>JAVIAB010000073.1:105742397-106097397 GCA_032433765.1 Megaustenia siamemsis | reverse complement strand
GTAGTTTCCTAAGAACATGTAAAAGGTAAGGAACTGTGTAGTGCAGGTGGAAAGGGTATCGCCTTGCACAAAGGTAAGCAGCCCGGACACAATAGATATAGAGGACCACCGGAGTGTCGAAGTGTGGTCTAGTAGAGGAGAGCTGTGAATCGCATAGCATGTGCATATACTAATGTACTCATACATTAGATAACGATTAGAATATGCAATAGAGAAGGAGCAGCTACTGGGAAACTATGTATATGAGTGTAATACATGTATGCCTCGTGAGGTCAGCAAACCCAATTAGACTATAAAGCGATTCTCCAAGGCGACCCGTCTGCAGTCTCTGGAGTGGCATAGAACAATCCCATCACTGGTATTGTCCTCGCCTTACAGTAGTCCAACTTGGTTTGTTGACCCCACAAGAAATGAATGTATCATGTATGTATGCATATATGTATCATGTATATATGTAGCATGCAATGTATTTATACACATACAGGTCTGTGTGTTCTTGTACGGTTATATATACGTATAGACATATTCCTGGTGACGTTATAGTTGTGGTAACCTATACAATATCCCCCCCCCCCACATATTTTTAGAACCATTCCACCTGTGTTTTGGTCCTTCCATTAGCTGGTCAACTACACCGGGTATCCTGCGCGGACTAGCCAGCTTTTTTCTTTCTTTGGAGCCTGAGTGCATGCGGGGAAGACATTTGTATTTATATCTCTCATTCTAATTCGATATTATTTTGTTTTAGATACTTCATTATTAATTAGCTGTGTAGGACTAATTTTATTTACTTACATATCTGTGCTGTTTGTTGTATTTTTTTTATTTTATTTTGTTTCTGATGAAGACTTATTGAGTTGAAACGTCGTTCAAATTTGTGTCGCCCATTAATGACGTAAAGCTTTAACCATACCATTTAAAATTAGTGAACTGGACTACAAAGGACAAGAGGTAGGGTTCGATCCCAATCGACAGCTTCCGGGTTCACCCAGCCTTAAATGTGTACCATATTTTTTTTTTCTGGGAAAGTAAAGTGGCACGGGCGTAATACCGACCACATTACTCCAAAAATCATGTGCTGAAGGTCTGTAAAATTTATGGTCACTAACACCATATTCCCTATACGCCACTTGGCGTGACGGGGGCTCTTTACTTTTAAAAAAAATACCATTTTAAATTAGTTTATTTCCATGTCTCCTTTACAATCAGCTTTACAATCAGCTTTACAATCAGCTTTACTACAGCTTTGCATTTTTATGAATTTCTTTTCCTTGACCTCCATCTTTATCCGCAGCTCTGTTATAAGGGTCTTTGTTTCAAAAGCTGATAGTTACACTATTATTACAAGGGTTAGCATTAGCCAGATTTTAGAGCCAGGACAGATGTTCTTATCTTTATAAATTTTTTTTTTACCCTCCCAATGACTGCTGTGGTTTGTACTATTCTAGTCGATATTAGCGACTGATCCCGCATAAAATCAGAGTGTCATTTGTGTCTTTGGCGTTTTGACAGACGGTTGGTAGCAAGCAATTATGATAAGTGTTTAGTTTGGTCAAATATGAGTGTCTTACACAGGGTGCTGCTTTGCTAAACAGCTTCTCTAGTGGCTGAATTTGCCAATATTGGATGGACATATTTGTGTATTTTAGACAATAGAAACAAGAAAAAGAGTTCTTAAATGTTACGTAGAGCCAGTCTTAACATATGGATACGAATCATGGACAATAGGACAACAGACAAGAAAATTATTGGAGTCTGTACAAATGTGGTTTTACTGAAGAATGTTGAGAGTACCATGGACAGCTAAGAAGAGTAATGAAGATGTTCTGAGAGAGGTCAAAGCAAAAAGAGAGCTAATTTCCAATGCTAGGAAGAAACAATCATCATTTTTTGGCCATGTAATGAGAAGAGAACAGCTTGAATATATTGTAACAACTGGAAAAATTGAGGGGCGAAGAGATAGAGGGAAGCAAAGAGAAATAATAACAGACAGCTTAAGAGAATGGTTTGGCAGAAGGTCAACAACAGAAATGATAAATATCTGCCAAGATCGAAAGTTGTGGAGAGACATGATCACCTATGCCAGCAGGCCCGGTACTTGATGATGATGATGATTTGTGTAGTAACTGGCTAAGATAATCTTGCATGGCCCAATCCTCTCCAGAATTTGAGATTGATTAAATTAGTCGAAGATCGCAGCCAGTCTCATGTTTCTCGAGCCCTTTACTAAAGTCTCTGATATTCATAGATCTAATAATCACCCGTATTTCTCGTTGTTTCAATAAGTGATACCAGATTATCTTCAATAGAATCAGACTAATTTGTATTCACAAGAGATTGCAATGTACACATCTTTGGGAACTTCTTCTTCTTCTACATTTTTAGCTCACAGTGGAGCATAGGTCTTTGGCAACTTAGTAGATACATGTATTAGTTTTAAAATCAAGCATACGGGCCGGTAAAAGTCGTTTGCCGGCCGGTTTCGGTCCGCTGGCCGTAGGTGCCCACCTCTGTCTTAGAACAATGAAAGCTATGCACAGTTTACATAAAGCACATAACATCTCCTGATGAAAGGGAAAAAAACACAGTTTCCAATAGTTATTCATTATTAACATGTTATTCAACAGATGAATGTTGCTGAGAGTAGAGTAAAGGTGTTTCGACAATTAATTGTCACTTTTTCTTTTGGCAAATTTTCGATGTCAAATCAATACACTCGTCGACACAAAGAGAGAGAAATGTAAACGAAATCAATAGTCTCAAATTGTATTATTGATTGTAACAGTATTTGTGAGGTTTGTTAAGTCTTAAGGGGAAAGCATAAAACTTGATTACACCTATCAACATAAAACTTGATTACACCTATCAACATAAAACTTGATTACACCTATCCACATAAAACTTGATTACACCTATCCACATAAAACTTGATTACACCTATCAACATAAAACTTGTAAACCTATAACACTAGAACACAACAAATGGTTCAAGTTTGTCCAAATTGTGCGCTCATTGTAGTACATACGGTATACATTGGTGACGTTTTTATATTCTACGTTTAGCAGTTTTGTATGTGTGTGGGGGTTGCTATCATCCAGGTATTTCGAGAAACAATAAATGGCATCACTTTGGAATGTGTTAAATCTGATGTGAATACTTTGATACCAAAATTGTGTCGCATTCTTCATAACCTTTAAATGGGTGTAATGGTAATCTCTCTCTCTCTCTCTCTCTCTCTCTCTCTCTCTCTCTCTCTCTCTGCGATCAAGACTCAATCACAGTAGGATTCCAGACTCTCTCATGAAGTCAGCTGTCTCTTTAAGCAAATCGATTGCCCCATATAGTTTTTCTTCCATGGAGGTGGGCGTGGACCACATTGCTCTTCTCAAGTCTGTGTACTGGGGGCAATCCTGTAGAACATGTTTTATAGTCATATTGTCGAGTTTACAGTGGCATAGGCTGGTTGTACCTATTTTGAATTTGGTGAACATGTGATTTCTCATTCTATTGTGGCCAGTGCGTAAGCGAAGTATGATGACTTGATCCCTCCTTGAAAGTTGGTGGTATCCATCACTCTCGTTATGCTTTGGGTGTTCCCCTTTTCATGGAACTGACCCTTGAGGATGGATTTGGCTTCATCATAACTGAGCGGATGGTTCTCTTGTGGTAATCTCCCTCCCTCTTTAGCTAATTTGTCTGCGCGTTCGTTCCCGTGTATATTACAGCGTGATGGTATCCACTGAATGACTACTCTCTGGAAGTTATTGCATAGTTGATCCAGGGTTGTTCTCAAGTCATCTAGTTCATTGTTCTTGGGACTTTATAGAGCTGATCGTACTGACAGTGCATCAGTCAGAATCACCATTTTATTGTGCATGTTATTTTTGTGTTGAGTAGCCAGTGTTGCAGCATCTCTGATGGCCTCCCTCAGTTTCTGCTTTAAAGTTGTTTGAGAATTTCCCATTAGCTATTGACTTGGTGATCTCGTCCTGATTATTCAGCATCAAGAACACACCTCCCCTTCCATTTCTGGTGGCATTTGTAGCAGAGCCATCTGTGTATATGTGGGACCAAGAGTCCTGTGGGTAGGTATCGTGTAAGTGTTTTTCTGCTACGTGCTTTCTTTCTGTGTTTGATTGGTGCATTTTTTCATGATTCCTGTTATATTTTCCTTAAGTTCTGGTATTTTATGTTTTCCATGAGGAGACATATCAAATGGGTCCAAGGGTTTCTATATTGTTTGGGAAAGTACTGGGTCTCCAGTAGTTAGTTCATTGGCAATTGCAGCGAAGTTGCTCCTCTTTAGTCGTACAATTCCGGAACCACTTATTCTTTGGTGCATGGCGTGGCTGAGGAGCCTTCTATATTTCTCCGCTTGTTGCAATAATTTAGTGACCCGTCTGTCACCTAAGGGTTGTAAACCTGTTACTGTCTCTAGAGTCTTGATAGGTGTAGATTTCATAGCACCAGTGATGATACGGGCAGCTTGGTTCTGTGTTCTGTTAATTTTGCTAAGGTGTGATTTGGAAGCCATAGCCCAGGCTGTGACTCCATACTGTAGAACTGGTCTGACTCTTCCTACGCATAGTCTTTTCAAAATATTGCTGTCTGCCTCTCAGTCCGTTCCTGCCAATTTATTCATAATATTTTTTCGTTTTCTGGCTTTGTTCCTTGCTCTGTCTATCTGATTTTTCCAAGTCATTCTGCGATTCATGGTGACGCCAAGATATGTTGGGTTTTGGTCAATAGGGAATGTATGGTCTTTTATCTTCAAGTTTGCAGAGAGTGTGTTTCTTGATAGGCTGAAAATTGTATATGTAGTTTTTTTTTTCGTTGATTGGTAAGAATCAGGTGTTCGTCCATTTTTCAAGTTCACCTAGGGCATCTTGCATCCTGGGTCCAGCCACCGACATACTTTCCTCGCGAGCCCACAACGCCAGATCATTTGCGTATATTGCTGAGTGTATTCGGGTGGAATGTCCATTACGATGTCATTTATGACAATTAAAAAGAGTGTTGGGGACAAGACTCCGCCTTGTGGGTCATCTTGTTCGATAGAGACCTTCTTACTTAGTTGACCATGAACTTGTACTCTGGCCGTTCTATCCTGAAGGTATTGAGAGACCCAATTGAATAAACGACCCTAGAAGCCAAGTCTAAAAAGCTTGTTCTTTAAACCCTCTCGCCATACCCTATCAAAAGCCTTCTCCATGTCGACTCACACTGCCAGTGTGTGTTTCTTTTCTTGTAGAGCATCCTCTATTTCCTGTGCAATGTAGGTGACCAGGTCTTCAGTTGATCTGTGCTGATGGAAGCCACTTTGTTGTGGTATGATTTGTTGTTTTGTCTCCAAATGCCACATAAGTCTTCTGTTAACCAGCTTTTCCATGAGTTTACTCAGGCAGCTCAGTAGGCTAATTGGTCTATAGCTAATTGGGTCTAGTGGGTCTTTTCCACGCTTGAGAATGGGCACCATAATAGCTTCTTTCCAGATTGCCGGCATATGACCTCTCTTTCAGCTAACATTTATTATCCTTAGAAGCTGGCTCTTGGCTTTCTGTCCCAGATTTAGGAGCATTTCGTTGGAGATTCCATCTTTGCCAGGGGAACTTTTGAGCTTCAATCCTTTGAGGGCAACATCTAATTCAGTTGGGATAAAGATGGTCGTCTGATGATCTTATGGTGCTAAAGGCATGTGTTTTGCATCTTGGTTTTCCCGTCTTGTAGCTTTCTGTTTGTCTATTGGAATGTTTATTCTACTAATGTTTTTGTAAGTCTCTATTAGTAGATTTGCTGCCCTTTTGCCTGTGTGGATGTTCTGATTGTGTGCTAATGTTATTGAAGGTCGGCGGTTGTTTTCGTCGCTCAGAGCTTTCGCAAGTTTCCATAGTTTATGACCATTTTTGTCTAGATTAAGGCTCTCTGTTTTGTCTATCCAGCTGTCTTGCTGATATCATGACCTCACGTCTGTATTTGGCCGAGGCTGCTTTGTAGACAGTGTTGCTCTCTGTGCTGTGTAATGTTTCAGCTAGTTCTCTGGCAGAGTCCAATTCCTCTTCTAGTCTTTGTATTTCCTTGCTCCAGTATGGCTTGTAGGTAATGGTAATGATCCTTATCAAGGCCAGCTCCTTGTCGTGGGGATGGGGCTTAACAGTCACCAGGGACTGAAAACTAAGACTGGCCAGGCCTTCCTACAACCGAGCAAGACCACAGTCTGCTCTAGCAAGTTCAAGTGCTGAAGTCGGAGGCAACCAGCCAAAAGGCGCACAACAATCAGGATGCCACGCACTCAACGCATATGGAAGTATGTCTATAACCGCAAATCGATATGGCACTCGCCCTGTGATGGGCACTCAGGCAGGTGCAGCGCCGGGCCCTCAGCCTCGAAAGGGCCCAACCTCTATTACTGGATGTCCTTCTCAACCGCCCTGTGGAGTCAGGGGGCGAGAGAATAGAGCTACTGGCCAATCCAAAATAAGACCACTAAAAATAATGCACTGGAATGCTGAAGGCATCAACAGCAAAAGAGATGGGTACAGTAAAAAGATAGAATTAGAAAATATCCTGCATGAAGAACAAATAAGCATATGCTGTTTGCAGGAAACCCATCTAAACAACGACATAGCCTTGAAGATTAGGGGATACCAGTGCTACCGATCTGACAGAATAAATAGACAAAAGGGTGGAATACTGACTCTTGTAAGGAACAACATTAATGCATGTCAGATTGAAGTGTATATGGATGGGGCGGAATATCAAATACTGCGCCTCAGGACAGGAAATACAGACTTCCATCTACTTAACTACTACTGTCCGAGTGACCGCCCACTAGCACTAGACACAATTACATTAAAAGAAAGAATAATTGTATGTGGAGACTTTAACAGCCACTCACAGAGCTGGGGCTATGAACATATGGACAAGAGAGGTGAAGAGCTTGAAAATTGGCAGGATGACAATGGGCTTATACTATTAAACCAGGCAACAGATCCACCAACATTCTACTCCAGATCATGGCATACCACATCTACACCAGACCTTGCTTTCCATTCACCAGACCTGGATTGGAATATCACACGAATTGTTGGGAAACAACTTGGAGGCAGCGACCACCGACCAGTCTTTTTAGTGGTGCAAAATGAGGCCATCAGGGAGAGCAGCACTCTCTCCAGATGGAATTACAAAAAGGCAGACTGGAAAATGTATCAACACTACACCAGTGTACTGACTAAAGATATAAATACAGATAGAGACATCAACAAAATAGTTGATGAATTCAGTAGACTAATAATACAAGCTGCCAGTGAAACAATACCTAGAGGGGCACGGAAACACTACAAACCATACTGGAGTAGTGAACTAGAGGAACTGCACAATGACATGGAAACATCTCGAAAGCAAGCAGAAAATAACCCTTGCCAAGAACACCACAACAACTACCAGCATGCTAAAGCCAAATTTCAACGGGCTAAACTACAAGCCAGACGGAGAAGCTGGAAAGAGAAAACAGAGTCCTTGAATCTTGAACGAGACACAAGAAAAGTGTGGAAGCTTGTAAAACAGCTGAATGATGAGGGTACAGAAAGGAACACCAAAATTACACTGAAGAAGGATGGAAACATTCTAACAGGTAAACATGCAGCAAATTACTTTGCAGACTCCTTTGCAAATGACAATAATATTGAAATTAGCCTAGAAAAACGACAAGAGACCCGTCTAAAACAACAAAATGCAAGACAAGAAGAGACCACACATGAAGTCATGGAAACACCCATTACACAAAGAGAGCTAGAGCTGGCAATATCCAAATTAAAAATGAAAAAGTCACCAGGCAATGATGGAGTGTCCAATGAAATGATTAAGAACTTGGGAACTGCAGCTAAAGCAAAACTACTGCAGATCTACAACATTTGCTGGATCATAGGTAGAGTGCCACAGGCATGGAGAGAAGCAATTATGATACCATTACTAAAGCCAGGAAAAGATAGTTCAATGACATCCAGCTATAGATCAATCAGCCTTACAAGCTGTTTGTGTAAAACAATGGAACGTATAATCAATCTCAGACTGCAGTGGTACCTGGAAAGTGAAAATCTCCTTGTCCCACAACAAGCAGGCTTTAGACAGTGTTACTCTACCGAAGATCAAGCAACCTATCTTTCCCAGGAAATCGAAGATGCGTTTCAAGAAAAGAAACTGGTACTAGCAGCATGGATAGACCTAAAGAAAGCATTTGATAAGGTATGGAAGGAAGGGCTTCTGAAGAAACTGAGAAATTATGGAGTAAATGGCAGGATGTACAAATGGGTCAAAGCATACCTGCATAACAGGAGAGCCAGAGTGCAACTGGATGGTCTTAAGAGTAAGAAGGTCTTATTGCGCCAGGGCGTTCCACAAGGAGGGGTACTATCTCCAACACTTTTTCTGATCTACATCAATGACCTAGTTACTGAACTACCACATGGCATCAAAGTGGCAATGTATGCAGATGACTTGGTAATGTGGTGCACAGAGGAGTATGCAACAGTGGCCTCCAAATTGCTACAAAGAGCTATGAATGCACTGAATTCATGGACAAATAGATGGTGTATCAGCATCAATACAGACAAATGCAGTACTACACTTTTCACACTCTCCCCAAAACAAAAAGCAGGAGCCATCTACATAAACAATGAGCCTGTGAAAGAAGACATACAAGCTACATATCTCGGAGTTACATTTGATAACAAACTATCTTGGAAACAGCAGATAAATAAGGCAACCCAAAAAGCAAGGAGAAAATTGGCTATTCTAAGAAAGTTGTGTGGAACCACATGGGGTGCGAGTGGGAAAATACTCAGTAAAGTTTACCAACAGAGTATACGCCCACATTTAGAATATGGATCATCCGCATGGTGCTCAGCATCAAACACCACATTGCAAGAACTGGATAAAGTACAAAACCAGGCACTTAGGGTCATCACAGGAGCAATGAAATCAACACCAATATTGGAGATGGAGAAATTGTGGAGGATACCAGCACTGAGAGAACGGAGGGACACAAAGGTGCTGATACAGGCAGAAAAATGTGTATGCATGCCGAGACATCCAATGAAGGACAGATTCCAAAATCTTGCATTGGGACGACTTAAGAGAAGCAGCTTTATCCACCAAGCCAAGCGTATTAGTAGACAAACACCAGACATGCCAAGAGTTGTTAAACCCCTTCTGCCCATACCAGAACAGACTCCCTGGACAGATGAATCAGGATTATCAGTTCAAATACGGACAGAAGTGAAAGGAATAGTTGACAAAGAGGAACAAAATAGTCTACAGCGAAAAACAATAGCTCTCAGTTTCCTGGATGAAGAATACCCACAAGACCTATGGATTCGTGTGTACACAGATGGATCAGCACAGAATGCAGTAAAGAATGGGGGAGCAGGTGCATATATAGAGTACCCAAATAACACTAGGGATATGGATAAAATAGCAACAGGGAAATATTGTCACAATTATGATGCAGAAATACAAGCAATAAAGTTGGCAATAGAAAAACTGCTGAACAGTAATCTTAGCCCACAGCCTGTAGTGTTTTTGACAGATGCAAGATCAGTACTCCAGGCACTACAATCCAGAAAATTACCCCATCTGCAGACCTTATTGACTGAACTCTGCAAGCACCACAGGGTTGCCCTGCAGTGGATCCCGTCTCACTGTGGAATACCAGGAAATGAGAAAGCAGATCAGTTGGCAAAGGAAGGTTCAACAGGCACACAACTAGATACACCAGTTACATACCATCATAAGAAACAGATAATCAAATCAATCAGAGGACCACAAGCCCCAAATCAGGATGCCTTTCATAATATGAATAGATATGAACAAGTTATCATTATACGCCTAAGAACAGGACACAATCGACTCCATAGTCACATGTATACAAAATTCAAGATCGGCACATCAACTACTTGTACATGTGGACAGGCACCCCAGACTGCTGAACACATACTTCAAGACTGCACTGAATATAGTAGACTGAGGAAAATCCATTGGCCCATAGATACAACACTACAGACAAAACTATATGGGCCACTGCAAGAATTACAAAAGACAGTAAAATTTATACAGGAAACGACATTGCAGATATAGACAATACTTCAGGCGAACGAAAGATAGATAGAATGGTAATGATGGATCACTTTTGTCATGCAGCAGATCACCCAAACTTCACAAACCTGATTAACCAAAGAAGAAAACTAGTTTCCTCTTTTTCCTCTCTGGGATGTGACGGTGGTCTTTATATAGTGTCAAGGAATATAGACCGTATGTACAGTGCATGGCCCTTGGGTTTTTCGTCGGAGTTTTAATTTCAAACCCGATTTAAAAAAAAAAAAGATCTGGTTGATTCTATTGTAATCTCCAACCAAGGTTCATTTTATTTTCGGAGAATGTACTTTTCATCACTCTACTATCGGCTGTTACGAGGAAACAATGAACTTAAATGACACCGATAAAATGGCTGCTGAACATGTACAGCGAAGATATCGTTTTAAACAACAAGCATACGAAAAGCAGAAGAGGCACATGCAGCAACAAGTATCTTCTTATTCTTCTTCTTTGTAGTGTTTGTTTAACCGTTAGGTGGGCCTGGATGTGTTGTGCTGCTAGTTCATGATAAAACCACGATATCTCTTTGAGCCTGATATTTCGTCTTCACCATCTGTATATTTGCTTAACAATTTTGATTCAGACAGCGCCATTTTTGTCGCCCCCCCCCCCCCCCACACACACACACACACATTTTCGACTTTAAATTGTCAAGGGTTATCTAACGTGCGCGAGTGCGCATAGGACATCTTGTTTTTCGTCCTTATCCGAGAGGATTAGACATCGAAATTCACTACGAAGAGAGGATTAGACATCGAATCTCACTACTCAGAGACCAGGTGATGCCACAAGGAAACCACGGATTCATTTTGGGAATCGACCAGGGACCTTCCTATCCAGCGACCGACGACTGAACTCCACCCAGCTAAGTCTCATTATAGGACAAGCTGTAAAGTGGTTGATGTCAATAACTTTTAACCAGCCGTTATCTTCTTCATACTTAATTAGATTAACGGTGTACGCAGAAGAATATAACGAAAAAAAAAAAACATATACAACGTGATGGTTTTTGTTAGCCTTCAAGGATTGAGAAGAAATGATAGAACATAAGAGCATAATGACAATAGTCACAGTTGTGGATGCACAAATAGTAAACATATTACATCGTCACTTCTTAATTTTGATTATTTTATTGACTGGATAACTAGCAGAACTCCAAAACATTGTCCCTCAGAGCAAAATCAAACCTGCACAGCTGGTGACCTAATGTACAGATGTTTATAAGTTAATGTAACTTGTTGGTGACCTCGAATCCGTCTTTTCCTACTACTATTTATTTCCATGTGCCCTGCAGATCTGATAGAGAACTGAGCTGTCTCCACAATCTGGCCATTGACTGGAGGTCAAGTACTCCATAAGATGTCCTGGCCAATAGTCTTTCTTGAATTCAGATTTAGTTCATCGAGTCTCTGCAGCCTAAATTCACCTATTTGTTCTAAATATTTTGTTTGCAATACCGGAAGCTTCAAGATCGTAGCTTCATCTATTATCGTGTCTTTATATAATAATAACCGTGCCAAGAATATATAGAACAACAACTTAAATGGTTTGGCCACCTGCTCAGAATGAATCCTTATCAATCACCATCAAGGGCGTTCTTCTCGAGAATGCATGAAAAAAGACCAAGAGGGAGACCCAGAAGAAGATGGATAGATGCAGTGACAGAGACATGTAACAACAAAGGAAAGTCACTAATTCAGACAGTTCGAGCAGCTCAAGAACGACAAATGATATAAACCACGACACCTTTTATGTATCAGTGAAAAGAGAAAAGAAGATATAATAATAATTATATAATAATTTAAAAGTATTATTATTATTATTATTAGGCCTATCATTATTAGTGATGTTTTTTTTTTCAAAAACGAAAAGTGTACAAGAACTTAACACATCATCATCATCATCCAAATAATCACATAGTTAATCTTACCTTCCTTTGTCTAAAGTCATTGCTGTAAGGAAGGGGATTTGGGGGGGGGGGGGGGGGTGGTATATCCCCTTCTTCTCCACTAGAAACCAAATATCCTACACGCTTTTGAAGAATCTAAAGATAGTACATAATCCGTGTCTATTGTCTTGGCTCCTGCACGCTTTAATTACTTGCACGTTAGGTGAAGGGGACCTCGGTAGCCGAGTTGGGAAAACCACCGGACTAGGTTACAGATGTTCAGACAACTCGTGTTCGATTCCCGCTAGAAGAGTGTGAATTGTACTCGTGATTGAAAAGAACAACAACCTGAAATCGATCCCCCCTCTCTCTCTCTCTCTCTCTCTCTCTCTCTCTCTCTCTCTCTCTCTCTCTCTCTCTCTCTCTCTCTGCGTTCAGGACTCAATCAGAGTAAGGATTCCAGACTCTCATATGAGGTCAGCTGTCAGGCTAAGTGTGTTGATCGCCCCCACAGACAGAACATCACAATTAGAGTCTGTCAGATCCACTCTGACTGAACACCCGTTAATACGTTGCACTGTGTTCTGCGCCAGTGGCCCAGTGCATCCGATTTCAGCCAGCATTTTATTCGGGTTTGCTTTCCCTAGCCTTTGATTGTCCCCAATTTTCCTGCAAGGCAGCAGATGATCTTTTCTGTAGGGGGATTCTGCCCTTAGATGGTAGGCCCTCCCAGGTTTACGAGCACCATCTGCCCGAGTCACTAGAGGTGACTAACACAGACACGGACACACAAAGATGTGAGATGTGACTAACACAGACATACACACACAAAGATGTGAGATGTGACTAACACAGACATGCACACACAAAGATATGAGATGTGACTAATACAGACATGCACACAGCGATACGAGGCATGACTAACACTGACACACATCAAGATATATGACACATGACTAACATAAACATGCACATAAAGATATGAGATATAAATGACATTGACATGCACACACAAAGATATGACACATGCCTAACATAGACATGCACACAAAGATAAGAGATATGACTAACATAGATATGCACACACAAAGATATGAGATGGGACTAACATAGCCATGCACACACAAGGATATGAGATGTGACAAACACAGACATGCACACACAAAGATATGAGATATGACTAACATAAACATGCACACAAAGATATGAGATATCACTAACCCAGACATGCACACACAAAGATATGACATATGACTAACACTGGTACACACTAAGATATGAGATATGACTTAACACAGACACACATAAAGATATGAGACATGATTAACACGGACACACCGAGATATGAGATATGACTAACATGACACACACCAAGATATGAGCCATGGCCAGCACACACAAGCTAAGATATGAGCCATGGCTAGGACAGAAACACAGCAAGATATGAGCCATGGTTTCACTAAAAAACACCAAGAAATGAACCATGTCTAGCACAGAAACACATTAAAGTGTCCATATGCTTGGGCTTGTTGTAGTCGGCAGACTCTTCTGAACGTGGGAATCACAGGTTTCGTTAAACAGTTGTCCGGAGTTTTGAGAGTGCAGTCTGACCCATAGAACGTTCTCTTGCATGTACAGATTCCCGATCGACTGTTGACAGGTGTCGTTGAAACAGTTGTCCGGACATTTGAGAGTACATATGATGTCACAGCCATCAGAACACATATGTTCGCACTGTAGTCCAAAATTACCATCTGGACAAGTGTCATTACAGGTATTGCCAAGATGTTTACAATGTAGGCATTTTCCAGATTTTTCCTCAAATAAAGGACAGACACTGAGACAAGACCCGGAACAGTCGTGTCCATAGATCCCATGTGAACAGTAGCCGTGACAAGTACCGATGATGACATTGCAGCCTTTACTACACCCACTACACACTGCACAAAACGACAAGACTGCTCGTCCAGACAATAGGTGTCTGTAAATGTTTGCACCTCACATACCGTCAGTGCACTGTCGACCTGCGAAATGGTCGGTGAGAACTCAATCTTAATGTGTGCCATTGACGTTTGTGTTTTGACTACAATAGTGTTCACAGATAAATTAGGGTAGGATATATCATTATACTGGAACGCTACTCCGCCACTGTCAAAGAGAGAGCCCTTAGAGTGTCATTCTTTACCCGAATCATAGTGCTAGCTCGATGATAGATTCGAATGATGTGAGTCTTCTGGGGCGTTGCAAAGTTCAGATACCAGTAAACAGAATTGGTTCCACTTCTCCATTGTGTGTGTGTGCAATCATTGTCATAGAGGTTGGTCTTTGTTTTGCTATTAACTGCGGCCTCAGGTCCACATCCGTCTCCTGTATAACAAGCATCAAATGTTTTGTGCATTAAATCGGTCTGGTTTGTGTTCTGTTTGAGAGCCAGTTTCCGACCCCCGCCAATGTAGTTGGAGCAGATATTTGCAACTATCGCCCTTTCAATCCGTAACTTGTTGATCAGACCAGCCCCAGGGCAGAAGGCATCAATCTCGTGCGGACTAACTACAAACCTTGATACATTGTTACATGAGGCAGAACCATTCAGTTTTATCGTGAAACTGTCCTGATATTTTAAGTCATTCGCTCCAGGCACTGACAGAAATAAGTATCAGGGTAGCACTCTGGGAAGGTGAGGAATGCCGCCTCGCATTGTGAGTTTCAATGCTTGAAGCGACATTATCCAGAAGTCTCCGAACACTTCTGGATAGGTAACCGAACACATATGGGTGAGAAATCGCGTGGTGAGAAGCCGATTAAAGTCTCGTACTTTACCTTTTACCTTTACCTTTAACTCTTTCCGTACGGAAGCTTTTCATCGACGCAACGGAAGAGATTTCAGTGACAAAATTGTTCATGGTTTTAAGAATCAATCTACATATTTATTAGTATCTAACATATAACATATTATATATGAATGTTTAGATATTAAACAAGGTATAAGATTTCACCAATATCTAGATGATACAAGACATGTAAAAAGAATATGGTTTGATGACGTTCACACTAATCAAATTGAACGTGACGCACTATGCGGCGAAACGCACGTTGCCGAAATCGCATTGGAGCACAGTGCTGCGAAAAGTACGGAAAGAGTTAATGTTAGGTGAAATAGGCAGGTCGCTGTGTTATTTTACAGTGCTAATAAAAATCGACAAATACATTGAAAGATCGCTCGCGGTAACAGAAATGTAGCTATTGAGAAGAACGCTTGTTGTAGTACAGTCTGACAGCTGTGAAATCAACATAATGGAATCAAAGGAGCAATGGTAATGAAAGTAAACATAAAACAAGGAAAATCTATTGGATATTTACTTGGGAAAGAAGACCTAAAAGGTCTGGCGAGAAGCTAAAAACATTGGTTGTAATGCAAGTCAGGGAAGGCAGGAAAGGAATAATAAAAGTGGTTGACCAAATCGAAGACCAAGTTAAATAATTAAATGATCAAAAGTGATACAGTTGTGCAGGATATTGATCGGCGACATCTTTGGCACGACACATGATGTTGGTAGATAATACAAAGCCACTTGAGGAAAGCAAACATGAATGACTAACGCTTGGCATACCAACCGGGACACTTAGATAAGGTACAAGCCATAAATCGCTGCTTGGAATTTCACACTGATTTTGGAAAATGATATCGTTTACTATTATAAGGAGATAATCGAATTAGACAGAGGCTTACGTGTTATAAAGTGATGCCAATTTGGCATTAAATCAGTGGTGTATAAAATAAGAACAGCAGTTGCCACTGGACAGAGAGGTCAGATGTTCTTTAAGCACGGGTCAAAGATCGATTCGGTCATTGAATGACAAGAGTTTCAACATAACAGAAAAAGAAGGAATGAAAACAAATCGTGTAAACAGTGTAACTTATATTGGCAAATTGATCGACCCGGATTTGACCTCGGGGTCATGTGTCATCAACCCCTACCTTATGTAGGTGTTGAGTGTTGCGTTTCCTAAACTCTTCGACTCGTGACCTTTATGCATAAACCCCTCCCACTTCAAATCACTTGAGAGGTGCAATAGGAAATTTTAATCAGCCGTTTTGTAGCAATTAGTCAACTAGGGGTTGCTAACCACTTTCAGTTCATTATTTTCATCACTTCACTATGTGAAGTCTGGTGTCCCCCCCTCTCCCCAACTTTTCCTCCCAAAACTCCCGCACATCTTTTCACATATGACAAGTGTTTTTAAGGTTTTATTTCTAAAATACTACTCAGTTAATCGGATATTTCCTGGCAGGTTATCATACGTCAGTCATCTATAGTATTAATTTATAATATTAATTTATAATATCAGTAAAACTATATATGGCTGTCCGGCTGTGCTAAATTTCTGGGCTGAATATTAAAATCAACGAATTAATCTGGGATTGGAGACCCTCACCGAAGTATCAAAGTTTGTTCAGTCTTTTGAAGTATTTCTGTGTTTTAGAAAATAGATCGGAATACAAACACTGCTCATACAGCGATGATCGTCATACAATGTATATCCAATATCCTGCGTTATTCTCAAATTGTTTTTGTTTTAATTTGAAGAAACGGAGGCGAAGGCGCGCCTCCCAGCATCAGAGCTGGAAGCTGTCAGTGACTCATAGCTGATGGCTTGCGCCAGGATCGGTGAACCAAAACCATCCAGACCCTGCTCCACCTCTCCGCGGTGCCTCCAGTAACAGACTAACCTGTCTAGTTTGGCCAAGTGAACAGGGATCGAAGAGGGAAGACAACCCGGTACTCAAAAACGTCGTGCTGAAGTCGGATGTGTTGGGCCGAAAAGCGCAGATATCACAGTGTTACACTGCAAACTGCAACACAACGCAATCACGTCCACTTAACGTCCTTTTAAGGGCAGATGACGAAGAGGAAGTCTAAAGTCTACGAATACTCTAGAATACTTTAGTCATCGGGCGAACGCATCCATCCATCCATTTGAAGAAACACGACTATCTATAATTTTATATACAGAGGGTCTTATAACAGAATCATCGGGTGATTGAAAATTCACCCTCGCATAGATTTATAGATGCAAATGGATGCAATATATTCCAGGTAATTTTTAACTGCTAGAAATAAATAAATCACATTTATTCTGCGGTGATTACTAGACAGTAGAACTATGATATTCAGACATTGCGGCCACGATAGAGTGAGAAAATATGGATTTTGATATTAAATTTTGAAGAATATAAAATATGTATAATTCCATCCATCCATCCGTCCATCCGTCCGTCCGCCCGCCCGCCCGCCCGCCCGCCGTTATTATCTCTCCTCATCACATGTCCAACATATGACCATCGTCGTTTCTTGATTCATCATCATCATCATTGAGTGCCCTCTCCGCATCGAAGGTCGGCTACCATGGAGCGCCATTCCACTCTGTCTCTTGCTTTGATGGTGCAGATTGCCATAGGCTGACTTGTCCAACTTTTGATGTTACTCGTCTATGTTAGTCTTGGTCTGCCTCTTCCTCTTTTACCTTGTATTTTCCCTTCTAATATTACTTTTATTAGACTTTTGTGTCTTTTAACATGACCAAAAAATTTCATTTGTCTTGCTCTAATTGTGTTTAGTAGTTCTTTTTTTTCATTTTTAGTTGTTTTAAAACTTCTTCGTTTGTTTTCTTTTCTTTCCATCCAATTCTACCTATTCTTCTATAAATCCACATTTCAAAAACTTCGAATTTTCTGTTCTGTTTTCTTGTCTAATGTCCATGTTTCTGTACCGTACAGGAATAATGAGAAGATGTAACATTTTGCTATTCTTAGCTTCAGCCCTACTGTTATTTCATTTGTTGTTAGTATATTTTTCATGGCATTAAAATTACTTTTTGCCATACATTTTCTTTCGTTAATTTCAATGTTACATTTTCCATTACTTGTAGGTCTTGAGAATTTTATTTTTTTTATGATCATAGTTTTAGTCTTTTTGATATTCATATCTAGTCCATATTTTTTGCTTGTTATGTTTATCACATTAAGCAATTGTTGTAGGTCTTTAGGATTTTCTGCTAGTAGAACAGTATCATCAGCATATCTTAGGTCATTGATTATCTTTCCATTAATGTTTAGACCTGGTATCTCTGTGATGTTTTTATTTATTTGCTCAGTGTATAGATTGAACAAGCTTGGTGATAGGATGCATCCCTGTCTTACTCCTCATTTTATATCCATGGGTGTAGAGTTCTCCTTGTTGTGTATTTTATTATTGTTGTTTGCTCACAGTACAAATTACATAGTTATATTATTGAATTAAATTTAATTTGATAATTTTCGGGGTGAACTTTCATACATAAATAATTTCAATATAAATGAAAGAAAAACGAAGAAAAAACTTTACAATTACTTTAATCGCGACCCACAGTTGAAAGCCTTGGTGGCTGAGTGGTAAAGGAGCTCGCTTCCAGATCTGAAACGTGCAGATTAAATTCCCAGAAGTGGCTGATTTTTTTTCCGGGGTTCACTCAGCTCTATGGGCACCAGGAATTTTTATGGGAACTAATGGCGGCCTGGGATGATAATGATCACATCACCCAAAAATGTGCCGCGGTCAGAGAAAAATACGACAACTAATACCATATTCCCCAGCTATGCTACTAGCAAGAATGATTAGGGGATCTTTACTGTACAAGTTGAGAACCACTGGTATAGAAAATTAAGGTCGAACGTTTCTTGTCGGTTTTCCGAAGCCAGAATAAGAAGGAAAACCTCCACTCCGAACGTTACGTAACAAATATTTAATTATGGTCTGATTGGGCAGGCAGTTTAGCATTTACTAATTGGGGAGGGAAGAATGTGGGTAACTACACAGGAAACAATGTTATCTCCCCTGTTCTACTGCTATTGTATTTTTATTACGATGGTAACAGCACGCCCCTTTGTTGATCGACTTGTACTTAGCCGCCTATATTTCTCTCGTTAATGTGAAGCCCCTGTTCCGAAAATTGTTGATTATTCTTCTAATAGTTTGTTATGTACATTTTATGTTCATTGAAATAATAAACAACAATAGAGAAAGAGCTGCATTGTGCTTGATTATATAATAAACAGTAGATCAAATGCTTTGAATATATATATATATATATATATATATATATATATATATATATATATATATATATATATATATATCATCATCATCGAGTGCCGTCTCCGCAACGAAGGTTAGCTACCATGGAGCGCCATTCTTCTCTGTCTCTTTCTTTGAGGGTGCAGATTATCATAGGCTGATTTGTCCATCTTTTGATGTTACTGGTCCATGTTAGTCTTGGTCTGCCTCTTTTACCTTGTATTTTCTCCTCCAAGATTACTTTTAGTAGGCTGTTGTGTCTTTTAACATGAAAAAAAATCTTGTCTTTGTCTTGTTTGAATTGTGTTTAGTAGTTCTCTTTTCATTTTTAGTTGTTTTAAGACTTCATCGTTTGTTTTCTTTTCTTTCCATCCAATTCTACCTATTCTTCTATAAATCCACATTTCAAAGGCTTCAATTTTCTGTTCTGTCTTATTGTCTAATGTCCATGTTTCTGTACCATACAGGAATATTGAGAAGATGTAACATTTTGCTATTCTTAGCTTCAGCCCTACTGTTATTTTATTTGTTGTTAGTATATTTTTCATGGCATTAAAATTACTTTTTGCCATACTTATTCTTTCGTTAATTTCAATTTGACATTTTCCATCATTGGTTATAGTATGTCCCAGGTGTTTGTAACTCTGGACTGTCTCCAGATGTATTCCCTCAACTGTGATATTTAATTGTAGGTCTTGAGAATTTTCTTTTTTTATTATCATAGTTTTAGTCTTTTTGATATTCATATCTAGTCCATATTTTTTGCTTGTTATGTTTATTTCATTAAGTAATCGTTGTAGATATTTAGGATTTTCTGCTAGTAGTACAGTATCATCAGCATATCTTAGATATATGTATATATATATATATATATATATATATATATATATATATATATAATACAGGACTCAGCCTTAATAGGATAAAAAGACAGAAGTAATGGTAACAACAAAGAAAAAAGACATGACCTTAGTGCAAAATAAAGACAAGTGGAACAATATTAAAACAGGTAAATGAATTTAAATATTTGGGAACTTTGTTAACCTCAGACGGAAGATGTACAAAAGAGGTGAGATGCAGAATGGCTCAGGCAAAAGGAGCTTTCCAAAAAATTTGGAAGATACTATGCAATCCATTTCTGACAATAGAAACAAGAAAAAGAGTTCTTAAATGTTATGTAGAGCCAGTCTTAACATATGGATATGAATCATGGACAATAGGACAACAGACAAGAAAATCACTGGAGTCTGTAGAAATGTGGATTTACAGAAGAATGTTGAGAATACCATGGACAGATAAGAAGAGTAATGAAAATGTTCTGAAAGAGGTCACAGCAAAAAGAGAGCTAATTTCCAATATTGAGAAGAAACAATCATAATTGATTGAATTGGCCATGTAATGATAATAGAACAATTGGAATATATTGTAACAACTGGGAACATTGAGGGACGAAGAGATAGAGGGAAGCAAAGAGAAAAAATACCAGACATCTTAAGAGAATGGCTTGGCAGAAGGTTAACAACAGAAATGATAAATAACTGTCGAGATCGAAAGTTGTGGAGAGACATGATCACCTACGCCAGCAGGCCCTGTACTTGATGATGATGATGATATATATATATATATATGTATATAGAACACGATCACATCAGGCAACATCGTAGCGTAAAAGGGGGGGGGAGGCGGGAAATCCCTCGGGGGGGGGGATTATAAAAATCTAATAATGAAATTTATATTATTCGCAATAAAACAATAATATTTATGGTTGTAAGATTATGGGAATTATAACAATGAACATGACAAAATAATAATAATTTTAAAGGAGCTATTTAGTAACGAAAAATAGAGAATTGAGATTTTCAAATCAGGGCTCCTGCACTGGATGTGTAGTTTTTTCCAGGAATAAATTGTGGTGTATAATCGTTGATTTTAAATTACGAATTTTTAGATTAGTTTTAGTTTTAAGTCAATTGATCATCCTCGCTGCACATAGGACCAGTCCATAAGTGCTCAGATCTCTATTGCGTTGTTATATGGATTCTGTCACACAATTTACGTTCAACTACTAAATATTTTACCAAACTACTGACATCATGATAGCTTGTTACCAACAAACTACTGACTTATCATGATTGCTTGCTACCAATAGTCGTGGTAGCAAGCAATAATGATACGTCAGTAGTTTGATAAAATAGTTAGTGTTTTGTGCTGGATACTGTTTTTTTTTTCTTCTGATCAGCTTCTCTCGTGGCTGAATCTGCCAATATTGGATAGACATTAAACCACGTAATAAATAAGATGTATAAGTGGTGCCTGGCCTCGTCTCCTTTCTCATGCGCCTTTTGTCTTCTGAATTTAATATTAACGCTGCCTCGAATGTTGCTGTGCTGTTTTTTATTTTATTTTATTTTATTTATTGTTCTCCGTGTGCTACAATCTGCAGTCAGATTGTTCCCAGTTTCTGTCGCTGATAGATCATTCGATCAAGGATGTCCTGCAGACACTTTGTAAGCATCAGATTTATATCTCAGCACTGGTCTGACCGTTATAGATCATTCGATCAAGGATGTCCTGCAGACACTTTGTAAGCATCATATTTATATCTCAGCACTGGTCTGACCGTTATACTCTTCCCGTCTCTATGTTCGTCAGACAATATTTGTTTGGAAATATGATTGTTTGCCATTCTTCTGACATGACCCAGCCACTCTAGTCTCCGACTTCTAAGTGTTGCCATATAGCCAAACAATGCCCAAGAATTCCAGCCAGTTTCACCTTTCAATGGTTTGTCGATTAACATTAACATCAGTGAAATCTAATAGACAAGAAATGTGAACTCTTGAGATGTGGATGTATATAAAAATGGAAAGGACTGTGTGGGCAGACAAGAAAACAAATAATGAAGTTTTGAAACAGACGAAAATAAGGAAAGACACATTAAGCATAATTCGAAGAAGACAAATAATATCTTTGTATATAAAGATACACAATAACTTGCTGGAAGTAATTTTTTAAGAAATATTACCAGATAAACGAGGCAAAAGCAGTCAAATACTAAAGTCTTCTGCGTTCACCCGATGATTGCTCCCTTTCATCGTCCGCCCTCAAAAGGACGTTAAGTAAGCGTTGATGAGTTCTTTACAGCAAACTGTCATATTGGGGCTATTCTGCTCGACACACCCCACTTCAGCGCGACAGTACCAGCTTGACTTCCCTCTTCAATCTCTATTCGCTTGGCCAGCCTGGTTAACTGTCTTCGCTGATCCTAACACAAGTAGCCAGCTATGAGTTGCTGACCACTTTCAGCCCTGGCGTTGTTTTTGGCCCCCTAAATACGACTTCCCGTGTGTTACCGGGGCCTCATTATGAGGGAAGTAAAGAATAGTGACACTGTGACCTTCCGGGCGACTAAGGAGGTTGATCGATGGATTGACAAGCTGTCATTGTAAAAAGTATTGTTATGGAAACGGACCATAGATTTTAGAAGCAGTGATCTCTGCAATATGTGCCATTTTGGCACGCAAAGTTTCTGTTTTTGATATTGTGGTTCTGCCCTATGTGCCGTCTTTGGCTCGAAAGGACAATAGAATAGAAATACGACTGCATGAGATGGACAGGAGAACTTAAGACAGCGTGCACCATCAAGGACAGAAAAAGTGAAGTAGCGTTTTATAGCCAACTTTCTATGCGAAGGCGGCACAATATGATGCTAATGCTGATGATCAGGAAGGTTAGTCTTCCCTCTAAGTTAAAGTTATTCAGACAACGGTGTAACAAGTTTATCATTACTGGCTCGAATTGTGCGCGAGGCTTATCATAAAATCTAGATATTTTGTGCAATCTCGTATCTTAAATGTCTATGAACTTCTGTCAGAAGCAGTGAATGTTATCGGGGTGCTCTGACACTATTTGGATTTTAGTTACTTTTGATACGCACGTCGATCAGATCTGCGTATGTGGCGAACTGTGTGGCAGTGGCGAACTGTGTGGCAGTCCCGAGCACATGTTCTGATGTCAGTGACTGTCAAACGCATAACAACCGTTCCTTTTATTAGTGTTGCCCTGAGTCTTTAGTTTGGACTGGCGTCACAGCAATTGGGGCATTCCCATATCCGCTCTGCTATCTGTTACAGCAACTATCGAAATGTTCGTCTACTGGTAGTTTCTATATTGCATTGATTGGATGTGTTGAGTTGAGAAAATTAACGACGAGATAAACCAAGATCGACTTTAAGTGTTTAGATCAACGGACGCAAAAGTACGATATAGCAAAATATAAAGATGACAGACTATATGACGAAGGCCCTGTTAAGTTGTTAATGAAAAAAATATTACAAACAAATCTATAAATTGCATTACACTCGTATATTCACTTATTAACACAACGTGTATGTTATACATTTTGTGTTATAGCGGATTGTTTACGCGGACTAATAGAAAGGCCACCTTCAGATCATAATCATCATCATGTGCCGTACCGGTAAGCGTTGGCGATCATGTCCTTCCACAATCTTCTATCTAAAGTGCATCGTATCAGTTCTGTTGTTGACTGTTTTCCATTGCCATGACACCAAGCTATCCAGTATTTTCTCTCTTTGTCGTCCGCGATATCTCTTTCCTTTTATTTTGCCAGTTGTAACCAAGTATTCCAACTTTCCTCTTCTCATGATGTGCCCGAAAAATGTTGATTGCTTCTTTCTGATGTTTTTTAAGAGCTCCCTTTTTGTGTTGGCCTCTTTGATAACTTTCTCATTGGTCTTTTTAGCTGTCCAGGGAACTTTCAACATTCTTCTGAGAAATCCCACCTATGTGGCCTCTAATCGTCTTTTCACTTGTCTGTCTATTGTCCATGATTCGCTTCCATAGGTCAGAATTGGTTCTATATATAGCACGGATGAACTCTCTTTCTCATTTCTATTTACATAGATGTGTTGCATAAGATATTTTTCATTTTCTGAAATGCTATTTTGGCCTGAGCTATTCTGCTTTTTATTTCTGTGTTGCATCTTCCATCTGATGTTATCACTGTGCCCAAGTATTTCAAACGTTGCACTTGTTTCAGTTTTCTTCAGATCAGAGTAACTAAAATAACTTTAAAGACAGAATATTTGAACAAAACAGACTGTTAAACAAAGTGCAGGAACAGCTTGTTCTACATGGTAGTTGGGATAATCCCAGGTGATATTACGTTATTAGAATTAACGAAACAAACAGTTCGTATTTTCTGCTTGTGAACTACGTCATAATCGATCCAGCTGAAAATAAGCTATTGGCTTGTTATGGTGGCATTTATAATCATGCCATGAGTCACAGAAGACAAGACATTTTATTGTCAGGACTGTGAACATTATAGTACCCAGGACACCTATGAGGTCGGCTTATGTGCAGTGACGTCTGTTATAAAAACCCGTTTGTGCAGTTTTATTTTCTCGACAAGCACAGCTATTTCCAGCATAAAAGGTACCTAACTTCATACACCACAACACAGATTTATATATATATTATATGTCGAACTGTGTCCCTGTTCTATCGATCGATTCGCTTATTTTCGTGTTGCACGTCCTTTGCAGATCACTGCTCTCATCACAGCCCGTCTGAAAGAATCTCTCTCTTGACAGATCTCTCACTTTTTCTGTTATCAAGTTCAAGGTCCCTTTGACGTCTTGAATAGAACATTCTACAAATTTCTAAAAACTGTGAAACCACTTTCTTGGTCTGTCCGTCTCATCTTCCTCAAACCGTCGTCTTCCATTATTGCTCTTTCCAGCCCACTGTCTTTAGTGAAGTCGTTTGATGCAGCATAGTATTTTCATTTTCTCTGTAAGATGTTTATAAGTCAGTTCCTTTCAATGTTTAGGTAATTGAAAACATCTTCATTGCTCTCTTTCATTATTCAATATATCTTTAGGAATTCTGCATAACATTTTGTTTAGAATGAACAAATTTTCTTCATTGTTTGCGAGAGTCCATAATTCACTACCATGTTTCCATCAAGACGATACTTGTCCCCAGTAGTTTAAAATTTACTGGTATTTACTTGCTTTTTTTTAGAATTGTGCATATGATTTTGATGATGCTTAATTTTTGTTTTGCTATTTCTGGTCTTATATCCCGGCATTGTTAATTATGACAGATCGCAGATATACAATAATAGTGTTGATCGCGATCACCACCAGACAGCACTTTTCAGATGCTTCAAGATTCAGAGACAATGGTAAAAAGGGAGACCTAGAAGAGGAACTAAGCAAAAATCATGATAAACATCATATAAGATACATTACAGTGCACTGTCCGGAACACTCAATTCTCCCCTCAAAGCTAAAAGACAATCATCATCATCATGTGCCATACCGGTTGGCGTAGGCTATCATGTCCTTCCACAATCTTCTATTTACAGTGCATCGTATCAGTTCTGTTATTGACTGTTTGCCATGCCTTGACACCAAGCTAACCAGTATTTTCTCTCTTTGTCGTCCGCGATATCTCTTTCCTTTTATTTTGCCAGTTGTAACCAATTATTCCAACTTTCCTCTTCCCAGTTTCCATATCAGCCTTAACAGACAATCATTTATGATCCTACTATGATTTGAACCACCTGATTTTGAGAACGACAATGGTTTTTATTCATTTGGTTGCTACTCGCTTACACTCATTCAGAGCTGTGTTATTTAAAATGACATGTTTTTATTGTTAAAATCTTGAGACAAATCCACCTTTCTTCTGTTTGTTAATGCTGATGAATTTTCTGATTTCGACTTCAAGTCATTCCATAATTAACCTTTAAATGAGGGTTTATAATTATGCACTTATTAAGACAGATTCTCACGTGAGAATAAAATATCAATGTGGCTAAAAATAAATTGCTGATGCTTTGTTTTCTCGTGTATTTCTACTGCAAACCAGGAGGTGGACTTGTGTAACCCTTAAAAAAAGTAAAGTACCCCCCGTCACGCCAAGTGGCGTATAGGGAAATATGGTGTTCTATCTATCTATTGACCTTTCGAGCCGTAACCGGCCCATAGGGCGTAGACCAAGATACACCTTCTCCTATATGAATTTTTGTTCTAACAGTTTTCTTTTAAAGATATTTTATCAAATCTCGCCATCTGTCTCTGTTCTGTGCAAGCAGTTCTATCTCATTGAGGGAGCCGATTCCTGCTGCTCTTGCCTCTCTCATCAATGTTCTTCTCAGTGTCTCCCTGGGTCTTCCTCTTTTTCTTTTACCTGTTGTTTCCCATATGAGGGCTTGCTTTGCTATTCGATTATTATCTCTTCTCATCACATGTCCAACGTATGACCATCGTCTTTTCTTTATTACTGAAGATATTAGTGGTTGATTGGCGATTTCTCTAATTTCCTCGTTTGTTTTGAATTCGTTCCATTCTATACCAAGTATTTTCCTTAGACATTTATTTTCGAATGCGTTCAACTTTGTTTCTATATCTCTTGTTGTTTTCCAGCTTTCACACGCATACGTAAGGGTTGATAGTACATTTGATTTGAATAGCCTAAGTTTTGTGTTTGTGCTAATGAGTTTTGATTTCCACAACTTTTCAAGGCTTCTGAAAGACATTGCTGCTTTAGCCAGTCTGATTCTAATTTCTTTGCTCGTATCCCCTTCTCGATCAATGTGACTTCCAAGATAGATGAAGTGATCGATCTCTTCTACTGGTTTGTTTTCCATGTATATTTTGTCACTTGTTGGAATTAAACTTTTCATGACTTTAGACTTTTCATGATTGACCTCAAGCCCAATTTTGCTGGCTATTGATGATAGTTCATTTGTGTTTTCCTGCATCGTTTTTATCTGATTGCTGATGAGAACTATGTCATCAGCAAAGTCCAGGTCCTCCAAATGGTCTCCTTGTATCCATTCGATGCCTTTATTACCAGTGCAGCATTTCTTCATTATGAAGTCCATAACAATTCCAAATAACAAGGGCGATAAAATACATCCTTGTTTAACCCCAGTTTCTATTGGGAAACATTCGCTCAGTCCTTCCTCTGTTCGAACTGCACATGTGTAACCATCATACATGTCTTTGATAATATTTATGATTTTTGATGGTAAGCCATATTGCTTCAGAATTTTCCACAAAGAATCTCTATGAATACTATCAAATGCTTTTTTGAAGTCGATGAAGTTAAGTACAAAAGGTTTTTGCTTTTCAATGTGTTCCTCCAATATAAGTCGTAGAGTGAAAATGTGGTCAAGACAGCTTCTCCCTTTTCTAAACCCAGCCTGTTCTTCACGCATTACTGTATCTATTGAATCCTTTATTCTATTTAGGATGATTTTACAGAATAATTTTGAGGCAACTGACAAAAGTGTCACGCCTCTCCAATTGTTACAATCTCTAAGATTGCCCTTTTTGGGATCTTAACAATGATTCCTTTTTTCCATTTATGAGGTGTCTTCTCTGTTTTCCAAATGATGTTGAACATTTTTTGGAGATGTATTAAATTATGGCTATCAATTGCCTTGAGGATCTCAGCTGTTAACTTATCCTCTCCAGCAGCCTTGTTATTGGTCATTAGCTTTAAGGTGGTTTCTATTTCACTCAAGGTGAAGTCATCTAAATTTACATCTAATTCTGCTGCTGGTGTTTCAGCTTCAAAATCTATTAAACTGTGAGGTAGTGGACGGTTAAGAATTTCTTTGAAGTGTTCCGCCCAACGGGCTTTTATGTCTGCGCTTGTTGTTAGCATTAATCCAGATTTGTCTAGAATTGGTGTTCCACTGGATGTATAGGTGTTTGTCAGCATCTTTTGTACAGTATAAAGAGTTCTGCTGTCTCCTGTAATTGCAGCTGTCTCTGCTTTCTCTGCCAAGTTGTCTATATAAGCTCTTGTATCTCTTCTTGCCGAACTTTTCACTTTGTTGTCTAATTCTTTGTATGTTGCTTTTGCCAGAACCTTTCCAAGATCTGTCTTTACATTAGTCATGGCTCTCTTCGCTTCTCTTCTTTCTTTGATGTATTTCCATGTGGTGTCTGAGATCCAAGCTCGTTTTTCCATTTTCTTCAGTCCAGCACTTGCTTCTGCTGCTGTCATTAGTATTTTGCTCTGTGAGTCCCACATTTCATTGATATCTAAGTCTATTTCACCAAGTGCTGAATAACAATTACTTAGCTCTATGTTAAACTTTTCCTTTATTGCTTCATCTTTCAGTTTATGACTATCAATTTTATGTGTAATTGACCTCTTCTGTTGGTTTCTAAATTTTAATCTTATTTTCCCAATGCACAGGTTGTGGTCACTATTAACATCAGCACCTCTGTATGCTCTTACATCTATTAATGATGATCTGAATTGTTGTTTAATACATAGGTGGTCAATTTGATTTGATGTTCTATCATCAGGAGATATCCATGTTGTTTTGTGGATATTTTTATGTGGAAATAATGTCCCACCTATAACTAAATTTTCTATTAAACATAATTCTATTAATCTTTCTCCATTCTGACTTGTTGTATTACAGCCTTCTCTCCCCATCACATGTTCCACTCCTGCGTTATCTTGTCCTACTTTGGCGTTGAAGTCTCCCATTACAATTAAAAGATCGTGTTTTGGTATTTTGTTTATAAGTTGTTGCAGTTGGTTATAAAAATCATCCTTAACTTCATCATCAGCTTCGTTAGTAGGCGCATAACATTGAATAATTGAAAGTCTTCCATGTTTTGTTTTGTATCGTGTTCGTATCAGACGGCTATTTACCGGTTCCCATTCTAATAAACTTCTTGCAGCTTTGTCTGTCATCATTATGCCTACTCCTTCACGGTGTTTTCCATCTTCCCTTCCAGAAAAAAACTACTATTTTATTATCAATAGATCTCCTACCTGTTCCAGGCCAGCGCATTTCGCTTAATCCTAAAATATCTAGATCGTATCTGTCCATCTCGCTCGCGACCTGTGCATGTTTCGTCGGAGCGGCCATTGTTCGCACATTCCAGAATCCTATTTTTGTTGTTGTTTTAGGGCCGAAAAAACTATCTACTGCTAATTTACACATTCTGTATCAGGTCTACGTTTCATTAACAACATCGTTTTTACGATAGCGGCTTGTTAAACCTCTGATCAACGGTTCTATACCAAGCCGGAGAAAAATAATTCCTCCATTTTGGAAACAACCGGAAACGGTTAGTGACCGTTATGGTGTTAGTGACCCTATATTTTACAGACCTTCAGCACATGATTTTTGGGGTAATGTGGTCGGTATTACGCCCGTGCTGCTTTTTACTTTCCCAGAAAAAATCCGGTACCCATTTAAGGCTGGGTGAACCCGGAGCCGTCGGTTGGGATCGAACCCTACCCCTTGTCCGTAGTAGTCCAGTTCACTAACCACTGAGCTATCGCGGCTCCTACTAATTTTTTTTAGGGAATTAGTGTAACCCTTATATGGATCATATTGGTAGAGGACCTGGAGGTGGATTTATGCAACCCTTACATGGATCCTACTAGTAGTTTGATAGCAAGAGGTTGATAGTGCTTCTCAGAACAAAGGACAGCATGTCATTTTGAGAGACAGGAAAAGCATATGAATTACCAGAAATCAGGTCCAATGAATTCAAACATTAGTTCCCTGCAAGATAAGTGTAGCTAACAAGACCACATGATTAAACACACAGAAATAATGAATAAACACTATGTTATACATGATAAGAGATATTCATTTCATAGTTGATATAGAAGTAAATGAAACAGTAAGTCCAGGACACAAGATATTATGAATATTCAACAACAGACCAAGCTAAAAACATCAAGAACTCTAATGTGTTATATGCCTCTAATGAAAATACTAAAAGAGTAACCATTTGTTTTTATCTGCCAGGTTGCGCATGTGAGTCAGGCAACAAGTATCAACAAACTACAATGTTTCTTTAAGCTTATGAGATTTATTGTAGAAAATCTTATGGTCAAAACTTACATTTAACATCCTTCCAGTGCTGTCAGACATCACACAAGGCTTGCAGTCTACCTCATCATTTGCTCCTATCTTGGTGAGCTTATCAATCACAGTACGGAAGTTGAAGCCAGTTATCTTTGCTTCTCTTGTCAATGTTCTTATTAGCTCTTGAGGCCCGCCTTTTTTTATATGCTATTTCTCATTTGAGGACTTGTTTTGTGATTCTCTGATTATTTCTTCTCATCACAAGCCTGACATATGCCACCTTCTCTTCCTGACTGTAGATGAGATTGCTGGCTGCATGGTGTTTTTTTTATATTTCTTTAACTTGTTTAATTTTGTAACATTAAAAAAAAATACAGTGGAAAGCTTACGAACAAAATCAATCCTATATATGTCATATTGCTTTAGCCAAGTCAGATATTTTATAGCAAAATTAAATAAAAGTACAAATAAAATATACTGTATAACTTAAATAATACATATAATTAAGTTAAAAGATGTTTAAATTTTATAAGGAATAAAATTAAAAAGATACAAATATGAATTATATATAAATTGCTGCCAATGTTGATAGCATTAAGCTTAAAATGAGCAACATATGTTATTATGATATTATGTTCTGCTCTGCAGAAATAAGTAATTGCAGATCTATACAACTTCCTTTTAAAATCTCCTGCTAAATTTGTCTTCAAATAAAGTTAGATTATTCAGTGTCTTTTCTAATTGCATTCTTGTTGACAGTAAAGAAGATGGATAAAGTATGTGTTACCAGCAAGCTACAGAAAACATAACTCAAATCTATTCTGGCCAACTAAGTAATCAAAAACCTAATTTTTACCATTTAATTTTACTTATTGTGTCAGAGTTTTCAAAGTAATTTCATAGAATGACTATTCTATAATCACTTTTAACAATTAGTAATCTCTTCCCTGATTACACTGGATGATATTAAATTTTTAAGATTGCTGTTTGCGTCAAATTCTTTTTCTGTAATACAGGGTGTTTATAAAGTCTCACTACACTTGGTATCTAGGTCAATTTGAAAAAAAAATGTTTATGACGTCATCACAATATGTGCTCCCACTGTCAATGAAATTTGTTGAATAAGTTTATTGCTACTGGAAATGTGGAAGATGCTCCACGATCTGGTAGGCCTGCTGTGAATGATGAAATATGTTTAGATATCCAAGACAGAATCTTTAAAAGTCCAGACAAGTCATTAAGAAAACTGTCGCAACAAGTGAACTTACCATTGAGCACATATTGTGATGACGTCATAAACATTTTTTTCAAATTGACCTAGATACCAAGTGTAGTGAGACTTTATAAACACCCTATATAATTTAGGTTAAATTGTTATGATTATGGTTAGTCCAAGGCCCCGGTTTCATTGTAAATGAATTAAAATCTGTAATTGCTCAACCATCAGTGCCAATGGAATTATTCAAATTAAAAATGAATCTCATTGAAGGATTCAAACAAAGAAAGGCAGCTGCAGTCCCCATCATAGGAGCTACAGCACACATCAAAAGACATAAGCCAAGTGGCACTGAAAGCGAACACAGTTGAACTATCCTTCATCATATGATATCATTCTTTGTAAGTAATCGGAATATTGAAACATGATCCAGATGAAAAACACAGCTCATGGTGTCTACAAAGCACTAAACTCAGTAGCTCTGGCAGAAAGCTGGCCTTGGAATATGAGGAAACTGCATCAAGGAACACTTTACAGACTCAATGGTTCCTGGTGCCTATCCGCCATATTGACCAAAAGTTTTCAGCTATAGGAGCTAGTAGAGATGGCTGATGCCATTCAACCCCCAACAGCTCTGCTCGCAAAGGTGAAAACATCTTGCCAGCTAGAGGCATTCCAGGAAATCCCTCTCAACCCACAGGCCTCAGTAAATATATAGTTCACTGTGGTTTAACAGTAGTGTCATAATCAAGTTTTTATTCCCACAAGGCATGTTTCATTATGTAGGACTTCCTGTCTGATGTATGTAATGGAGACATAAGTGTAACCAAGACTAGAGGTCACAATCTCTTTCCTGAACATCGTTGTGTCCAACAAGTTTAAAATGTTGTCACAGACGAATTGGTTTCTTATTTCAGAAAGATCAAATGGGTTTACTAGAGGTGTGCGTGATCTTTTTGGTTTACGGTCTGGGCACTTGAGAAAGCCAAAATACTGTCTCATTCGACCCAGAAACAGAGAGAAATCTGACATGGTAGATAAATCTTCACCATTGCCAATAGCATCAATCAGTCAAAAAAGTCAATACATTCCACACAAGTGCATTCACAGCTGTATGGCTTCAACAGTTCATTAAATAAATCAACAGGAGCTTCCTGTGTATTTTTTCTTTTGTCATGAGGTTAAATTTCTTGTTCCAGGTGTTATTAAAATTTCAAAGAAACTGGTACTCTCATATAATTTTGTCTCATTTACCATTATCACGTGTAAGCACAATATACAGCAAAAAAAATATAAATATTACTTTGAAGTAAATTATAATATAATATTAGACATGAAAAAAAACAATATCAAAGATTTATGACATTATAATTTTTTATCATATTAATTATGTCATATGGGTTAATGTTTTATATATAACACAAACACGCAGACTAAAAAAGAAACATTTGAAAGCAATCTAAGGAATGTACGTCTACAGTCATTATTATATTTGTTAATTATATAAAAGTATAGCACCTGCATCTTTGTATCAATCCTTTTTCACTTTCAGAGCTTAGGAGTAAGTTTCATAGGTCACATTAATAAGAGCAGCAATGCTGACTTTTAATTCATGCTTCAAAACATCAATTTGAATCAAAACAGCAGAATAGATGATGATATTATGAGGTATCGAAGCTTTCAAGGAAGAATATTTCATTTATCTATGATAATTTGTACACAAAGTATATTCAGCAGTAAAAGAACTGATAGATTAATTTAAAAAATACTTGCAAAATATTGCATTAAAACATGGGCAAGGGAAATATTCTGCACACATTAAGTTGCCTGCTGGAGGATGATGCTAGAATTGATTAAATGACAAGATTTGTACATCAAACAAAATCTAAATAGAAATTGGCACTTGAGAACATGGACCTAGAGTATGCATAACCATTGAGCTACAAGAATCATTGCATGTACACCCTTGCCATCTACTGTAAGAATTGAGCACTTATGGGGCTTCCTGGAATGCAATAAAGTAAGTTCTGCTAAGTAAGGATGCAATGTCAGTTATACACACACATCTGTTCAATTAAAAAAAAAATAAACGTCTTCGCAATCCAAGATAAATGAGTGTGCGTCTAAAGTATTATTTTTCTTCTTTTGTTTGCTATTTTCTGTATAGATAAAGTTGTCTTTTTAATGAATTTGGCTGTCTTTAATAACTTTTTTAAAGGACTGTAAAGTTTTGTGTTCAATGTAGTTTGATTTAGCCATTGTGCATCTCTCAAATTATTGTACTGGCTGTTGTCTAGTAGTATATGTAATGTAGTTTTGATGCTTGATCACATGTGCACAGTTGTATTTCCAATCATGAACTTTGTGTAGATGTGGTTTTGTGGATTGTGCACTTTTCTTAGTCAGAACAAGTAGATGTATTTCCAATCATGAACTTTGTGTAGATGTGTTTTGTGGATTGTGCACTGTTCTTAGTCAGAACAAGTAGATGTATTTCCAATCATGAACTTTGTGTAGATGTGGTTTTGTGGATTGTGCACTGTTCTTAGTCAGAACAAGTAGATGTATTTCCAATCATGAACTTTGTGTAGATGTGGTTTTGTGGATTGTGCACTGTTCTTAGTCAGAACAAGTAGATGTATTTCCAATCATGAACTTTGTGTAGATGTGGTTTTGTGGATTGTGCACTGTTCTTAGTCAGAACAAGTAGATGTATTTCCAATCATGAACTTTATGTAGATGTGGTTTTGTGGATTGTGCACTGTTCTTAGTCAGAACAAGTAGATGTATTTCCAATCATGAACTTTGTGTAGATGTGGTTTTGTGGATTGTGCACTGTTCTTAGTCAGAACAAGTAGATGTATTTCCAATCATGAACTTTGTGTAGATGTGGTTTTGTGGATTGTGCACTGTTCTAAGTCAGAACAAGTAGATGTATTTCCAATCATGAACTTTGTGTAGATGTGGTTTTGTGGATTGTGCACTGTTCTTAGTCAGAACAAGTAGATGTATTTCCAATCATGAACTTTGTGTAGATGTGGTTTTGTGGATTGTGCACTGTTCTAAGTCAGAACAAGTAGATGTATTTCCAATCATGAACTTTGTGTAGATGTGGTTTTGTGGATTGTGCATTGTTCTTAGTCAGAACAAGTAGATGATAAATCATCAGGCTGAGGTTTCTAAAGTTTAATAAAAACAATGATTGCTTACCAACAGACATAATTAATGTTTGGATTAAATTAAGGATTTATTTTGTTCTCCACATGTATGAGGGTTTGGGATTCACCCAGTTTCTGAAAATGGGTACCATATATCTTTTCTTTCAAAGTAGAGCAGCCTGGCTTAGTACCAATCACTTTACCCCAAAAATTTGCCATTAGTCATAAAAAAATATTGGCACTAGCTAAGATTCCTTATAAATATAAACCCTTAACTGTGCTTATGTCAAGGTGTTGAACACTGAGTTATTTATTTTGTTCCCATTATCTTTTTAAAAAAAAAAATGAGACTTAATTCCTAGACAGGCATGCTCCAGTCCATCCAGTAGTAGAATTAAATATGTTCACAAAGGACATGTAATTACAGCTATGAAGAGCATGACTTCACTCCCTTAAAATTACTGCAGCCTGAGGAATTAGGTGGTCTAAAGGTGAGATGTCAGTCTAGGGATAGGAAGATCTTGGGTCAAATCTCACCACAGGTGGCCAAAATGGCCACTGCCCAAGCAAAATTGTTAAGAAAATTGACCGATGCTGAAGATGGATATGTCAGGCTAAAAGGTACAGATATGGAGACTTTGCTGTAGCAACACGGTACACCCATGCCACTTAATGGGTGAATGCTAAGATAAATAAAACTGCAGCTGAGAGATTTAAAGTTTAAACACCTCAATGGCATAATGTGCTATGTGAATACAATTAACATGTGAGACAAATAAAGGCGAATAATATAAGCTAAGTTACTAAACAATCAAACTTCTGTTCCATTGTCTCCATCTGCTCCCTTCTGTAATGAAACGTTGGTATCTTTAATTTTGATGACACATTTGCTAAGGGAGGACACACTGTTCCTTTGCTCATACTTATTGTAGTTTGGCTTGCAAGTTCTATGTATGCTATCAGCAGAGCCAGAAAACTTACTTCCCTGGTTTTGTGGACTAATCACAATGGGATGATTATTACTTCTAGTAGCTAATGTTACTGTAGTGCTTTCTCTTTGCTTCCTTCGCTTCTTCCGTGCACATGCAAAAACTATAACAGATAATATAAATACTACAATTACAACAGAAACAACAATGGTAGAAATAAGAATGATTGAGGAAGAATTATCTGACTCTAATTTGTCAATTGTTAAATATAAAGGCTTCATGTTTGTGCCATTTGTCTTACTTTCACCAACAGTAACTGCTAAACTGTCATTGTATGTGTCGTGGTCACTGTGGCGATTGTTTCTATTTTTACTGTTTACTTTATCAGTTTCTCGTGTGTATCTGACAAACAATCTGTTTGTCAATGGAGGTGACATCACATATGTTATGAAGTTATGTGGAGATAAGTGCCTCCTATCAGGTGAAGCTGGTAATGATGAAATAGAAGATAGGGATGACCTCTTAATCCTGTAATTGGGATAATCGGTAGGACCTATAGTGTACATGACCTGTAGGTACCACTGGTAGCCTGAGTCCACCTGCAAAAAGACCACAAAGAAATCACACAATGAAAATAAAATTATTATAAAGCTTATTTAAATTGCTATAATCTTTAATTTGTTTAAAGAGATTACCATTTAATTTTTTTTCAAATAATAAATTATGCTTTTCACTATTTCTAAAGGATGACTAAAACCAATGAAAAAAAAATGTTGGAGCACATTTATTTTCTTAATCATAGCAGCATTTTAGAATAGCAGCTAAATCTGGCCAAATGAGAGCTGATTTGGGCAGGGTACAGTGGATGATCGAGCCACGATAGCTCAGTGGTTAGTGAACTGGACTACAAAGGACAAGAGGTAGGGTTCGATCCCAACCGACGGCTTCCAGGTTCACCCAGCCTTAAATGGGTACCGGATTTTTTTCTGGGAAAGTAAAGCAGCACGGGCGTAATACCGACCACATTACCCCAAAAATCATGTGCTGAAGGTCTGTAAAATATAGGGTCACTAACACCATATTTCCCTATACGCCACTTGGCGTGACGGGGGTACTTTACTTTTACAGTGGATGATCAACTGGGTATGACACTAGACTAACAAGATGATGATGACTGAAGAGTTCATTGATGTATTAACAAAGATGTAAAGTAAACAATTCAGCTGTTGGTGTCATGGCAGCTGCATGTAGATAGTTTTTCTGATTCGGCTCTTGCTGACGTGTTTAAATGATTTGTCCGACAGTCTAGTTTTGAAATAATGTGCTGCTATTCTCCGTTGTAGTTATATTTACTGCTGACGAGTGAATAAACTGTGAACTTTATCAATATTTTAGTGGAATATTATATATATATATATATATATATATATATATATATATATATATATATATATATATATATATATATATATATATATATTGTATAAATAATAGCACTTTGCAAATTCACTATAGTTGTGAGAGAATCAGAACAGAACTGAACACATTGTAGGGGTAAAATATTTATCTTTCCTTTCTTTGCTTCTGTTAATAAAAGTAAAAAAGTCTAAGACATAAAACTAAATTGTAAATAAGCATGAGAAACAAAGCATATAAAGTCAAAATACTATGTGCTACTGAATTAATATAAATGAATCAATCCTGGAATGTAAACAATTGAACTTCAAATGACTATATACTAAGATATATTTATTTTTAAAAAAACATTTATCTATGCCTCTTGTACCAACATAAATTCATACTGTCACATATAAATAATGACAGTGTAGTATAAAAAAATGAACTGGTTGAAGTTATCGCCACCTTGGATATGTAATGACAATTCAGCAACTAAGACTCCTTTCATATTTGATCAGAGTACATAACATAATCACTTTCCAGCTCAATGAGTTAAATGTCAATGTACATTAAGCCACCATATTCCCTAGGATAGCCATGATACGGTTCAAATAATTTAAGCCTCTACAATAATTAGGCTTCAATGTCAATGGAGGTCAAACCTACTTCAACTGTACAGCGGTGTCTATTGACCTTACAATGTGTATGAGAACTAGATAGGCATTTCTGCAATCAGCTCCTGGTTACTATGACAACAGGCAAGCAACTAATAAGATGGTGTTCTATCTCTTTATCGAAACATATAAAAGGTAGAACCAATAGGAGGCAGGCCTTCTAGTGCCTACTTTGAATCACTGTGCTGCATCTTTATATAAAAAACTTGAACAAAACTGTAAGAGATCTTGTTTGTTGTTTATTTGTGTTCGCCAGCTTTATATCTCTAACAAAGTCCTAAGGGATTGAATTTTTTGTGAATAACATTTTTCTATATTTTTCACATTGGCAGCCATGTGCTCAGCTGTCCCTTGCCATACAGGTAGAAATCCTCTAAATTCAGAGGCAACTGTAAGAGATGATAATTAACAACAAAACCATGTTCTTTTCATTACTTAAAATGCAAATATCTATCTATCTATTCACCTTTCGAGCCATCGCTGGCCCATAGAGCATAGACCCAGATACTCTTTCTCTTATCTAAATTTTTATTCTAGCAGTTTTCAATCCTCGTAAAGATCTTTTATCAAATCTCACCATTTGTCTCTGTTCTGTGCAAGCAACTCTATCTCACTGAGAGAGCCAATTAAAATGCATATAACTAAGATGTGATGTAATTATAATTATATTAATTACAATAATTAAATAAAACAATAACTAAAGGAACAAATAAATAACTCTAGAGGCAAAACATGCACTCTACAATGCAATCTCCATTCCAATGTGCTACTAACGCCATTCCTGGACTCTGTATACAAGAACAATAAGCAAAATAACCACCACCAAGATTAAATGTGTTATTCATATGACCTTCAGTCTGAGAGGTAAGATCAGAAATGAAGAACTGAAAAAAAAGCTAGGAATAATTCTCACCACAGAGTACAGTAAAAATCAACAAATAAAATAGTTTGGCTACGTGATAAGGCAGAAAGTTCAAAACACAACACAATGAGCCTCTATTAAACATTGCGAGAGCACCAGACCAAGGGCCAACCATGAGAATGATAAATTGATGGAATATTAGAAACACTAGGATATGAATAAAATAGCAACAGGGAAATATTGTCACAATTATGATGCAGAAATACAAGCAATAAAGTTGACAATAGAAAAACTGCTGAACAGTAATCTTAGCCAACAGCCTGTAGTGTTTTTGACAGATGCAAGATCAGTACTCCAGGCACTACAATCCAGAAAATTACCACATCTGCAGACCTTATTGACTGAACTCTGCAAGCACCACAGGGTTGCCCTGCAGTGGATCCCATCTCACTGTGGAATACCAGGAAATGAGAAAGCAGATCAGTTGGCAAAGGAAGGTTCAACAGGCACACAACTAGATACACCGGTTACATACCATCATAAGAAACAGATAATCAAATCAATCAGTGGACCACAAGCCCCATATCAGGATGCTTTTCATAATATGAATAGATATGAACAAGTTATCATTATACGCCTCAGAACAGGACACAATCGACTCCATAGTCACATGTATACAAAATTCAAGATCGGCACATCAACTACTTGTACATGTGGACAGGCGCCCCAGACTGCTGAAGACATACTTCAAGACTGCACTGAATATAGTAGACTGAGGAAAATCCATTGGCCCATAGATTCAACACTACAGACAAAACTATATGGGCCACTGCAAGAATTACAAAAGACAGTAAAATTTATGCAGGAAACGACATTGATGATATGGACAATACTTCAGGTGAACGATAGATCCGATAGATAGATCAGATCGATAGATAGATCAGATTGATAGATAGATCAGATAGATAGATCGATAGGCAGGAATGGGCTAACATCTATTAAAACAAGGCCAGGAGCAGATTGCAATAGTGACCATGTACCAGTAGTTGGAAAGATAAGAATAAAACTGTGGAAGGCACCAAGAAATATAAAATTAGAACTAGATATACTTAGAGTAGATAGACAGATGAGTAATAAGTATGGCACGATAGTACAAAATAGATATAATGCTATTGAGAAAATGCAGGACATCGAGGAACAGTGGGAAATGCTTAAACAATCGATTCAACAAACATCAAAAGAAGTAATACCAGTGACTAAAAGAATCAACAAAAAGAAATGAATGACAGAAGAAATATTAGAAATAATGGACAAAAGACGAAAGCATAAGAAAGAAGAACAGACATACAAAATATTGCACACAGAGATCCAAAACAAATGCAGAGAAGCAAAGCAAGGATGGTTAAAACAGAAATGTGAATAAATGGAAAAACAACAAAAGAAAGACTCAGAAAGAAAGAATTTATGCACAATCAATTAAATGAATTAACAGGAAGAAAAGAAATCAAAGTTTCAGGATGTGTGAAATCAAAGAAAGGAAATATAATAATGGGACAGGAGAAAACAATGGAAAGATGGACTGAATATATCAGTCAACTCTATGATGATGAAAGACTAGAGCTAAACAACTCAAACAAAGACACAGGACCACCAATAATGCAGAGTGAAGTGGAGGACGCAATTAAACACATGAAAAAAGGCAAAGCTCCAGGTCCCGACAATATAACAATCGAAGAGATAAATGCATTAGGAGAGCTGGGAGTACAAGTCATAACAAAACTACTCAATGACATATATAACACTGGACACATACCCGAAGATCTACTAAAATCTATCGTTGTAGCTATACCAAAGAAGTTAGGTGCCACTGATTGTGAAGACCATCGCACTATTAGTCTCATGAGCCATATGACAAAAATATTACTAAGAATCATCATGAGACGTGTAAGGAACAAAATAAAACCAGAAATAAGTGAGGAACAATGTGGATTTGTGGAAGGAAAGTGCACCAATAATGCAATATACATCTTAAGAACACTGATAGAAAGATCTATAGTGGTAAAGAAAGATCTATATATGTGCTTTATAGACTACACAAAAGCATTTGACAAAGTAAATTATGTTGAAATAATCAACATGCTGGAGAAATTAAACATTGATGGCAAGGATCTGCGAATCATAAAAAAACATGTACTGGCAACAAACAGCAGCTATACGAATTAGCAACCAGACAGGACAATTCCAAGATATAAAACAAGGAGTCAGACAAGGCTGTGTTCTGTCGCCGGATTTTTTTCATTTTACAGCGAACATATTATTTCAATAGTCAACAAAAAAGGAATGGAAGTCAATGGTCACAACATAAATAATTTGCGATATACGGATGACACAGTCTTAATAGCAGAGACAGAGAATGAACTACAAGAAATGATAGACATAATAGTAAAAGAAAACAACAAAAAGGGTCTCAGTCTGAATAGTAAGAAAACAGAAGTAATGGTCATATCAAAGAAACAATCATTACCATCATGCAGCATAAAAATAAACAGGACAAATCTGAAACAAGTACAATGTGTCAAATACTTGGGCACAATAATAACATCAGATGGAAGATGCACCACAGAAATAAAAAGCAGAATAGCTCATGCTAGAATTTCATTTCAGAAAATGAAAAATATCTTATGCAACAAATTTATGCCAATAAAAGTGAGAAAGAGAGTTCATCGGTGCTATATAGAACCACTTCTGACCTATGGAAGTGAATCATGGACAGTAGACAAACATAAGAAAAGATGATTAGAGGCCACAGAGATGGGATTTCTCAGAAGAATGTTGAAAGTTCTCTGGACAGCTAAAAAGACCAATGAGGAAATTCTCAAAGAGGCCAACACTAAAAGGGAACTCCTAAAAAACATCAGAAAGAAACAATCAACATTTTTCATGCACATCATGAGAAGAGGAAAGTTGGAATACTTGGTTACAACTGGCAAAATAAGAGGAAAGAGAGATCGCAGAAACAAAGAGAGAAAATACTGGTTAGCTTGGTGTCATGGCATGGAAAACAGTCAACAACAGAACTGATACGATGCACTGTGGAAGGACATGATGGCCTACGCCAACCAGTATAGCACATGATGATGATGATGAATGTCTAGATGTGGAGTTGGTGCACCTGTATCAAAATGCATCAGATGACTGGGATGCGGTCACTTAAGAATGTCCTGGAAAAATTCAGCCCATCTGGCTTTTTGTTAGTACTAGAAGTTAGTAAGGCATCATCTTTACTCAGAACATTCATGTAAAGGAGTTTGTTACTTGTTTCTGTATATTATATAATACCTTGCTATTTCCAGTTTTGGAGGCTAATTCTGCTTCAACTTCCTCGTTATCTATATAAGTTCTTTTATCATGTCTTGTGGAGTTTTTCACCCCAATATAAAGTCTTTATATGTTGCTTTGGCTATTAATTTACCTAAGTCAGTCTTGACATTTAACAAGGCTTGTTTGGCTTCATGCCTATTTTGGATATGTTTTCATGCAATGTCTAATATCCATGCTTTTTAAAAATGTATTTAAATCCCAGCACTTAATTAAGCTGAAGTCAACATTGCTGTGTTGTGAATGTCTGATTATTCATCAATACTCAATTCATTTATTTCACCTAAAGCTTCAAGAGGATTGCTGAGTTGTAGATTAAATTGTACTTTGATATCTTCATCTATTAATTGTTACTATCTATGTTCCTCAAGACTTACTTCTTGTGGTGACTTCTCAGTTTAATCTTACCACCACATAGATTATGGTCACTATTAACGTCAGCTCCTCTATATGTCCTCACATCAATCAAGGAATTCTTTAAGCGCCTTCTGATACATAGGTGGTCAATTTGATTTCTATTTTATCATCTGGAGATACCCATGTTATCCTTTGTATCTCCTTGATTGGAAATAATGTTCCACCTATAACTAGGTCTTCTATTAAACCTAGATCTATTAACCTTTCTCCATTTTGATTGATGATGTCTACTCATCCTTTCCCCATTGCCATCACAACTCTATTGTTGTCTCTCCCCACTTTGGCATTAAAGTCACCCATTTGTATTAAAATATCATGTTTAGGAACTTTATTTATTAGATGTTGTAGCTGATAATAAATCTCATCCTTAATTTTATCTTCAGCTTCATTATTGGGTGCATAGCACTGAATAATTGTTAATCTTCCATATTTGGTTTTATATCATGTCTAATTAATATATGATTCACAGCTCCCATTTGGTAAGATTGCCAGCAACGGAGATGTTCATTATAATTCCCACTCCTCCATAATGTTTATCATCATCTGTACCTGAATAAATTATTGTCATGTTGTTGTTGATGGTTTTTTTTCTTTTTCCTTGCCATCTAGTTTCACTAATTCCCAATATATCAAGGTGGTATTTCTCTGACAACTTGAGTTAGTTTGGTCATAACGGCCATTGTTCGAACATTCCAGTAGCCTATTCGCGATAGTGCTTTCAGGCGTATGTTATTCACAGTACATGTACTACTAATTTCTTGAGCAGATTTTTCATCATGACTCATTGTAACAACACAAGATTCTACAACCATGATGGTTTCCCCTCTTAGGGTTGCCCTGAAATGAGTCTCAGGGTAAGATTGTCAGCCTCACACTTAATCGTCCACGCAAGATGGAAAATAAACAAAGCATTCATTTTGGAATGCATGTGATGTCTATTTTAGATTAGGTAGCTTGAACTATTATTTAGAACCATTTTAGATAGCATAAATTGTAGTAATGTTTATGTCACAAATTATCAGGTCAAACGTCAGCCGTAAGTTTCAAACCCACTGTCTGCCGCTATATCACATGTAAATCAATTGATTAATGGTGAGTCACTGAAATGAAGAGATAACATAAACCGGTTAATTATAAACAGGTAACATAGTACCTGTTTATAAATCTGAATAAACTTTCTGTGGCGAAGGTGAAGTCTAAAAAGCCTGTACTGTACACATTGTGATAAAAATGGATGTTATAGAGAAAGCTTTGTAGCTTGCATCATACACAGTCATTTATATGACATTTGATATTTTTCTATTCCATCTTCTGGAAGATTTTCCATTTCCTCCCTTGTTATAGCATTTAATTGCTAATGCTTATTGTTGTCGAATGCTATTCATTAGTAGCTCAGGTGCCTACACATATAAATTTGCCTGACACACTTGTTACCTTATAAAGGGGGTCTATATCCATGACAAAGCCATCAACACCAGGCATGTTGACAAGCTCTGTGTACTGCTTATTCTCGTCAGCAAACTGAGCATTAAATGGAACTTGATGAAAATTGAAGGTTTTCATGTTTTGATTTTCTCTATCCTGAAAAAAAAAATTAATGTGTATAATTTATTTACAGAATTCATATATGGTTATGCATCCTGTTTATGATCTGTTTTGTGAATTTTAGCATGAGCAAGATCAATATGAATTAATGCAGAAATTTATTTATTGGAAAACTTGCCTATTTTGTGCTCTTATTGCACAGACTTCAGTTAATTTGGCTTCTATTCCTTATCATGTTTCCATATTCTTTTTGATTGTTTCATTCTACAGTAAATTTTTCTGAGAAAGTAAGATAACTATTATAACTAATTTAAATTATGACAAAGTGCTTCTTCTTCTTTATCTTTTTCTTTCATTCTATATTAGCTTTTGAGTGTGAAGGGAGAGATCATTTGTGATCTTCGGCAATAAAGTACTGTTGCCATTATATAGTAACTTGAAAGGAAAGAGCTGAAGTCTGCTATACATTTTTTTTAAAGAATAATTCTTTTTTAATTGCGTTTCTTCGCATGCCTCCTTCCATATATCCTTTACCTGTTTCCAATGATCTTCTATATTTATTGTATTTTCTAGTTGTTGGAGAACTTGGTATTTGTTTGATATTGTGACTGCAAATTTATCTTTAATTCCTTCCAAGAAACCCTACATTGAAATACTGTCTACCCTCATGTGTTGTAGTATATTTTTTCAGTTTAATTTTAAGTTTGGCTATCAGAAGATGAAGTTCTGAAGTCATATCTGCTCGTCTATATACTTTTACATCATGTAAAGATGACTTAAAACTTTTTTTAAAACACATATATGGTCAATTTGATTCTTTGTTCTATTATTAGGTGACACCAATGTAGCTTTATGTGTTCTTTTATGTTGGAATATTGTTCCACAAAGGCTCATTTGATTAAAAGCACAGAAGTTCACAAATATCTCTCCATTCTCATTCATTTCTCCAAGTCCATATTTTCCCATGATCTCTTCGAAGCCTTTGTTGTCTGATCCTACTTTTGCATTTAGATGTCTCATCAAGATTATAATATCTTTGGCTCGTCTTGCATCCATCTGACATTGCAACTGTTTATACAATTCATCTTTAACTGAAATCTGGAGGCGAAGGCGCGCCCCACCCAGCACCAGAGCTGGAAGTCGTCAGTGACTCATAACTGATGGCTTGCGCCAGGATCGGTGAACCAGAACCATCCAGACCCTGCTACACCTCTCCGCGGTGCCTCCAGAAACAGACTAACCTGTCTAGTCTGGCCAAGCGAGCAGGGATCGAAGAGGGAAGACAAACCCGGTACTCAGAAATGTCGGCTGAAGTCGGATGTGTTGGGCCGAAAGGCGCAGATATCACAGTGTTACACTGCAAACTTCAACACAACGTAACTACGTCCACTTAACGTCCTTTTAAGGGCGGATGACGAGGAGGAAGTCTATGGTTCGTATCCGCTAGAATACCTCAAATCATCGGGCGACCGCATCATCATCATCATCATAACTGAAATCTTCCATATCATTGGTTGGCGCATAGCATTGGATAATGTATATTTTTATTTTGCTTTTTGTTGTTTTAAATGTTGCTTTTATTAGTCTTGGCTCCACTGCTTCACACTCTATTAGTGTTTTCTGTGCTTCCCTTGATAACATTATAGCCACCCCTTCACTATGTTGTGCTTCAGGTTCCTGGTGTCTTGATAAAATCATCTCTCTAATTTTGTTTTATTTTTATCCTTTTTGTTCCTACCCATCTTGTTTTGCACATTCCTAGAATATCTATTTTGTAGTTTGTTATTTCTTCTGCTACTTGTGCAGCTTTTCCTTGTTCATTTAACGTACGTTCCAGGTGCCATTTCTGGAGGATTTCATGGTAGACCTTTCGAAAGGTCAGTCAGTGACCCGGAATCCATATGGCTTTCTCCAGATTGCATCATACATCTCTTAGACAGAGAGCCCTTATCTTTCCTGGATGGTATATTTACTTTTTTTCTTTTCTCTGACTTGTCCATGTTTAAATAAACAACAATTGCCTTACCAATAATTAACACATTTGTCATAAATGCTTAAGACTTTGCAGATGCTCCAACAATTGATGTACAAGACAATGCAGCTCTACTGTGTTAGCACATTGCTTTCATTGTTTATATGTATCTCTTTTCTTCTTATTCATGACTGAAAAGGTAAAAGATCAAGGTACACATTCAACCAATCAGCAGTTCCTTGCAATATCAGAAACACTTTTATAAATGACTGTAAGAAGCTTAATTTCACTTTAAACATGATGCACCTTCAACACTGCTAACAACTCTTATGAACATGCCTGGTAGGGTACAGCGCTGCAATTTGTTATTCCCCTTTTGGGCCCCAGCAGCGCATGGGCATCCCTCTATCTTAGTCAGACTAAACTTAGAACATTCAACTCAAATGTATTATCAACCCTTACATATGCATGTGAAAGCTGGAAAACAAGAAAAGAGATTGAGAGAAAACTAAATTCTTCTGAAGACAAATGATAATAATGAAAGATGGCAATGGAATATATTCAAGACTAATATAGAGATAAGAGAAACAGCCATGCAATCAACAATCTCATCCACATTTAGGAAGAGAAGATATCATATGTCAGACATGTGCTGAGAAAAGACAACAAAAGAATTTCTAAACAGGCTTTTCTATGGGAAACATCAGGATACAGGAAATGAGGATGACCTAATGAGAGGAAGAATTAGAGACACTAAAAAGAATACTTATAAGAGAAGAAAAGTTGACAAACACAGACTCATTAGAGAAGATTGAGCATTTCGCCAAGAACAGAGATAGATGGTGAAAAACACTATGAGTCCTATTTGGCATCCAGTGATGCTGGAAGAATCAAGATCTATCTATCTTTGTCTAGGCTTGCCTTAAGCTTTTCTTATTTCTTTTCTTCTGATATATGCCTAATATAGAATTGAACCATATTTCTGCAGGTGGCCAATCCATTTTAACTAACAAGCTTCACTAACCAAAATAAGAAATCTGTGCAGCAAATTCTTTGATGGCTGAATGCAACCAAACTGTGGACTATGACCATATGTCTCTCCAGTTGGGTCATACGTTGGAATATAACCATCTTTTCCTGAAATATAGAACATCATAAACTCTCTTACTTTGTTGTTACTAGATTTTTCCCTAACATGTAACAAAATTACAACACACTTGCATATATATGTTATAACTAAATACTAATCAAGATGGTTTTTATCAGGCAGAAGAGAACACAATCAGGCATCTTGTGAAAAGTGACATCACAAGAATATTGTTACAAATCATCAACACTTTAGCTTACAAAATACAGATAATGTTTTTTTTTTTATATTACCATCCTAATTACTGTAATGACTCCTGGATTGTATCAGTCAGTTGCAACAATGAAGTATCAACTTATATTGAACATCAGTTTTGGTGCTAGCATCAAACTGCATTACTCAGGCTCTTAGAGTTCTACTGTTTTTAGATGTTTCAAAGTGCTAATTACAGCAATAATGGTTCTACATACAAGAAGTATTTTCAGTTGCCCTGCAGTATCTCTGCATTTTTATGTAACTCAATTTGTTCCTGTTTCAAATTCTGAATCACTGTGAATTATTAGTTTTGAAACATATTATTTATGTATCAGAGTTACACATATCATTTCTGTCTGTAGATTCTCAAGGTATTTTCCTCTGGCTTGACTGCAATATCCTTGATTCATCTGCAATATCCTTGATTCATCTGCAATATCCTTGATTCATCTGCAATATCCTTGATTCATTTGTAATTTCCCAGGTTTACATGTAATATCTACTATTTTAAAAAACAGTAATATCTAGGACATGCCTCACCCTGGATGTCTAGCAGTAGATCCAGGACCAGATTGTCTACTGACCTCGGTTTAATTCCACTGTTATTCTTTAATGTGATCAGTTTCAATCTTTTGTTTATATTTTGCATCAAAGTTGAACCTGCATCTTCTAAGTTTTGACAAAAATATTAATTTTATTCTATAAAGTTTAAACTAAGTATCTCTCTCCAGGAATAATCTTCTAATTCATCTTCTCAAAGTCTTCAAGGGAAACCTCAACATATCAATACATGTACACTGACTAACCCTACCCATACAAACCATTATTGTTTATATTACTAGTCAGTTGTTCAACTTGTAACTTAATTATACTGGCAATGACTCACTTAGGACCAATTCACATTCTGCACTCTCATTTAGGGTATAACCATTAATCTGGTATGGCCATGAATCTTGGGCAAATGTCCACTTGTCTAAATGTCACTAATACCTCTAGAAGTACACTTTTTTTTCTAGTAATTATCTTCTCTTTGTCTTTTGAAATACTGTTCTATCCACCTTGTTCTGCATCTTCTAAGACTAAGAATCAGTAACATTTTTTCATGGTTATTGCAATGTTTTGAACTTTAAATTGTTTTCACTAAATGTCTTCTTTTTTCTTCTTCTTCTATCCTTCCTCTATTGCTGGTGGCATTGAGGGGAGAAACAATCTGCAATTCTTTGCTCCTCTGTTGGCCTCTTCTGGTGTTATCCCTCCTAGTGACTCTAGTATTCCCTTTATCCATCTCTTTCTCAGTCTTCCTCTTAATCTGGCGTTTTCATAGCATTTGTTTATGGCTCTTTGAGTCATTGTTAGTTCTTTTTGTCTTGTTATGTGGCCAAAACAATTTATCTGTAGTTTCTTTATGTATTCGATGGCTGGTTCAATTTCAAGTTTCTTCCTCAGGCCAGTGTTTCTTACTCTGTCCCTTAAGCTGTTTCCTGTCATTCTTCTAACACATTTCATTTCGGTGGTCATTATCTTTCTTATTGTTCTAGAGTCCAGAGTCTAATTCTGGCACTGAAAGCACAGATTTGGTAGAAAAATGTATTTGTATATTGCCCTTTTTGCTTCCATAGTTATTGCTTTGTATTTCAATAGTGTTGATACTTGGCCTATAACATGGCATGCTTTGTTGCACCTTATATCTATCTCTGTCTCTTGGTTATTGTCTTGTGTTAATGTGCTACCCAGATATTTAAAATTGTCTACTTGTTTCAGAGTCGTATTATCTATTATGATGTTTAGTTTTTCTTTCTTTCTCACTATCACCATTACTTCGGTTTTGTTTATGTTGATCTTCATGTTGTATTGTTTACCAGTGTTGTTTAGCCTGTTGATATGTTCTTGCAGATCCTTAGTTGTTTCATGTATTAGAACTTGGTCATCTGCAAATAGTATTTAATTTATTTCGTCCTCTCTTCTGCTGTTTTCTGGTACATATATTTTGTTCTCTTTTGTGTTATCGCTTGTTATCATCCTTGTTGGTATACTTCCTTTGTTTGGGCATGCTAATTTGCATATATTGTCCATATATGTGATGAAAAAAAGAGGGGAAAGCACGAATCTTGTGTCTCTGATACCACAAATATTTATGGTTGCAATTTTATTTACATTATGCCTGTATGATCGCGATTGTTTCTCCATTATTTTGGCTCTGAGCACTGTAGTGTGTGTGTGTTACATTGTTCTCTGTCACTGTGCTAGTTCTGTCGTAGAGTAAGGGCTGTTGTTTATGTTACAGTGCTTGCCCATGCATTGTGATCACAGTTGTCCATGACCTGTCTTCCAATAGTGTTGTTTCTCTACATTTTTGTTGTTACAAAACAATATTAAAATACAAACACTATAGTAGAAAAAATCTGATTTTGTGAAAGGACAGAAATTCTATCACGGACAGCATTACTATGTCCCTTTTATAATTCATGAAGTGCTATTGCCAGTCAATAGATCCAACACATTTGTATTGAAATATAGTTTAACAAAATGATGTTGAGATACCATGGACATCAACAGAGTAATAAAGTCATTATAAGAGAGGCCAAAGCAAAGAGAAAACAGTCATATTTTTTTGGTTGTTTTGTAATGAGAAAGGAACAGGTAAAGTATCAAGGTACCAACTGGAAAAATTGAGGAAAGAAGAGAAAGAGGGAAACAGAAAGAAAAAACACAAGACAGTTTAAGAAAGTGGTTTGGTAGAAAATAAATAGCAGATGTAATAAACAACTGTAAAGATAAAAAGTTGTGGAGATACATGGTCACCCATACCTGTAAGCAAGGTACTTTATTAACTTTTGCATAATTTGTAAGTACAATGTACATTAAATTGGCTTGTGATAATAACAACCTCAAGTTCCATAACCAAAAATAACAACAGTACCTGTGCAAAGAAACACTTTTTGAAGTACAAGTGTATATGCTGTCTTGAGGTCCTGCTTAGGATTCCATAACACTCGACCATATAGTTTCTGACCTGAAAATTAGAAAGTAAAATATATACTTTAACAAGCTGAACACAATAATGGACAGAAAAAAGCATGAACTAAATTACTGAACAAAGCAGACTCTTTGTCACAACAATTGTATATCATCACTCAAGATCTTCATTCAACAAAATTAATATTATCTCCTTTATAACATCCCCACTTCTGCTGGAAAAGACATATTTCATAATTTATGACCACAAAAAAAAAAGCTTCAATAAGTAAATATTTAAATCAACTTTCTAATCTTACCTCTTGAGAAAACTCCAAGAAAGTTCCAATCTTCATTTTCCATTCCTTCTGTTGCTGGATCCATGAGGAACATTTTGAGACTATTTGTGAGCTGAAAATCTGTGTTTAGAGAGTATATTACAGGTACAGGGTGGTTGGTCTGCTGAAAGGAGATTGGAACTTCAAATCTGCAGAAATAAATCATCAACATTGAGTGTTAGACTCATGTGAATTTCATTAGCAATTCCTGTTACTATCATTGTTTTTTTTTTTAATTCAATATTCCTGATGATTTTTTCAGCTCTCACATAATACCATTTAAGATCATTATTCTGTACTTCTCAGTTTAAACAAATATTATTCATAACTTGTTCTGTTTTACAAGCTAAGATTTTTCAAAACTTCCTGTCTGTATCAACATAAATTAGCCTGGCCTATTTTTGTTTCACTTTTAGTGGATATGACCATCAACATTTTTTTGGTAAAATTATTTACTATCTCTTACAAGTAATTTTTATCATTTATTTCTTAATTCTATACAAGAATTCAAAATTTGTTTTTTAAATTGTTATGGGCAAAATAACTTTCTTTCTTTTATACTGCAGCCTTTAAGATCATTGAGACAATATTCAACAGTCCAACAAACTCCAGAGCTTCAAAGAAATAAAAACAATGCTGAAACAAGCCAGGGAAACAGAATGGATGGCGTTATATGGAAAATACAAGACACAACATGACAGCTTAAACAAACTCAGCAGACATGAGCAGACCAAGACTAGACCACTGTGGCCTCTTAGCACACCTACACAAGATAGGACTCTGTGACTTTGCAGCATAAGACTGCAGAGCATCCAGACAAACCCCAGAGTATATCCTACAGGACTGCACACTCTAAACACCCTAAGAACAAAAATATGGCCCACAGAAACAACCCTGCATGACGAACTATGGGGAACCAGTGATGACTTCAAACACAATGTCTTGTTTATGACCCAAGCTGGTTAAATATATAAATGCATAGTAAAAGCTGATAGCTGAAAAAGAGATTTCAGACAATATTCAATTTTTCATCTTTTGGATGATTTTCTACCAGGACTGTTATACTTTTTCTGCATGTGTTTTTGGCTGTGTCTACCGGGACTATTATACTTTTTCTGCATGTGTTTTTGGCTGTGTCTACCAGGACTATTATACTTTTTCTGCATGTGTTTTTGGCTGTGTCTACCGGGACTATTATACTTTTTCTGCATGTGTTTTTGGCTGTGTCTACCGGGACTATTATACTTTTTCTGCATGTGTTTTTGGCTGTGTCTACCAGGACTATTATACTTTTTCTGCATGTGTTTTTTGCTGTGTCTACCAGGACTATTATACTTTTTCTGCATGTGTTTTTGGCTGTCTACCAGGACTATTATACTTTTTCTGCATGTGTTTTTTGCTGTGTCTACCAGGGCTATTATACTTCTCCTGCTTTATGTTTGGGCATTTCACCAAAATTATTGCACCAGTATTGTTCCTAGGCATATCCTTGGTTAAATTATGGGGCTTGAAGTGACATTCCAACAGCCTAGACCTCAGTGTTTATATATGGTTACCAAATGTTTAAGTCTAGCAAATGTCATTACTGTGTCAATTAAATTATACTCACCTCTCAAGTTGATGAGCAACACAAGGCATAGGGTCAGAGTGTACAAAACCTTGTTTTGCAGATACCAAACACGGAACTAACTCCACCTGATAGATTCCTGTGTAATCCTGTTTTTGAAATAACATCAAAATTATTTTGGAATTTTATGGATAACAGATGAAACATTATCTAATTCTTTTCCGAAATATGTTGTGTCTGATATTGAATTACAAAGTATTTTGTTCTTGTAGGCAAACCATTTTATTTGCTTTCTCTATTAGTACAAGACTGGATCTTTTTTTTTCTTGATCTCATTACTGAATTTATTTGTCTATTCTAAGATATTTGGTTCTACAGATACTCATTTTAATATACACTTTTTATATATATTATGTGAGAATATAAGGTCTCAGAGAAATAAATAAAAATTATAAATAAGCTGTTCTGATTAAAATAATTTCACTTATAAAGATATTTCACTTGCAGTTTATTTTGGCATAATGTGATGAAATATTGTCTTTAGATTTTATCAAAGTTGGGATACATTAGAAAAATAGTAACAACTTAAAGAGAGAACTAATGAAACAGAGGGAACCACACAAAAATCGTTTTTTCTAAAAGACGCATCAAAATTGTAATTATGAAAGCAATCACACATTTTTCAAAAGAAAACAACATATCAAGCTAAATCAAACTTCGGTTAGCCTAAATATTTAGACCACTGTATTCTTAATGATCAAGAAATTAATAATATTTTATCAATCTGAAAACATATAACAACATTGCTTAAACTGTTTATCTCTATTTGCAATCAGACAAGATAAAGACACAATATTTCAATTTCAGCATTTATGTAAATTCAAGGGCTATGGTAGAAAAGGGGTAAATGATCTGGACAACTGAGGACAAAAAGAGACATTGATTCTGATTGACAGCATCTAGTTTCAGCAATTTTAGAAAGAAGGACAACACTGCAAAATACTGGCTATATTGCTAAAAACACATGTAAGTGATCAAAACAAGATGGACACTAACACCATATTCACTTTTTAGTGTTTTTTCTATTTTTCTTTATCTCTGTGCATTTAGAACCACTTAGAAAATATTAATTCCACTGATGTCAGTTAAGGCTTGGAGGTAAAAGGAGAAGGGTTGAGGAAGGGGCAGGTATCCAACTAAGACCTCTAAACGTTTCATTTTCTATCTATCTATTGTCCTTTCGAGCCGGAGACGGCACATAGGGCAGAACCACAATCTTAAAAACAGAAACCTTGCGTGCCAAAATGTCACATATTGCAGAGATCACTGCTTCCAAAATCTATGGCTCTGTTTCCATAACAATACTTTTTACAATGACAGCTTGTCAAGCCATCGATCAACCTCCTTAGTCGCCTCTTACGACATGCCTGGAAGGTCACAGTGTCACTATTCTTTACTTCCCTCATGAGGCCCCGGTAACACACGGGAAGTTTCATTTTGGTTACTATTAAATAATGTTTCCTTGGGAAGATATATAAAAACACTTACCTTCAAACTGTACTGACTAGTTGCTGTCCACATTTGATATGGGCTATCAAAAGTATTCTGACTCCAAACCAAATCTAACTCAAAGCTTGAATCCAAGAGACTAGGGGCAATGATTCTGCTTTCCAAACCTGGTTGTGTGTGGTGTTTTAAAACAAACTGGCCTGTGATTTGAAAAAAAAAAATCAATTCACACTAAATGACAGTAGAATACAAACTACATGTATATGAAATAACATATTGAAATTAGTGTTAAATTATAAAGACAATTTCAAACAGTTAAAGTTTGTTTTCAAAATAGTAGTTTAAAATAATGAAGTTAGCGATCAGATTAAACATGCAATTATTTCTAAACTGTAGCTGCAGTGGTAAAGTGTATTCATATGACCAGATTGACCCAGCCTGAGAGTAAGGGCACCAGGCATTTTTCTCTGAGAATGTAGAACTGTCTAGTCTGACATAATATTAATCACATCAACCATAAATGTGCTGATGGTAGTGGGAAAAATATGAACACTGACACCATATTTCTTATAGCCACAAGTTGTGATGTATACCTCTAAATTCTAACTTGAGTGCTAATAACTTACTAGAAGGGAAACATGAGTAGAGTAGCAGTCTAGAGGTAAGATCCACCTCTGGACAAGAAGATCCTGGGTTCGAACTTTGCCAAAGAGGGGCATTTTTTCTTGAAATTCATGGTTTCTTCATGACTTTACCTTTCCCCAGTCTCTGGATAGTAACATCCAATATCCAGACCTCTCAGATCCAATATCCAGACCTCTCAGATCCAATATCCAGACCTCTCAGATACAATATCCAGACCTCTCAGATCCAATATCCAGACCTCTCAGATACAATATCCAGACCTCTCAGATACAATATCCAGACCTCTCAGATCCAATATCCAGACCTCTCAGATCCAATATCCAGACCTCTCAGATCCAATATCCAGACCTCTCAGATCCAATATCCAGACCTCTCAGATAATGGTGAAAAACTGAAGGTTTCATGTGCACTCTGTACATGTTTGCGAATCTTTGGCAGTTACAAAAAATTATTCAAAAGAGTAGGCCAAGATTGCCACTAACTTGGGCAAAATTATTAAGCAATTCAAAACTACCCATGCTGAATGAAAATGGATTTGTTGGACAGAAAGGCATATATATATATATATATATATATATATATATATATATATATATATATATATATATATATATATATATATATATATATATATATATGGGCTTGCTATAAATTAGTGACACAATTCATTGACACCAACTTAATAGATGAATACTTAGGAAGAGGATGAAGAGGTAACCTTAACTTTTTTACTTTCACACTGATAGACTAACAGAAGGAAAATTTGAAAAGCTGAAAAATGTAAATGTAAAATGTATCATTCTTCTTCTTCTTCTTTCCTTCCTCATCTGCCTTTCAGTGTTGAAGGGAGATATAATTTGTGGTCTTTTGCTCTTCTGTTCGCCTCTGCTGCTGTTATGTTTCCTAGTACTTCTAATATTCCATTGATCCATCTTTTTCGTGGTCGACCCTTGGGTCTGGTGTTCTCACAACGTTTGTTGAAGGCTCATTGTGTTGTGTTTTAATCTTTCTACCTTGAAAGTTGTTCTGCCTTATATCATTGTTGTAGGGAACAAGTTAAAAAATGTAACAAATAATGCAAATCTAAAGACATTTCAGTATTAAACAATAAAATTGCCAATTAAATCAAGTAATATAAATCAGTTAGACAAGCATGACACTTTTGTTGTAGTAAGTTGTTATCTTGGTTAATGTCTTTGAACTTCTTGCCTCTGAAGAAATGTTTAATTATGCCATGGGTTTCAATGTTCATGTTTTGCAAAGGATCTATAAATTTATATCCATCAGTTTTACTTCATCTAACTCCCCTTGATCAATCTTATTGCCTGCTTCATTTCTCATAATCAGATCTACATATGTGCTTCGTTAATTTTTCTTCTATTCTGATAATATTCTTTTTGACTTAATTCAGTCACGGATCTATCTATCTGTTGGTCTGTCTGTCTATTCATCTATTGTCCTTTCAAGCAGAAGATGGCACATAGGTCAGAAAGAGACTTTTCGTGTCCAACAAACATTGTTATCAAGCATCAGACCTTGCATAGGACCCACATTATATCTCCCCACTCAACTGTGTTCTGGGAGAATTGCTCAATGAATCTCAGAGAAGGAGCTGATGCCTGCTGTTGTTGCCTACCTCACCTCAGTATTCTTTTTAGTGTTAATCTCAGATACACCACAAAATATTGTCACTTTGCACAACTTTACTTTTAGTTTCTTCCATTTTTTCTTTTTCAAAATTTATCTAAAATTATTAATTTATGTTTTGTGTCAGTAAAATACTTATATAAACCATTTATATGAGTGTTGGTATAAAGAGAAATAAATCACTAACCTCTGAACTTTGCTTGTGTTCTAAACTTGAGTACAAGTTTTCCGTCTTCTCCTATCAGAATTCTGATCACCTGAAGCTTTCCTGCCTGACCACCTTCTGTTTCAAGGCCTGTTTTCCACAAAACTGTGCTATGAACACAAAACTATGAATTAAAATATGAGCACAAAACAAGTGCTTTTATGTCATCTTTAATTTTGATAGTGATCAGTAATCATCAGACATAACACTTGAAGCAGATTTAATTAATAAAACACTTGAAGCAGATTTAATTAATAAAACAGACTTACAACTTTTTTGAGGGGTTGACCACTTCTTTTATTAAATGCTTAAAATCAAAATTCAAAGAAAAAAGCAATGATTAAACTAAAATCTGCATGAAGTATCTCTAAAGACTTGAGATGGAATAGATAGCCAAGGGGGTCATGGTAGAGCAGAGGTCTACTAAGGACCAGTTGTTGCTTCTGATTGATGGCCCTTAAGTTAATCCAGCCTTGAAAAGATACCAGAGATTTTTTCTTGGAACAGCAGTCCTGGCATTATGCTGACCACATTAACCACAAAATAGGCAGATGGTCAAAATAGTACGTTTACAAACATTATATTCCCTATTCCACACTCTACAATCAAGGCATGACAGGGTACTTTCTATATTTTTTTTGTACAAATAAGAAAAATAAAAGATATAATTATAAACTACAAAACAAATGGGTGGTGGGGAGCAGAATTAAAAACAATGTATAAATTCAGCTTGACAAGGTCATTATATGGCCTCATAATGGGGAAACTAATAAATCCCATATTGTAGTCAAGAGACTTTAACTATTGATAAACTAACTAAATATAAAGAACTAAAATGTAAAGAGCTACACCAATTCTTATATCTTGATAAAGAATGACAGAAACATTCCTATCTTGATTAATTCAAATGGTTAGGAGGGTTACATTCAGAATCCTTTAAAATTAGCACAAGAATAAGGTACTTTTAAATGTATTATGTTTAGATGTTGAAATTTAAAAGAGCCAGCATAAAGAACCAACTGGGCCAAATAAACATGAAAATATAAATATATGTATGATAATTGTTTTAAAAAATTTTTATTAAATCATTTTATCAAACTAAACAATTGTGATATTTAAAAGCACAAAATCTTTAGAAGATAATGTACTATTTCATCCCGTAACATGTGCGTGTGTGTGTGTGTATGTGTGTGTGTGATTGTGGCATACTGACAGACCTCATCAACCTTCTCCATTTCTCTCTATCATCAGTCCTTCTTTGGAACTCTGTGAAATCAATGTCTGTCCATTCTTTAATGCTAATTTCTTTTTTCTTTCTCTGTCAATCTCACCTTTCACAGTTCCTTGAAGAATTGTCTCTGTCAGGCCAGATGATCGAAATATGTGACCGGTCCATTTCATTTTGTGTTTCTTCACAATAGTCAAAAGATTATTGTGTACTCTGCTTGTTGTATCTGTTTGCTAGCTTTTTCAATCAATAATGATATGATCACATAAGTAAGGGATGCTGAAAACCTTACAATAACATGTCATTAATATATGAATTAAAATAAATTATTGAATAGGCAAAACAGCTACAATTATAAAAAATGTGAATAATCCTTCATGGAAGGTTAAGGTTAAAAAGAGTCAACAAGATATTAATATTAATTTTACAATAAATTAATTTAACTTTTTTAATGAATTTCTTGTGTAAACAGCTGACTACACTGGAAGAATGTGAGATAAAAGAATCTTGATTACAATCATGAGAGTAAGATATTGTGTAAGATAAATGTAGCATCCAATAACATTTTAAGCTGTGATGAAGTGGAACATTTTTAGCACTTTCAAATTAAAGCAATTAGAATGAGAGCACCGCCGCAGTTTATTTATTTAAATTTGTGAATTAATTACTCATTATTTCTATATATTGCTCTATTAGATTTTGTTTGTACAATGGAATCTGGATCTAGAAGTCAACTTAACACACATTTTCTTGTGTAAAACTTTCTTTACAAATGTTCCTTTTACATTGTTATTCATCATAGGTACTTATTTTTGTATACATCGCACTACATCAAAGCTTGTTTAAAATTAATGTTGGTGTTTTGTAGTGTTTTATTACATCCTTTCATGTTCTGCTTTATGTATGAGTTTGTAAATCATACCTGTAATAGAATGAAAACTCCATCTCTGTGTGATGTTCCAGGGATCCCCAGCCAATTGGGGCTGTAGCATAAACATATGACACATAGAGAGGAACACGTATAGTGAGATAAGTGTCAGACCTGTCCTTCACCTGAAAGTCTGATACAATTTTGCCTCCACAAAGGTCAACAAGCTCTGTCATGTGATACCTAAAGTAAATTATGATCTTTTTTTTAAAAAGATGTTTATACATTTATTTCAACATTTAGAATTATTGTTGAAACATTTTAATTTATGTTTAGCAAGCTATAATGTCAATAAAATCAGACAGCAAAATATTGAATGAAATGCACACAGAAATATTAACTTTGAAATCCAGTTATGAATCCTTGATTTTCAACAATGAGTACTTCTCAAGATGCTGGCACTTCTTTAAAACTCGAGAGTGAATTTCAAATTGTCCTGCTTTTATGGATATTAAAAAACAGGTGCAAATCAAGAGAAAAAGCACAGCAAAAACAGGCACAAGCTGGAGCTGGATCTGGTACATACTCAAAAGTCATCCAAAATTATTATGTGAATTAACATGTAGGGGAATCAAGGAAAGGTGAAAGAGAGAGACAAGGCAATAACAACCAGACAGAGAACATTAAAGATGGGAATGTACAGTGTGAGTCAGAATTGGGGCACACTGTAAAGGATATCTAAAGATCCTGCAAGGTGGAGATACATTACCTAAAAAAAGGCCACATAAAAGATATGACAACCCAATGATAGTTTTGTTAGTCTAGAGCCAAGGTCAAGAAGAAGGTTTCAATAAAAAAATGTTTTTAAATATAAAACTATTTTAAATAGTGCTATAAAAAAAATTGATGTATATTTTGTATAATCGTTGAAAGCAAAATTGAGTTACAGAAAATGAGTGACATTTTAGTGATGAAAAGCAGATTAAAGGTCCTTTTCTCAACAGTAAAAAGGAAAGAATAATGGTCACAACAAAGATAAATATTTTTTTAAATTGCACAATTAGTGGAAAAGTTAATTTGACAGTATTGCTGCTGCTTGTGTTCGCCCGATGACTAAAGTATTCTAGAGTATTCTATTAGACTATATAATTCCTCTTCATCATCCGCCCTTAAAAGGACGTTAAGTGGGTGTGTCTGTGTTGTGTTGTGGTTTGCAGTATAACTGTGATATTTGCGCCTTTCGGCCCAACACATCCGACTTCAGCACGATTTGACAGTATTAAAACAAGATCGTAATGGCTTATCCCTAGACTGACCGTACGCTAATCTTATGGTCTGTTATTTGATGTGTGGCGGGGATAATCTGACGATAAACTGTGTGTCTATATGCTCGGAATTGGAGTCAACAACGATGGCCTAACATCATCAAGCGCTTTACATTTTAAAAATATATGATGATCATCATTTTCAAGAGGACGTGAACTTCCGGTATACGGTGGATAGGCGGCGGGAACAATTGAAGGCTATGCATGAAAAGTGTTCCTTGTTGCAGTTTCCTCATATTCCAAGTCCGGCTTGTTGCAGGAGCTACTGAGTTAAGTGCTCTGTGCACACTGTGAGCTGTGTGTCTCATCCATTTTTATCATGTTTTGATATTCCAATTGTTTACGATGAGTGATGATATCGTATGACAGGGAACAGTTGGCTGTGTTAACTTTCTGCACGGTTTCACCTTATGTCTTTTGGCGTGTGCTGAGACTGCTATGATGGGGACTACAGTTACCTTTCTTTGTTTGGGAGATGAGATATTAATTCGAATGATTACGCTGGAATGGGCGGTTGAGCAATTATGGATTTTAATTCGTTTGCAGTGATACCGGGGCCTTCCATAACCAAATAACCAAATATTAAAACAAATCAATGAATTCAAATACCCAAGAATGATAATAGAATTACAATAGAGAAGAGTTGCAAAATTCCTCAAACAAAGTTTGCTCCTCAAAAAAATGAAAAAAAAAGATACACAACCCATTTTTGACAATGTAAGTAAGAAATAATTCTTCAGTGCTATGTAGAGCCAATGAATCATTTCAGAGGAGGAAGTATGTGTACAGCACTTGGAAAAAATCACAAATAATCAAAAACACAAAAACAAAAAAAATATGGACCAAAGCAGGATTGAACCCGAACTCCTTGGCACAGCGCTTGCCATGAGAAACCAAACACTAGAGCACATGGCCAACTCAGCTATCTAAGAAAATAGCTATCATTGGCGGTGTCTTTCATGCAGGCATATTCATGACTATAGCATAGGGTTACGATCACAACTCTGGAATAAACCGTGTATCTGTATTTTCCTATTAAGACAAGTATCTCCCAGATAGGGTTGGGCTGAATACTTGCATTGCAGACAAACAGTTATAGGACGAAACAGAATGAATAGTAGTTTCCAATGATTTAGACTGTAGACAAATAATAATAAATGAATTTTACTAGAGAGGGAAACTTCCGAGGTGATGAGCCAAATATGACATAGGAAAGTGAATCATGAATAATGAGACCAAAGACATTAAAGTTGTTGGAGATCATAGTTGAATTTATAGAAGGATGTTGAACATACCACATATAGCTAAAAGTAGCAGCAGGTATATTCTAAAAGGGGCCAAGCTAAAGGAAAATTCAGAAGCAGGAGGACGTAATCATTATTTTTTTTAGAAGTAATGAGGAGAAACAACTTTAAAAAACTGAGGGAAGAAGAGACAAAGGGAAAAAGAGAGAGATGATACAAATTAAGTGAAAGGCTTCACAGGAAATCCAGGCAGGTACTGGATGCTGGGTGGTCCAGAGGTAACATGTCAGTCTCTGGACAAGAAAGTCCCGGGTTATAATTCCACTAAGGGTCGTGAGCATAATTCTCCTTAAATCCATGGTTTCTTTATGGCTTTACCATCTTTTGGTCTCTGGATAGTGAGATCCAAAATCTTGTCTTCTTGGATAAGGGCAAAAAAAAAAAAAAAAACAGGAGGCCTGATGTGCAGTCTTCAAATATAAAAAAAAAAATTGACAGTTGGAAATTAAAAAATAAGAGCAGACTAAAAATGGCCACTTAGATGGAATAATTAAGAGGGAAAAAATATACCCAAAATGTCAAAGTCTTTATGATAAAAAATGAAGTACCTCTAAAATATAATATTTACTTGCATAGTGAGGGGCACCTGAGCACACATCTACTGGTGTGAAAAAGGGGGAAAGGGTGAAATTTATACAAAATTCAGTCCCTCTGGACTTTATTAGGGATATCTAGTGAGTAGGGAACCATGAGGAAGGCAACACAATATCCAAAAATGTCATGTTGAAGACAAATATTTATTCATATACTTTTCGGGCTGAAGATACATATAAGGCAAAAGTGACGGTTTTTCATGATTGACGATTTGTTGCTAGTACTTGTTGATCTTGGTTGTTTCTTAGTCCCATGGTTGAGCCTTTCCTAGTAATTGTTCTGCGTAGTGATTCTCTGGGCCTGCCTTGTTTTCATTTACTTGATTGTTTCCACATGAATGCATGGTCTTTCTTCTATATTTATTCTCAACACATGATTAATGTATCGCCAATGCCCTCTAATAAGGCTTGAAATGTATTCTTGTATATATATTTGTCTCTTATATGCTCACTTGAAATATATTCTTTTCAGCAAATATTAGAGATCCCATGAAGACATTTGTTTTCAAAGACATTTAATTTCCTGTCTAAAGATTTGGTGGATTTTCAACTTTCACATTCATATGTTAGCACTGGTATCACATCCATATGTTAGCTCTGGTATCACACAGGAAATGAACAATCTAAGGAAGACAGATATGTTGGACCAAAAGTCAGAATTATCGCAGTATGCTGTAAACCACAGCATTTATAAGCTCATTTAACATTCTTTTAAGGGCATACAATGTAGAGGAGTAGTTAATGGGCAAATGCAGCAGCAAAAGAAGTACTGTAGAGACAGAAATTTGTGGAGAGACATGATCATCTATGCCAGAAACCACAGTGATGATTATGATGATATTTAAACAAATATGACATTTTATGTCAGAAGGTTAATTTTTTGTTTAAATTATTTTACATTTTTACACAATTACATTTGGTATGTTGTAATAATGGAACTTTGTTAACCTCAGACGGACGATGTACAAAAGAGGTGAGATGCAGAATGGCTCAAGCAAAAGCAGCTTTCCAAAAAATGAGGAAGATACTATGCAATCCATTTTTGACAATAGAAACTAGAAAAAGAGTTCTTAAATGTTACGTAGAGCCAGTCTTAACATATGGATGCGAATCATGGACAAGCAAAACAAGCAAACAGGACAACAGACAAGAAAAAATCTGGAGTCTGTAGAAATGTGGTTTTACAGAAGAATGTTGAGAGTACCATGGACAGCTAAGAAGAGTAATGAAGATGTTCTGAGAGAGGTCAAAGCAAAAAGAGAGCTAATTTCCAATATTAGGAAGAAACAATCATCATTTTTTGGCCATGTAATGAGAAGAGAACAACTGGAATATATTATAACAATTGGAAAAATTGAGGGATGAAGAGATAGAGGGAAGCACAGAGAAAAAATAACAGACAGCTTAGGAGAGTGGCTTAGCAGAAGGTCAACAACAGAAATGATAAATAGCTGCCAAGATCGAAAGTTGTGGAGAGACATGATCACCTACGCCAACATGCCCGGTACTTGATGATGATGATGTAATAATTTAATCAATAGAACCAACCATGCATCAAATTTCCAGATACAGCTTTTCAAATTAAGATGTCTGTAAATTAGCAAGGACTGTTTATCTCTCAGCACTTCATCAAACTGATAGGGAAGATCAAAGCCTGACCCATGAGGAATTTTCTCTGCATCATCACTCTTTTCATTTTGATTGCTAAAGTCACTCAGAAATCCCTGACCTAAAAAGGGCGCTCTTTCTTTATCTGCAATGATGTTGGAGCATAAATGTTGTTGCCGATATACTGGCTCTGATAGCAGAAAACGCAGGTTGTGTAATGGAAAAGTAGATACCAAAGGCAACATTCCATCTTGATGAGGAATCTACAAAAGATAACAAATAATTTGATAAACAATATACTAATGTGAATTTCAGCAGCATTTGTATTGATTTTTTTTAAAAAGTCATTGCACTTTGTGGTGACCTATATAAATATTTAGGTTCTGTCAGCATATAATGGAGGGATGCAAGTTGATGATTTTAATAGATTGTTGATTAAACAGAATCAATGTTCTTTTTTGCAATTACATCCAATGATTTTAAACATAAATTAGACTTTGATATTTCATTATTTGTTATATTTCCTTTAGAAAATGATTAACTGAAGCTATTCCAGAACTTCCTTCTTTTAAATTTTTAAATAAACATTTAATATTTGTCATCGTTTCCTACATTTAGTCTCCACTAAAGTTGACAAAAAGACATCTATGACTTTCAGAAAGCTTGATAAATATGAAAATAAAAATAACTAATCCACAAAAATAAAACTCAGGATTTTAAAATCAAATATAGATTCCACCCTTACTTATGCATACAACAGCTGAAAAGCAACTTTAAAAATATTGAAAATAATTAGATGCAATGCATTTGAAAACAAATGCCTCAAGAAAATATTTTGAATACCTAGGAATGCTAGTTAGTTAGTTTAGTCATCAGATTAACCTCATTGCACATCAACCAACTGTCCATAAGCCCTCAGATCTCCTCCCCAGAAAATCCTGCTGTATGAAATGATAGACTGGTTCACAAGTCCTCCCCCATTTTTCTTGTAGCTCCCCTAAATTTAGGCAACATCTCTTTTGACTAACATGAAGATCTAAAGAATGCATTAAGGTGGTGCAGAAGTAAGTGAAAATGGCCATGCACCCACCAATAATCTATAATAAAGAAAATAAGGTGAGTATATTTTGGCAATGTGATGAAAAGAGACAACAAAGAGAATCACAAAACAAGCCCTCAAAAAATTGGAAACAAGGCAAAAAAAAGGTCAAACATGGAAAAACTAAAAAATAACACTGAGACAGGAAGCAACAAAAGAGGGCATCAACTGCCTTGCCGAGGTTGTAAGGTTTTACCAGAACATGGAGTCTTGGCAAGAAACAATGCAGTTCATGTGTGATGTATGATGCTTAATAGCAAAGATTGTTGGACATGGAGAGTCTAGAATGTCTGCCCTATATACCATCTTTGGTTCAAGAGGATGACAGACAACCAGGCAAACAAAGTGATAGATAGCAACAGGCTGCTTCTCAAGCTCTCCATACAGTTTTTGCTTGCAGGTGAAATTGTTGTTCATTATTATGATATGCCAATCTATCTTAATCATTGAATCCTGAGTTTTTTCACAATGGATGGAAGCCTAAAGCATTGATGGACACGTGAATTGGTTACTTTGTCCTGCCATTTGAGGTAGCATACTTGAAGCTATTTGATCTTTTCTCAAATGAAATGTTATAACTGTATTATATTATATTTAACATTCGGGTTGATTTACAAGAAATATATAATAGTATTTATTTTGCTGCAAGTTTTTTAAAAACTGCATATTAAATATGTACCTGAACAGAGATATGAATTGTGTTTGGATGTTGAGAGCTGTCTGGAGGTATGTACACTAGATTTGCCAGGAAGGACTGAGCCTGATACGTAAATGGGTAAGATGTGGAAAATGAGGGAGACTTGCAAATGTGATTGTTGTGTCCAATTGTAACAGATCGAGACTTCAGTGGAATTCCTGGATTTCCATTCTTATGCAATGGCTGAGCTACACAGCGCACCTAAAATTACAAGTGGGAAACATTGTAGTTAATTATGCTCTAACAATTTTTTAAAAAGCTTATGCTCAGCTATTTATTCTATAATATATTTCAGAATAATTCTAATGGATCATATTTGTATGATAAAATAACAATAACCACATTGTCAAAATATGAAGCATAATGTAAAAAAAAAAAAGTAAAGAGCCCCATCACGTCAAGTGGCGTATAGGGAAAATAGTGTTAGTGACTATAATTTTTACAGACCCTCTTCTTTCTTTCTTCTACCTTTCAGCTCCCTGTGGAGCAAAGTTCTTCAATAAATACTTTCCAAGCTGTTCTGTTTCTTGCCATTCCATTAAGATCATTCCATGTCTTCTCTATCTTCTTCATCTCTGCTTCTACCTGTCTTCTCCAAGAGTTCCTTGGTCTTCCCCTTTGTCTTTTTCCCTAGGGATTCCAAAAAAGGGCCTGTTGTGTAATACTCTCAGTTAACTTCCTCAGTGTGTGCCCTATCCAGCACCATCATCTTCGCTGTATCTCTTTATCCACTGGTATTTGACTGGTACATTTCCATAATTCTATGTTAGTGTTTTGTCCTGTCATTTCCATCCTTTTATTCTGTGTAAGCATCCATTAATGAACGTCTGTATCTTCATGATTGATATTTTAGTTGTTCTCCATGTTTCACAGCCATATAATAAGACTGATGTAACATTGGAGTCAAAAATTTTTATCTTAGTATCGAACCTAATTTCTTTGGACCTCCATATGTTTCCCAGTGCAACAAATGCTACTCTTGCTTTTGATATCCTTATTTTGATATCACTTTCTGTTCCTCCCTTTTTGTCTATATTACTGCCCAGATATATGTAAGAATGAATGTCTAGTAGAGGTATTTCTCCTATTTTTATTTGTTTATTGCCAACTGCATTAATTCTCAAAATTTTGGTCTTATCTTTACAGACCTTCAGCACATAATTTTTGGGGTGGTAATGTGGTCGGTATTATGGCCATGTCACTTTACTTTCCCAGAAAAAAAATCCGGTACCCATTTAAGGGTATGTGAACCCAGAAGCCGTTTATCAGGATCAAACCCAACCTCTTGTCCTTTGCAGTCCAGTTCACTAACCACTGAGCTATCGCAGCTACCTAAGCATAATTTGCTAGTTGGTATTTTAATATAAAATTGTTGAACACTTAATTTTAACTCATAGAGAAAACAAGGCAACATTAATATTCTCATTTGTATCTTTATCTCAGAGAATTTAACAAATCATGAATTTAGTATATGAAAATAAATTTAATTATCACATTTAGATAATGTTGCTAAAGTTTACTACAGCTTCATAAAAATAACAAAAGCACAAATTTGTACTTATCCACTGATACCTGAAAAAATGGCCTGAAATAAACACTGTCTAGAACATTTTTGTCCACTGAAGTAAAAAGTGTTTTGTCTGTGACTCTGACAAACTGTGGAATGACTTCCTCGTTGCTTGATGGCATGGCAATCTCCCACTGATACAGCATTAAAGTTTGATTAATGTGGCCTTCTTCACATAAAGTGGCAGTTGTTGCATAAGAAGGGTATTTCACATCACAAGGCTGTTGAAGAACAATGATCAAATCAAAATTGTGATACAAAAGAAATGAAAAAATAATAGTATATACATAATAAGAACCAGTCAAGACACAATTTTTAAATTCTTAACATTACTATATTATACACCTACTACAATTTCCAAATATATATGTATCTCATTCTTAAAGAAAAAAAATGATACTCACAGTGACACATACAACAGCATAGCCAGGTGATGGCTGCACTTTCATCCCTTGTTCAACATCATCATAATGCAGAAGAGAAACAACCTGAAATACAATAGTTTTCCCATTTTTGTCTTCATTTAATTACATACATAATTATGCTTTTAATGTACTTTTGTTGACATGCTTTTTTATTTGCAGAATCTTTATTAATGAATTCATCAGATTCCTTTTGAGCCGTAACCGGCCCATAGGGCGTAGACCAAGATACTCCTTCTCTTATATGAATTTTTGTTCTAGCAGTTTTCAATTCCTTTAAAGATATTTTATCAAATCTCGCCATTTGTCTCTGTTCTGTGCAAGCAGCTCTATCTCATTGAGGGAGCCAAATCCTGCTGCTCTTGCCTCTCTCATCAATGTTCTTCTCAGTGTCTCTCTGAGTCTTCCTCTTTTTCTCTTACCTGTTGTTTCCCATATGAGGGCTTGCTTTGCTATTCGGTTATTATCTCTTCTCATCACATGTCCAACATATGACTGTCGTCTTTTCTTTATTACTGAAGATATTAGTGGTAGATATTAGATTAACGAATTAATTTAAGCTAATTTCGCAATTAAAAAAAAACATTTATACTTTATGCTATTGTAAATAACCAATAAAAATTTAGCAACAAAATAAAAGCATAACATTAGACAAAATAAAAAACTAATATGAATTTATTATGTTAAATATAACATTAATCAATTATCATAAAAATGACATTTCAGTAAGATTTACATCTATACAATTCTATAATTATGCCATGATTTATATTCATTTCTTTGTTAAACTATAATTTCAACACAAAATGTTAAAGTAAAAGAGTACTAAGATAAGCACCAACAATTTTAATGTGTCAGACACATAACAGAGTCAGACTGAGAGACAAAGTTATAAGTGAAGGACTGAGAGACAAACTTGGGATCATCTCTATAGAAGAACATATCAAGTAATGGAAAATCATTATTTTGTCACAAGGCTGCTGGGTAGTTGAGTGGTTACTGAACTCCATTAACAAGGACATATCAAATTTTATCTTAATCGATGGCTCCATCCTGCCATAAATAGATATAGAATTTTGAGGGGAAATTAGGGCAGCCTGCATGATACTGATGTCACCCATAAATTATCCTGTCGACCATTGAAAAATATGAGCACTAATAATGTATGCCCTAAACACTTTGAGACATGGAGAGAACCTACCCCCCTTTCTCATGTGATTGCTGAAAATGATGAAATAACTAATACAATTCAAACAAAACTAAATTAAATTTGTGTTGGTACATAAAGAGATGCAATAACTTACCTAAAGCATCATGGAAGGAAAAATGCAGGGTATTTGAGATAGAGACAGCATAAAGACATAGACAGAAAAACCTATGAAAGCATGTGCTATAAAATACAAGAGTCAGAGTCAAATGGCATCCCATCATATGAAACCTTTGATGTGGAGATTATGAGTGCATGATTATACAGAAAATGATAGTCCACATAGCTGTTAGCAAATGCTATGAAAACAATATTTCAAGAGGGCATCCTTGGACAGATGGGATGTGAAGCTTGCTAGAATAATCAGAAACATTACAGCGGAAGGACAATCAAAAAGTAAAAAAAAAAAACTTTCTTTCTCTTTGACATTGAAAAGCAGATTAAGAAGAAAAGAATACAAAATTAGCAAATATTTATTCACATAAAAAAAGTAAATAAAAATAAAATCACAAGTTTTTCTATTCCAGTAAAATACCACATTTTGTAGTAAATCTTTCAATCAAAAGATAAGAAAAACCCCATGTCAAGGCCACTGATTGACCAATAAAACTAAGGCCAAAATAATATTATGTTTTTTTTTAAATTATTGAGTTAATTAACATACAAGGTTTAATCTGTCAATGTACTTGTATATTTTATATGAAGATAATATGGTAGGGTATGATCATGATATTATATGATGTGATTACAAATTACAATGAATAATTTCAAAGCTTTATTTCTTTCAGTCATCAATAATTACCACTGGAGGCGCAGGAAGCACTATACTGCCAGAGACCTCATTATCAAGAATTGTGACAGTTGCCATAGTAATGGAGCCAAATACTGAGTTTGTGGGTTCCTCAGGTCCCAGCTGCACACTGAACATCTCATGCCACTCTACAGCACTGTTGTACAACACATCCACAGAAAACTCATGTTCTCTTATGCCTAGATGATTAAAAAAAATGACAATACATTTTAAATTATTGGAAGATTATAACTAAATAACAAACTATCCCTAGTGCATTTTTTTTTCCATTTCTGGTGTTTGTTGTTGAACTTCTATGGAGTTGAAAAAGTAACAATAATAGTTATTTTACTTCCAATGAATAGAACATATATTATTTCCTGGACACTGGAGGCAATGTGTCCATACAGCAGTAGAGCTGGAAGCTGTCAGCAGCTCAGCTGATAGCTTGCACAAGGATCGGTGAACCAAAACTGTCCTGGAGATCAACTATATCTTTTAGTCATTGGGTGAATGCAAGAATGAGAGAGATATCATGCAGAGTTGCAGGTGAAAAATATATATTATTGATGTTGTATCCCAACAACTAAAGAAAATGTGTAATGAGCATGGAATAAGTGAAAGAAATTGATGAAAACAAAGTGTATTTGACAAAAAAGCAAAAATATGCATACTTCATCATCTACCTTAAGGAAATGAGCACAGAAGCAGTTCAAGAATATAAATAGGCCAGTTCTACTAGTCAACATCTTGCAACATAAAGCATCTTTGATTATGTCAGTATACGTTTGAATATTTCTCTCTTTCTGCACTCAAGAAGCTTATGGTCATGCTGTCTTTTCCCCTGTCAGCAGGATGAGGTTCACAGTCCTCTCGAGGTCTTAATAGTGTCCCCACAATCTTTGCTGTGTGTTTCTATCGTTGTGCCAGGTTTGATGTCAAAGTTCAACATATTTATTGCATGACTAATGACTGTGTTCTGGAATCTGGGCTCCCCCATTGATTGTTGCATTCATCAATTGTGGCATTCATCAATTGTGGCATTCATCAATTGTGACATTAATTCATCAATTGTGACATTCATTCATCAATTCTTGTATTCATCAATTGTGACATTCATCAAGTCTGGGTTGTTTCTAGTCAGTGAAGGTGGCTCAGGAGTCTGTAGTAGTTTATTCTGAGACACAAAACAATGGTCTAGATGTGTTGTGGCAGCAGATGTATTTGATTCTACATGTCGTTTATTTTCAGCTTTTGGTTCCAGCTAGTTCTGCATTTAATGTTAATATATTACATCCTGGTTGATTGTTGTAAAGAAGTCCAGGCATCAAGATGCATCAAGATGCGTAGAGATGCGAAGCTGCTGTAAAGCTGATGATAATAGCAATACTAAAAAAGAGGAAAAAAAGTGGTATGGTGACAGCTTTATGTGGTAATGGACAAAACAAAAGTCGGCGTTTCGGCCAAGTAGGCCTTCAGCTGAAACAACAAACACAAAAAATATATATAAGGATATGTAAACAAATCTAACTACATGGCGATAATATACTAGATACTCAAGAAAGATGCTTGATTGTTGTAACATGTTCTATTTCATTGTCTTAGATATCAAAATGATCACTATGTTGGTCACTTCAGCTCTGCACTTAAGAGATTCCTCTATGGTGACATTAAGAAACTAAGATTACTACAGCTTTAACTGTTGTAATCACCTTTGAAAACTTAATTTAAAGTGATTTTTTTTCCCACTGCTGAAATCATAATTAATTTTTGACAATACTCATTAACTCCTACAATCGTACTTGATTATCTTCACTGTTGATATTGACATCTGTAATGGTGTATTAGTTATTTTATATTTAAATTTTGTATTTTAAAATGAGAACGTTATAAACTAAAAGAAGGTATGGCTTTTCTATTTCTCACTTCAATCTCTTTGTTTACATCTTCCTGATTTAACCATCAAAATTTATTAATTAACCTTTTCACTTATTTATTTTCCTTCAACAAATTATTACACTTCTGTCTCTTATCCTTTGATTTTATAAGATACGAACCTGGCTCAAACACCAGCAGAAGTGACTTTGGGTTGTAATCAGACCCAGACTGTGCAGACCCATCTCTGGTGCTACATCTCACATTAGATGTCTCATTGGCAGAGCCAGTGCGGATAACTTTCATCTTTACAGTTGATGTTTGGTCTGTCACACTTGGTTCATGTACACTGTATGCTGAGTGCTCAAGCTGAATTGTGGGAGCTAAGAACACAAATAGTAATTATTTAAATGGCTGAGATTAAAAAACATCAAATCAAACACATAGTTAAAGATATGAAGTTAAAACTTAAAGTAAAATCAATGTATTAGAACAAACGATGGTTAACAAATTATACATTTTATCCCTCACAATCTGAATTTTTTTTATATGTTAGATAAACATAAATATGTAGATTGATTCTTAAAACCATGACAAATTTTGTCTCTGAAATCTCTTCTATTGCGTTGATAAAAAGCTTCCATACAGATCAGAGATGCTGGGGAGAACAGAACAAACGTGTGTAAAAGGCAGCACAACAGGTGCAGCGAGGCCAATGAACCACATGGGATGAGGCCTTGCAGAGGACACTAACATGGAATGACATATGGCACTGCTGTGGTTCAGCTACATAATCAGATCTATGTACGACCTTCTACCATCAGTCAGCAACCTTGTCAAGTGGAGGATGACAGATGACAATCGATGTCCTCTCTGCAGTGGAAGACAGATGATGGAGCATGTTTTTTCCTCATGCAAGACAGTGCTAGGCCAAGGGTGGTACATGGTGGCAGCACAACAAAGTGCTGCATGAACTAGCTGCCATCGTAGTCAGGGAGCAGATGAAGGACAACACTAAAGTTCGACCAGCTACAACGTACACCTATTTTTTTAGAGCTGGACAGGCTGCATGCCCCAAGCAAAACAACTGGAATGACTCAACAATCCTGGACACAGCGAATGACTGGGATATTACTGTTGACCTTCCAGGGTGAGGGAAATACCCAGAGTGCATCAAGAGATCTAAAATGTGTCGAACATTGCTTCTTACACATCCGATATGACGCACATCATCTTAATAGTGCTCACAATACCATTCAAATCCAGAATAGAGAAACAGCATATATTTAAACTACCCAAATACAAGGATCTCGCCACTGAGCAGAGACAGCAGGGGTTCTAGGTTAGAGTGTTCACTGTGTAAACTAGTGCCAGAGGACTCACGACCTTATCCCTCTCATCATCATGTACCCTGCCGGTTGGCGTAGGCGATCATGTCCCTCCACAATCTTCTATCTACAGTGCATCGTATCAGTTCTGTTGTTGACTGTTTTCCATGCCATGACACCAAGCTATCCAGTATTTTCTCTCTTTGTCGTCCGCGATCTCTCTTTCCTTTTATTTTGCCAGTTGTAACCAAGTATTCCAACTTTCCTCTTCTCATGATGTGCCCAAAAAATGTTGATTGCCTCTTTCTGATGTTTTTTAAGAGCTCCCTTTTTGTGTTGGCCTCTTTGAGAACTTCCTCATTGGTTTTTTTATCTGTCCAGGGAATCTATCCCTCTAAGACCTATTAAAGAGGCTTGGAATTAAGGGGAAATGTGAATGAGAGCAATGAATGCTATTGTTGAGTCAGCCGAAAGAGCATCATATTGACTCTGGCAAAACAGAGACATATCAACAATCTTAGAAAAATTTGATGTTCAGATGATTAGGTGACTAATTTACACATCAACCACTTCTGACTCTCATGTAAGTCAACAGTATTGCGGCAGTTTAATCCTTGAATATTTGAGGTGCGGACATTAAGCTATAGGAAATTACATCATTGACTGTAGGTGAGCTACACAAGACATTTGCATTATAGACAGTTCAAAGAAATAAAGTTCCCTGCCCGACCTATCTTTATCACCTATTATCAGTTTCTGATCCATTCCTTCCTGGTAAATTACACCATGACAAAAGAAGCTTGTATGCGGGGCTATATAAAAGGACGTTTCAAATACAAGCCACTTTAGACCACTGCCGCAGTGAAGAGGACACAGATGTGCTGGGTTAAAGCTAAGATATGTTAGTATACAACCGGGTATAGCCCCTAGATTTGATCAGAAGTGTTGGGTAGAGTAAGTGCAGTTATTTTGTGCTAAATGTATATTGAAACCTTTAGAGTTCAATGCAGCAGGAGGTCAATGCCTGAGAATCATGACCCAGGCAGGCCCACCTCCTCTAGAGTGTCAAGAAACTAAAGGGGCGAAATACTTCCTTGCCGGTTACTGTTGATCAGATTGCCTCCTGCTGCGACGCATTGTATAAAGTTTCCTATTACTAGGAGAGCAGGTGGCAGAATTGGTAACTTGTCAGGCTCCAAAAAAGGAGAACACGGGCTTGAATCCCAATAAAGTCAAAAGTAAAAACTCAGAGCTAAAGACTTTGTAGCAACTGCACTGGACAAGCAGCCTTTATTCTCTGGTTCTACAATTCTCCCTGACAGACCCTAATAATGGAAAAATGCCATAAAGATAGTTCTTTTTTTAACTATATTATTGCGGCCCAAGGTTTCCTATTACAAAAATAAATATATCCATTTTGTCATTATGCTATTACACAACTATATTATCTGACATCTGTTTGGGAGTTTATTTAGGGTCTAATGATAAAGACTACATACTGAGTGTAGCTGCTGTATTTTGAGTTTTCATTTCACCAATGACACAAGAAAAAAGCCCATTGACCCTACCAGAAATCAAACCACCATCAACCTAGATAACAAACAGTAAGATTTTAATATTCTCACTGATCCACATATCTACAATACAGAAGATAATGTAACTAACCATCATCATTGTTGGTTATAGTAATTGTTGCAGAGCTCTGTTGCCCAATTATTGCCACCACATCTTTACTTCCCAAAGGTGATCCAAGTTTTAGTTGGAATACCTCATCGTGCTCAAATTCTTCATCATCTACAATGGCCACTACACAAGATTTGTTCTGTGGGATTGTGAAACAGAAGGTATTATTTGTTAAGTTTACATATACACACATATATAGTCCTTCATGCACAAGCTACTGTATGTTGTAATGTAGAAATGACATTATTCATGGAAAGTGAAAGACAGGAGGAAGTGGAATGAGAGAGAGGGAGAAAGGGAAAGAGAAAAAAAGGAAGAGAAAAATGAACAATATATTATATATATTAAATGGAAAGCTTACCAGTTTAATGACAGGGTTGTGCTTTCACTACAGATTTAGCACATGAGGTTCATGATACAGAATAAAGATCAGAAGTTCATTGTTCCTGGAAAGTATGAAATTCTTTATCCACTTTTCTTTCCTTGATGGTGCCATTGTGTAACCAAGTCATAACAGTTTGTTACTAACCTTGTGCACACTCTTATTAAAATGGACACACCATCCACCACCACCACCACCATAATACCTTTCCTTTAACCAAACTGACACTAAAGACAAACTACATCATCTTTTCAATCTCACAGATTTGCTAATAGTACAAAAGACTGCTGCTGTGTCTATGATTCCCAGGATCAACTTTTAGTACTTTCTTTGTTAAAATGTATGCATCATCAACTCCCACTGAAGTGATCCCTTATCCATCCCAATACTGAAGAAAAAGCTGCACTACCTTTTTCATTTTGCAGAGTCATCAAAAGTATAAAAGACTGCTGTTGCCTTCATGTTCCATTATTAAAGACACTGATCTTCGCAGCTTTGCATGATCACAAGATTTGGAAACGAGGCGGAGGGAGTTAATTTAGACAAAGGATAGGTTAAAATTAGGATTCATTTGGAGAGAGTGCGATGGTTCAATCCAGACGGCTGTGTGTCTTGAGTTACAGCTGGTACTGGGAACAAGGAGGGTGGATTTTTGAACATTGGATGGCAGGTTAGTCTGAGGTGTGGCCGTCAAGATAGTGAGATGTATTTCAGGAGAAGGATACATAGTAGATAGTGGAATGTAGCACTAGAATACAGGGCCATGGTAGCGCCTAGTGGAAATTTGGAAAGTTAGTTAGCCATAAGTGACATTATTATGAATTTAGTAATTGCAGTTCTGTGCAGAGACTTTATAGAATGTGGGTGTTCTCAAATTGTAATGAGATTGCTTCCCAGACACCAATTGCAACGTTGTTTTACACAACACCAATTGTAACGTGGTTTGTAACGATGTCTTACACAACACCAGGCACCACTTGTAACGGACTCTTTTCTCCGTTAACACCTTGACCCTTCACGACACTGGAAGCTGGAACTATGTCAGGCGGGATCTTTATTCATGACTTTCCAGCACTGGGGTGACTCTAGGAGTTTCATGTTAATCAGGAAGGATGTTGTCTATATTCAAGAGGGCTACTGTGAGATCTAGGGTAGACATGCTTGCTGCTTGCTTGCTTGCTGCATTCGCCTGATGACTAAAGGAGTATGCCTCTTCATCATCCGCCATTGAAAGGACATTAGGTGGGTGTGTCTGCATTGTGTTGTTGCTTGCAGTATAATTGTGATATTTGCGCCTTTAGGCACAACACATCCGACTTCAGCGTAACATTTCTGAGAACCAGGTTGTCTTCCCTCCTCGATCCCTACTCTCTTGGCCAGACTAGACAGGGTAGTCTGGTGATAGAGGCACCATGGAGAGGTGGAGCAGGGTCTAGATGGTTCTGATTCACCAATCCTGGCGCAAGCCATCAGCTGTGGGTCGCTGACAACTTTCAGCTCTGTTGCTGTGAGGTGCGCCTTCGCCTCTGGGTAGATTTTATATTGGATTATGTGATTAAGAGATTATGTGATTTTATAATTTCACAAATTCACATTGCAGGAAGATCTTAAGGTCTGTTGTTTGATGTGCAACAGGGATAATCCAACAACTAACTCGGAATTGGAGTCAAAAACGATGTCCCAACATCATCCAACGCTATACATTAAAAAAAAAATATGACGATTGTCATTTTCAGGAGGCTGTGAACTTCAGGTCAATGTGTTTATAGGCAGCAGGAACCATTGCAGTCTATGTATGAAAAGTGTTCCTTGTTGTAGTTTCTTCATATTCCAAGTCCGGCTTGTTGCAGGAGCTACTGAGTTAAGTGCTCTGTGCACACCTCGAGCCGTGTGTTTCATCCGTTTTGATTGTGTTTCGATATTCCAATTGTTTACGATGAATGATGATATCGTATGACAAGGAAAAGTTGGCTGTGTTCACCTTCTGTGCGGTTTTGCCTTATGTCATTTGGCATGTGCTGAGACTGCTATGATGGGGAATACAGCTACCTTTCTTTGTTTGGGAGATGAGTTAGTAATTCGGATGATTCCACTGGCACGGGTGGTTGAGCAATTATGGATTTTAATTCATTTGCAGTGATACCAGGGCCTTCCATAAACATAACCATAAAAACAATCTCTGGGATCTAACAGTAGATTTCATGCAAATCAAAAGCAAACATATTTATGAATTTATGAATGGATTACAATGGGGTTGGTATTATGCAAGACCACACTTTCCCAGAGAAATCCAGTACCCACTTAAGATTGGGTAAACTTATGAGATGTTTATAGGGATTAGATTCAACTTCTAATATTAAGTGAATCAGTTCACTAACCAATGAGCTACTGCAACTCCCTAAGAAAAGATGAAACAGTTGGAATTAGAACAGGTGACATTTGCACATATTCTGAAGGCAACACAGAATTGTCATGCAATTCATCACTGAGGTTACGTAATGAACCAAATTATTTTCTTCAGTTGTTTTTGTTGTTTGTGTTTGACAGCTCTATATCTCTAGTGAAGTCTCAGGGGACTGAATTTTGCATGAATATCACTTTTCCCTACTTTTCACACCATATGCTTGGGTGTCCCCCATCATACAGGCAGATATACTTAGACTTAAGAGGTATTCTCATATTTTTATCTTCGAGAGTTTTAATATTGTTGGGTAGATATTTTTCAAATTAAATTTACTCGGGAGTAGCCATTTTTGGCTTACTCTTCTTGATTTCCAACTGCAAAGGGTTCTTCAATGTACATAGAATGTACAATAGGTCCTCCTGTTTTTCACCATTTTCTGAGAGGGCTAGACATCGGATCTCACTGCCAAGTGACCAGGGAAGGGTAAAGCCACAGATTCAATTTTCAAAATTTTTGTTAATTTTCCACCATTCCATGGTGGGAATCAAACCCTAGACCTTTTTGTCCAGAGGCTGAAGTCTTACCTCCTCTAGACCACCCAGCCTCCTTTCTCTTCAGTATAAATCATGAAGTTTTTATCAACAAACAAGTATAAAACGATGATAGCAAAAGAAAGAATATAACATAGCATAAGTGCAATTTGAGAGTTATAGATATAATTCATCTTGATATAAGTAGAAGATAAAAGCAGCTACTAAATAATTTTTCTGAAGAAATATTGACATGCTACATATGTTCAAATGACAGCAGCAAGATGTCAAAACTTAATTCATTATTAGTCTTTGAAATGACATTGCTTGAAAATGACAATGCTAATATTGATGAACAATTTTTAACATTTTTTTGGGTTGAAGGTTGTTTTGAAAACAAACATCTCTCTCATGTCACATTTTACTCAAATAAACCTTTACCTTTTCTCCAGACTTGAACACAATCCTTGAGTCATTGGTGTATGTTCTTTCATTATAATCCAACATGACATGTGCAGAGTGTTGTTTTGTGTAGCAAATGACAGATGACTCAAGAGTTAAATCTCCTGATCTTATAATTGTGGCATTCACTGTTCCATCTTTCTCATCTACTGTGTAACTTTCTTGAGTAAATGACATCTGAGGAACTGAGATTTGCAGAGAAGATAATTTTTTCATTTTTTTTGTTGTTGTAAAATTTGTGATTTTTTAAATCATAAGTAGCCATGAATCTAAGACTGTTAAATTATGAGACAATTTTAATGCTTTAGAATAACAAATTGGTAAACTTTACTTTAAGTAATTTATTTTCTAAATAATATATTTATACTGAAACCACTCATGCATGTTTTCTAATAATAGATAAGATTATCTGTGAAGATTTAAAGCTCATAAAATTTAGTTCAGCAATTATAATATTTTATCATATTTTGTTTAGTCTTTTAGATTGATTTAATATTCATTTGTTCTTGTATAGTGCTTAGTTTAAAGATTGCTTTTTGTTAAATATCCACTACTTGCTCCATGTTTCTTTCATCAATTGCAGAATTCAATCATGCTTTGTTTCTTATTCTTGTTATGATATTGAAAACCAGAATTTTCAGGGTGTTATTTTAATAAATGATTGTAACTGAATGTTGCATTGTATTTGTCATTTAAAACAATTATTCATTAAATCTTTAAATTAAATTAAAATAAAACATGATTGTAAGGGATTATTCAGATCTTGTGAGAATTGTAACTGCTTCATAGTTTAATATTTAGTGGGTATTTCATGTAAACAATAAACAACAACAGTGGGCATCAGTTCTCTTGCCCTAAGGTTGAGAGGCTTGACCAGAACAGGAACACGTGACAAGATACAATGCAAATCCTCTGCAAAGTCTGGTACTTAATTGCAAATATTGTGGGACATGATGAATCTGGAATTTCTGCCCTATGTGCCATATACAGCTCGAAAGGACAATAGACAGATTGATAGATTTTATGTCAAGTTCAAAAGTTTATTAAATTTTAATCTTATTTTTATTTTTAAAAACTGTTGCCTTTTCTGCATTAAAAACACGTTAAAAATAATTTTTTGAAGTGCATCTAAAAAATGAAAAAAAAATATGCAGCATTACTTACTGTCCAGATGGTCATCAGTTATTGTTATAATTGCAGAATATGGTTGGTCAAGAACACTGCCCATAGCAGAATTTAGAAATACATCAAATGTTTTATTTCCTTCTAGTCTTTGTTCAAATTCATCATCTAACAAGGCAACATGACAGACCTATTTTAAAAATAAGTCAAATACATTAATTATTTATATTTAATATTAAAATATAATTATATAATTAAATATTATGTAAACATAGTGAGATAAGAAATGGAGGATTGTCCAATGGATGTTTCACTGATTGATATTTGACTGATCAAACACTGTATAAATAGACATTTGACTGATTGGGTAATTAGTAGCAAGTCATTAGGTAAAAATCCACTTACTGTTGAAAGTCATTATCTTTTCAGGAAGGTTTATTAATCATGTTTGGTCATGTGTGTTTCTCTTCACTATATCCACAGCTTGACTTGAAATGATAGTTCTTGTTTGTTTTATACAATACACAGTGCTAAAGAATGTCATGTCAAATAGCCATGACACTAAGTACCATTAGTTCCACTACTTAATTCTGAAAGGATTTTATTAAGGGTTTCAATAAGTTGCTGACTAGACACAAGATCAAGTTTAATGGCAAGTCTCAAGTCTGGACAAAGTCTTTAGTCCTAAGCAACAATTTTTATCTATGCAAGTTCTGTCCAAATTTGTTAATGTGTCCATTGAGTTATTGAGATATTTGTGTATTATCATCATTGCACTCTGAATAAGTCCATAGGTGTTCAGATCCACTAATCTGCATATTCCGCAGCACCCAGCAACTGACGACTTCAGTTCTGTGTTGGTTGAGAAGTACCCACTAAGCCTCTCATTTCTGGATATACCCATCTTTACTCCCATCGCCCTCATCTAAAGATGAGACATGGATTCATAATGTGTCCATAAGAACAACCAAAACAAAATTTTGGTAATTAATTCAAACTGTTTTAGACTATTGTCAAAAGTAGTTGGTAACATTTTTTTTAAAATCACAATTATGGGGACTGCTTGGTCTCGAGGCAAGACGCCGACATTGAGACAGAGAAGTTGTGAGTTCAAATCCCGGCTGCACCATTTGGGATTTTTATTTGTGATTTCTCTCTGTGGCAACCCTCACTGGTCTCAGCAGCAAGGCCCAGTTTGAAATATCAAATACTTATCGACGGAAAAAATATGAGTATCTCCGAAGTCTGAGTTATCTGCCTGAGCAGTAAGGAACCCCTGTGTACACGGCTGCCAGGAAAAATGGATTAACATGCAAAATTCAGTTCCTAGTTTCTAGGGACTTCGCCAGAGGTGAAAATAACGAACGCAAAAAAAACAAAAAAAACAAAAAAAAATTAATAGATATTAAAAAATTTATAACCTACATATATTTTGACAGCTGCAAGTTTGAGTCAATATCTGTCATTTGAACAATTTCTCTATTCTGTCATGTCATTTTAACAAAGTGTTTGTTTTACAAAATATATGTTGATTGAATGTTCCTTGAGTGATTAGTGCACTTACTACTGACCACAATGATACATGTTTAATTCTCAGATGTGATTAGTTTTTTATTTATTTATTTTTTTAATCAATACAGCCATGGTGTTCATCCAGCCTCTGGAAATGGGTACCAGAGATTTTTCTGGGAAATTCACACCATACTGACCACGTCAACAATAAAATGTGCATCAGTCATTAAAAAAACATGGATCTAATACCATATTCCCTATATGCTCTAAGGTATAGAGGGAACTTTTACTTTACTTTTTAATATTCATTACATTAAATTGTTGCCTATGAAATCTCTTTGGTGAATTGTCATTATGAAAAGTATCAATCAAATGACCAAGCCATTATATAGAGTTAAATTTGTTTGTTTGCACACTCCAGATTCTCATCTCTATCATCATTATCAAGTACAATGTCTGCTGGCGAAGGTAATGTTTCTCCACAACTCTCAATTTCAACAGCTATTGATCATTTCTGTTGTTGACCTTCTGCCAAGCCATTCTCTTAAGTTGCCTGGTATCTATTCTCTTTGCTTCCCTCAATCTCACCTCTATAGAAGTCCAGACTAGCTGAACTTTGCATGAATATCAGGTTTTTTTTCCCCCAATTTTTATTCACACCAGCAACTATGTGCTCCACCTGTGTCAGACAGATATTCCACAACTTCAGAGGTGCTCTCATTTTTTATCATTGAGATTTTTGATATTTTTTTTAAAGGTTTTTCTATCAATTTATTTACAGCCAGTGGCCATTTTTTTCAATTTTCAGTTGCCAAGATTTATTTAACATACACAGATTAAACATAGATCCTCCTGTTATTAGCCATTAACCAAGAGGGCTAGACATCAGATCTCACTACCCAGAGAGGGCTAGGCATAAAATCTCACTACCCAGAGAGGGATAGACATCAAATCTCATTACCCAGAGAGGGCTAGACATCAAATTTCACTACCCAGAGAGGGCTAGGCATCAAATCTCACTACCCAGAGAGGGATAGACATCAAATCTCACTACCCAGAGAGGGCTAGACATCAAATCTCACTACCCAGAGAGGGCTAGACATCAAATCTCACTACCCAGAGAGGGCTAGACATCAAATCTCACTACCCAGAGAGGGCTAGACATCAAATCTCACTACCCAGAGACAGATAAAGGGTAGAGTGATGAAGAAACCATGGGTATGAAGAGAAAAAATGTCTCCCCCCATCCCCCCCAGTGTATGACAGGATTAATATCTGGGATCATCTTGTCTATAGATCAGTATCTACTTCTTCACCACCCAGCCCTATCTCAGATACAGTTGTGTTATATAACTCGGCTACTCACAAATACAAATGCATCATTTGATGTAATCTATTGACACACTATATTGCATGCATCAATTGTTACATATTTGACATTGACATTGATACTTAAGTAAACTATTAAATGTTAAATTGAATTTACATTTTAAATTTGGTTTTCAAAATGTACTTACCTGTGACCTTTGTCCAGGACTAAATGTTAACTGGATGGATTTGGATACATAATCCTGGCCAGGAGTGGCAGAGACTGGCACAGACATTCGTGTGGCACACCAAACCATGGAGGTGTGTGACAGGTCAGAACCATGTCTCAGAACCTCAATTTCAATGCTGCCATCATTTTCAGGGAATGTGAAGCTATCTTTCGCCAAATGTACAAGAGAAACTGAAATAAAGATTTAAAACTTTTTTTTTTAAAAAAAAGCAATAGTAAATTACAGTGGCATAGATTCTGCATTTTCTTAACAACACTATACATAGTTTTTCTCCTCACTGTACTCTTTATGATTATTGAAGTGGGTAAAAGTAAGTCTGTAGACTTGCAAAGTTTGATTCTGAGAACATATATATTCTAGCCAATTCATCAGTTGACTGATTGTTTATTGATTAAGCAGTAGCCCTTGCCTTTAGCTATCAAATGGCAATATTTGCAAGAATATGTGGGTTCTTTTGTTGAACATAGAATGTCCTATTTATGAGGCCTTGAAGATGAATAAAATAATTGTTATGCAATACAAATAATTCTAAAAAACTACTTGAAATTGAAAAGTGTTTTTGTGTGACATCTCGTATAAATATATGTCGCTGTGTTGGAAAGCGAACGTTCCTTGGAATATTATTTTCAAAAGTGGAGATTATCCAAAGGCACAATGGTTGGTCAAAGAGTTTTGTACTTACTACTGAAAAAATCTTTAAAGCAGACAGAAATGCTATGTATCATTGTAAAGACACACTACTGGTTGAAATTTCCTACAAGTACATGACATGGACAGGGTCCTGTGAGAAACACAAATCTTTTTGACTATCACTTGTGTATTTGTAATTATTAAAATATTAATAAGTACATGAATATCATACTTCTAGACAATAATAAAGTATTACATTGTTGACATCCCAAAAAAATTAATATATGAGCATTTTTGTTTGGTTTTGTATAGATGAGATATTCTTAAAAAAACATGTACTGGCAGCAAACAGCAGCCATATGAATTAGTAACCAAACAGGACAATTCCAATATGTAAATGAAGGAGTCAGACAAGGCTGTGTTATGTCACTGAATTTGTTTTTACTTTACAGCTAAAATGTTATGAGATCAATGGCAGGCAAAAAAGGAATTGAAGTCAAAGGTCACAACATAAACAATTTGCGATATTCAGATAACACAGTATTAATATCAGAGACAGAGAATGAACTACAAGAAATGATATATCATAATAGCAAAAGAAAGCAACAAGAAAGGTCTTAGTCTGAATAGTAAGAAAACATAAGTAATGATCATATCGAAGAAACAATCATCACCACCATGCAACATAAAAATAAAGAGGTAAATCTGAAACAAGTGCAATGCGTCAAACACTTGGACACAATAATAGTATCAGATGGAAGATGCACCACAGAAATAAAAAGCAGAATTGCTCAGGCCAAATAGCATTTAAGAAAATGAAAAACATATTATGCAACAAGTCTATGTCAATCTTCTTCTACCTTTCAGCTCCCTGTGGAGTATAGGTTGTCAACAAACACTTTCCGAACCGTTCTTTTTCTTGCCATTCTTTTAAGATTGTTCCATGTCATCCCCATCATCTTCATCTCTGCTTCTATCTGTCTCCTCCAAGAAATCCTTGGTCTTCCTCTTTGTCTTTTTCCCTGGGGTTCCAAAAAAGGACCTGTTGTGTAATACTCTCAGTTGGCTTCCGCAGTGTGTGTCCTATCCAGCACCATCGTCTTCGCTGTATCTCTTTTTTCACTGGTATTTGACTGGTACATTTCCATAATTCTATATTAGTGATTTTTTTCCTGCCATTTCCATCCTTTTATTATGCATAAGCATCCATTAATGAAAGTCTGTATGTTCATGATTTCATTTTAGTTGTTCTCCATGTTTCACAGTCATATAATAAGACTTACTTAACATTGGGGTTGAAAATTTTTATTTTAGTATTTAACCTAATTTCTTTGGACTTCAATATGTTTCCCAGTGTAACAAATGCTCCTATTGCTTTTGATATCCTTATTTTGGTATCATTTTCTGTTCCTCCCTCTTTGTCTATATTACTATCCAGATATATGTAAGATTGTACGTCTAGAATAGGTATTTCTCCTATTTTTATTTGGTTATTGCCAACTACATTAATTCTCATAACTTTGGTCTTATCTCTATTTATTTTCATTCCCATCTGTTGTGATCTCTCTATGTCAGTAGAAGTGAGAAAAAAGTTCATCAGTGACATAGAGACAATTCTGACCTATGGAAGTGAATCAAGGACATAGACAAACAAATGAAAAGATGATTAGAGGCTCCAGATATGAGATTTCTCAGAAGAATCTTGAAAGTTTCCTGGACAGCTAAAATGTGGGACTCACAGAGCAAAATACTAATGACAGCAGCAGAAGCAAGTGCTGGACTGAAGAAAATGGAAAAACGAGCTTGGATCTCAGACACCACATGGAAATACATCAAAGAAAGAAGAGAAGCGAAGAGAGCCATGACTAATGTAAAGACAGATCTTGGAAAGGTTCTGGCAAAAGCAACATACAAAGAATTAGACAACAAAGTGAAAAGTTCGGCAAGAAGAGATACAAGAGCTTATATAGACAACTTGGCAGAGAAAGCAGAGACAGCTGCAATTACAGGAGACAGCAGAACTCTTTATACTGTACAAAAGATGCTGACAAACACCTATACATCCAGTGGAACACCAATTCTAGACAAATCTGGATTAATGCTAACAACAAGCGCAGACATAAAAGCCCGTTGGGCGGAACACTTCAAAGAAATTCTTAACCGTCCACTACCTCACAGTTTAATAGATTTTGAAGCTGAAACACCAGCAGCAGAATTAGATGTAAATTTAGATGACTTCACCTTGAGTGAAATAGAAACCACCTTAAAGCTAATGACCAATAACAAGGCTGCTGGAGAGGATAAGTTAACAGCTGAGATCCTCAAGGCAATTGATAGCCATAATTTAATACATCTCCAAAAAATGTTCAACATCATTTGGAAAACAGAGAAGACGCCTCATAAATGGAAAAAAGGAATCATTGTTAAGATCCCAAAAAAGGGCAATCTTAGAGATTGTAACAATTGGAGAGGCGTGACACTTTTGTCAGTTGCCTCAAAATTATTCTGTAAAATCATCCTAAATAGAATAAAGGATTCAATAGATACAGTAATGCGTGAAGAACAGGCTGGGTTTAGAAAAGGGAGAAGCTGTCTTGACCACATTTTCACTCTACGACTTATATTGGAGGAACACATTGAAAAGCAAAAACCTTTTGTACTTAACTTCATTGACTTCAAAAAAGCATTTGATAGTATTCATAGAGATTCTTTGTGGAAAATTCTGAAGCAATATGGCTTACCATCAAAAATCATAAATATTATCAAAGACATGTATGATGGTTACACATGTGCAGTTCGAACAGAGGAAGGACTGAGCGAATGTTTCCCAATAGAAACTGGGGTTAAACAAGGATGTATTTTATCGCCCTTGTTATTTGGAATTGTTATGGACTTCATAATGAAGAAATGCTGCACTGGTAATAAAGGCATCGAATGGATACAAGGAGACCATTTGGAGGACCTGGACTTTGCTGATGACATAGTTCTCATCAGCAATCAGATAAAAACGATGCAGGAAAACACAAATGAACTATCATCAATAGCCAGCAAAATTGGGCTTGAGGTCAATCATGAAAAGACTAAAGTCATGAAAAGTTTAATTCCAACAAGTGACAAAATATACATGGAAAACAAACCAGTAGAAGAGATCGATCACTTCATCTATCTTGGAAGTCACATTGATCGAGAAGGGGATACGAGCAAAGAAATTAGAATCAGACTGGCTAAAGCAGCAATGTCTTTCAGAAGCCTTGAAAAGTTGTGGAAATCAAAACTCATTAGCACAAACACAAAACTTAGGCTATTCAAATCAAATGTACTATCAACCCTTACGTATGCGTGTGAAAGCTGGAAAACAACAAGAGATATAGAAACAAAGTTGAACGCATTCGAAAATAAATGTCTAAGGAAAATACTTGGTATAGAATGGAACGAATTCAAAACAAACGAGGAAATTAGAGAAATCGCCAATCAACCACTAATATCTTCAGTAATAAAGAAAAGACGATGGTCATACGTTGGACATGTGATGAGAAGAGATAATAATCGAATAGCAAAGCAAGCCCTCATATGGGAAACAACAGGTAAAAGAAAAAGAGGAAGACCCAGGGAGACACTGAGAAGAACATTGATGAGAGAGGCAAGAGCAGCAGGAATCGGCTCCCTCAATGAGATAGAACTGCTTGCACAGAACAGAGACAGATGGCGAGATTTGATAAAATATCTTTAAAAGAAAACTGCTAGAACAAAAATTCATATAGGAGAAGGTGTATCTTGGTCTACGCCCTATGGGCCGGTTACGGCTCGAAAGGTCAATAGATAGATAGATAGATAAAAAGACCAATGAGGAAATTCTCAATGAGAATTAATTAATTAAAGAAACAATCAACATTTTTCTAGCACATCATGAGAAGAAGAAAGTTGGAATAATTAGTTACAACTGGCAAAATACAGGAAAAGAGAGATTACGGACAAGAGACAGAGAAGATACTATATGATACACTGTGGATAGAAGATTGTGGAAGGACATGATCACCTACACCAACCGGTATGACACACGATGATGATAGATTTTTTAACTGTACAGATCTATACAGATTCATCTTTAGAAAAAAAAACCCTATAAACTTGATAACTCTTCTGTGAATTGTCACTCACCATCATTTGGTCCATAGATTATGACAAGAGAGGTAGTAACAGCACCAAGGGATGCTGGGATGGAAGGATCAGATAACTGCAGCTCAAACTGTTCCATGCTCTCATATGTACTGTCATCTATTAACTAGGTTGTGGAAGTTTATTATTGTTTCAGTTGTTTTCAAAATCAATAAACAATAATATGTGAAAAATGTTAACATTTTGTGTTCATTGAATTAACGATGGAGCTTTCTATCTTATTTACCATAATATCTCTAAATGGGAAAATAAGCATTACTATCAAAATGAGTATATTTATTACACTCATAAAACTTTAAAAATAATTGTAGGCTTTTCAATAAATGTTTATTAACTGAGCAATATTAGCAAATAAAATATAGACACTTAAGTGAGTGTACAAATGAATATATAGTTTCTAAAATACTAAAATAACATTTTATTTTAATATTGGGATAATATTACTAAATTAACTCTTTAAAAAGTTTCTAAAAATGAAAATATAATCCTACCCCTTAAATATGAGTCACATTTTGAATTTATACCTTCACAGTACAATTTGCTTGTGTGGCACCAGGAAGAAACACAACTCTGTAATCATTGGAGTAACCACGTGAGACAAAGTCTGAACCAGACTCCAGACCCGTCAAGCTGCTGCCCATAGCAGATAATGATTTGGTTGAGCAGACCACTGACACTGAGTCCCTAGCATCTCCAGATCGAACAATAGTGGCCACTACATGATCATCAGATTCGTTGACTTGAATAACAGCTGATAAAAACTGTAAGGTGGATTCTGAAAGGATGAATTCAAAATGTTCAACAGATCATTTTAAAAGGAAATCATATGTCAAACACCAATAAGAGAGGCAGTGATAAAAGGTATTGACTCCCTTACTGAGATTGAGAATCTTGCTCTGAAAAGGCATTTATGATGATACACTGCAATCGTGTGCAATATTTGACATCACTGAAGGATGATGATGATGAATATATTGATATACAATTAATACTTCTATACAAGAACATTTTTTTAATGACTTTAGCCTAAAAAACCAAGCTCCTTATAACTTCCTTACATATAAAGAATACACTCATCGAAAAGGAAGTTTATTTTCTGAGTACCCCTCTTAAAAAAGACTTATCAGCTGATATTTATATTATCCTGCATTGTCAAACTAAACCATAGAGGTGATACAATTATTTTTTTATTTTTATTTTGTTATTCCCCCTTAACCCCTAGTCACCAACATTACCACAGGACTATTATTTACGGGACAGCTACTTTGATAGGCAAAGTAAAATTGTGTGATCATTTCAGAATTCTCAATTTGTTGAAAAACCTGTATTTGCTTATGTTCTCATATTGTTAACATGCACTAAATTAAAATTGTATCTGTAAATATAATAGTCATTATGAAATATTGCAATAATTTCTTAGCTTAATAAAAGAACAACTACAATTACCATCTTCTTTGTCATATATCGTAACAGCAGCTTTTCTTATACTCCCAAGAAGAGCAAATGTTGGAGATGATATTTCAACATACAATGTTTCAGGTCCCTCAAAGACAGAATCATCACTGATAATGACAGTACAGGTCTTACTGTCCTGCCAGTTGTCAAACTGAATCTGCAATACAATTGTTGTGAGTAAACTGTTGCTGCAAATAACTGTTAAACTGTGCTGTTGAATGCTGTTTTCTGGTATAACTGTTAAACTGTGCTGCTGAATACTGTTTTCTGGTATAACTGTTAAACTGTGCTGCTGAATACTGTTTCCTGGTATAACTGTTAAACTGTGCTGCTGAATACTGTTTCCTGGTATAACTGTTAAAGTGTGTTGTTGAATACTGTTTTCTAGTATCTGTATGACATTAATTTTTTTCTGGATATTATAGAGAATTTGTAAATCATCCATTCTTATTCTAATATTTTCATTCATAAATTTGTCGAATTTTTCTCTATAACTATTACACCTTATTCTTTTTAATAACCAATTGGTCACATAATAAGAGTTGAAATCTTTTAACTTTTTAAGTCCTAAACTCCTTTTCTTGGCAGTTCAGAATTATGCTCCATCAATCTATAGTCCATATTAACATGTTATGTTAGATTCTCTCTATAATTTGATTTGACTTTGACCAATTTATTTCTTCTGCTGTCATATTTTGCTACAATAATTACTATGCTCTTTTTGTCATCCACCCTTAAAAGGATGTTAAATTAGTGTAGCTGTATTGTGTTTATAGCAATGTAGTTTGCATCATTCTGTACAATACATCTGAATTCAGCACATGATTAATTTAATGTATAAATTAATTCACTTTAACATGTGTGTGCATGTGTGTCTAGCTTTAAATTTATAAAGATAAAAAATCTTAGGTTGTCAAGGTCACCAAGTTTGTCCCAGGGGCAGTTGCTTAAAGTGGCAGGTATTGATTTGAGAGAGGACGCTCATAACATGCATCATCATCGTTGTCATCAGAAAGACCATCATAGCTTCTATGCTGTCATGATAATCATAAACACTTTGTCTGTGCAACAGTGCACCTCTATTCAGAACATGATTTGAGAGAAAGTTGTTGGCGTCCTTGCAGACCTCACACGTTAGTGACAGCCATTATATACTTTAAAATTGCTGATCTGAAAGATAAATGGTGCTAAACATTTTGTTTTCAGTTCCTTTTTGTAGGTATTAACAGAATGTAGCATCTTCTGCTGACTTGCATAAGTATATATAAGGCTTGCTTGCCAATGTGGTTACAGTATATGCTAAAGTCACTGCATGATCAAATGATAATACCAAAGATGGTTAATAAGTTCCATGAATAGGTGTTTTTAGTTGTGCAGTTTTTAGAGACAGGATAGACAAAAATAAACTTTAATAAACTTATTGCACAATTTTATAATTATGAAATATTTTAACCAGCAAATTAACCAATAATATGGATATTATGTTTAAAACAATTATGTAAGAATATGTCAAATATATAAAATTAGGATAGAATGTGTAGTTGAATGATGTAAACTACTAAATATGTATCTCAAAAGCCCAGAAATGTTAAAAAAGATGTCTGTTCTCTAGTGAAAAGCAGAATATAAACAGTATCAGCTGCTGTATTCACCAGACAACTATTCCTTTTTATCACCTGCCATTAAAAATACATTGTATTACAGTGTAGATGTGTTATGCTATGATTTATAGCAAGGTATAATAACCGCACCTTTCATTTCAACACTTCAGTATGACATTTAAGATACTGTGTTGCCTTCACTCTCAATCCCAACTCACTTGGCAAACTGGTTAATCTGCTACCACAACTATTTAGGAAGATGGAATAGGATCTTGATCAGCTGATGCCATGATCTTGATGCATGCAGTCATCTATTACTCACTGGCCACTTTCAGCTCATGTGCTGACCAATGTCTTGGTCCGTGTGTCCAAACAATATGGACAATTATTGTTATAATGGTTTTAGTGTAAATAAAGTGAAAGCACTCAAAAACAAAGCTAATAGAACTCTTTATATTCTCACAATAATGGCAAAATAGCCTGCACATACCTGTTTTGATACTGAGATGAAGTCATGCATGCCTGGCCTGTTCATATCTGACCTTGATGTTGCTGTACCAGGGGATGTTTCACACTTTACTACAGAATACTGTAAGAAACATTAATTCACTGATTAATGTAACATTGTTGTAGAATTGTTATCATTCAATACTAAATAGTCAATAATTTCTATAAAGAATTTACATTTTTGGACAAATTTACAAAGGATGTTGTGAATAATGCAACAATAATTGTGCCATTTATGTTTAGTTTGTTTCTGACAAATTTCACTTTCTTTTTGGGAAGACCTCTTTGCTTAAAATAAGATTAGTTATGAGATTAGTTGTTTTTATAAATAAAGCCAATATTAATATTTAAGTTTCATAACAAAACTCAAAGAATAAGGAATTAATGGAAATGAATATTCATCATTGACATTCCTTAACTATTATAAACATTGGCTTATTAAACATTGAACTACTTCTTTTACATACTCATCTTATGTTATGTTGTCTTATCCACCAAGTACACTGTGAAATGCAGCCAAGAGCTTTAATTTTATATCCTGTACTAAATGTAATACACTTACAATTCAATGTTTGGCCTGAATGGCTCAAGATCTCTGTGATATTGTCTATCCATCCAACTCTTGCCTTTCTCAAGCCCTAAAGCCTGAATGTTTTAGGTGCAGAATGGTAATAGTTAAACTCCATTCTCATAAGATAGCCACACCACTTCCTCTTCTTTAGGGCATGTGCTTGATGTGTGATCCAACAATACTTCTGATGTCTCTTATTTCCTGTGATTTTACTTCATATTCTGGAATTACTTTACTTGAATGGTTTGCTTCTGATCGTATTTCATTTCTGTCTCATTTCTGTTAACCCAAGTGCATTGGTTTGTCCATTGTTTGTTCTTACTACACTTTGATACAATATTTTCCATATTTTTCTGTATTCCTTATTCTTCTAACATGGCCTGCATTAATCAGTCCTACTTTAGTTGTGTGCAATATTCAAAAGTTGTTTCACTCTATTGTTTTATGGTTAATAAGACATTTGCACAGCTCTTTTACTATCTAAATCCAAATTGATTGATTTTTACTCTGTTGAAGTTCTATGATTTGTTATGCACTTTGTTGTAGTATATTTGCATGCATCATTCCCATATGACTTGGCATATAAACCCTTTATTTATGTCATTATCTTTTTTTTTTTTATTCTTCTGTTTAAAATTCATTCTGTAAGATTGTCAGTCTTTAGGGACTCCTCTTTCTGTCCATGCTGCTGTCAATATCTTAATCAGCCATTTAACTTCTGTATCTGCACAGGATTTGATTGCTTCACTAGTTATTCCATCCATGCTTAAAGATTTATTTTGTGGGCTGTTCTTTACGAAAGAAATAATTTCTTGAATTAATATTCCTGCTTCCTCCACTAAATGTATAATTAACTGAAAAATAATAATATTATGTTGAGCACCTATTTGGTTGATAAGTTTCTGAAGAATTTTATTTTTCTCTTTGAATGAACTATGAATTGTTTTGAATGAAATATTGAACGTTTCTGTTATTGTTTATAGAACCATTAGCATTGTATGTAATGTCCATTGGTATTCCAAAACTCTTGTCTGCTTTACACAGGAAGATCCCAGGACAGAGTATGAACTTCATTGGTCCATATATTATTAGCTACTTACCAAAGTGTAGTATATGGCTCACATAATGGTTTCAATAAATTCCAGTGAAAGACCAATTTGCATGCATGATATAATACATGTATTTCCTCTTTATGACACTAATGATCCTAATAATGGCAAAAATTAGTTATCCCATACTTTACTTCTACATTCCATTTACACAGTGTCCCATTAGTAATTAACCACTCTCAATGGGGTCAAAATATCTTTAAAAACCACTGTATTAAATCATTTTGTGTCTTCATGATAAAGACCAAGTCACCGTGTGGATAAAAACTATTGTCATTCTCCAAATAAGGTGGACATGGTGGGGGCCTCAGTAGCCTAGTTGAGTAAACCACCTGACTGTGCTACCGATGTTCAGACAACCTGTGTTCGATTCCCACTGGAAGAAGTGTGAGTTTTACTTGTGTTTGGGAAAAAAATTTCCCCGCGATCATCCCAGCCACTGGCAGAAATTGGTATCATGGTAACTTTCTGGAATAGTGAGTAATGCCGCCTCACATTGTGAATTTTGATGCTTGAAGTGACACTATCCAGAAGTCTCCAAACACTTCTGGATAGGCAGCCGAGCACATACTCTCGCGTGCTAAGACGCTGATTCAAGTCTCGTACTTTACCTTACCTTACCCTACCCAAGGTGGACATGGATTTGAATGAAGGTAAGAACAAGTTTTTTTAACTGGTGGTAAAATAAAAACTCTATGAACCAAACACTGCCTCATGACAATTACATTGAGCATGTAACTTTTATTCTCCAGCCCTACAGACCAAACCCCCCCCCCCCTCCCCCCTCGGCAGACCCCAAAAATGAGATAAATGCCACAAAGTAATAGTTTTTTTGTTGTCTGTTTTTGTTTCAATTTATGTTTAATGTTCTCATTTACACTGGAGACCTCAATTTAGATTGACAAATTTATATACAAGTGTTAGAGTCAAAGACCGTTTCACGAAAAAGTTTGTAAAATAATAGAAATAGCAATTTATATCTTCAAGGGTCAAAGTGAAAATGTGTATATAATCTTTAAAACATATAATAATAAATCACTAATTTTGAAAAATAATCAGGGTTGCTATGCAAAACAAAGATAGTTCATCCCTGGATACCAGATGATAAAAGAGTCAGAGGAAGATCGAGAGGGACATAGCAAAGAATGGTTGATAAAGAAATGCTAAATAAAATTGTTTCACTGGAAGTGAACTTAAGAAATTGACTCTGAACATATACCAATAATGATCTTGTTGATAGCTTTATGTGCTAAAGGCATGAGAAAAATTTATTGATATATGGGATTACACAAATTAAAAAAGAAATTTAATAAAATTAAAGAGCATCATCTTCATCAATTATTCTCTGCATCTTCTTCTTCTTTCCTTCCTCATCTGCCTTTCAGTGTCGAGGGGAGATATAATTTGCGGTCTTTTACTGTCTTTTTCTGTTTGCCTCTGCTGCTGTTATGTTTCCTAGTGCTTCTAATATTCCATCGACCCATCTTTTTTGTGGTCGACCCTTGGGTCTGGTGTTCACACAATGTTTGTTGAAGGCTTGTTGTGTTGTGTTTTGTTATTTCTGCCTTGTCACGTGGCCAAACCATTTTATCTGATGTTTCCTTATATATTCTATGGCGGGGGCTATTCCTAGCTTTTTTCTCAGTTCTTCATTTCTGATCTTATCTCTCAGACTGTTTCCTGTCATTCGTTTAACACACTTCATCTCTGTAGAGGTTATTTTTCTTATTGTTCTTGCATCTAGGGTCCAGGTCTGGCATTGGTAGCACAACGTTGGGATGAAGCTTGTATTGTATAGTGCTCGTTTTGTCTCCAGAGTTATTTCCTTGTTGGACAATAGTGGCGATAACTGTCCAATGATTTGACAAGCGTTGTTGCATCTTGATTCTATCTCTGCTGTTGAGAATTATCGTTTGTCATTAGACTTCCTAGGTATTTGAATTCCTCTACTTGTTTTAGTTGTCTGCCTTCTACAGTTATGTTGATGTTCTGTTTATTTTTGGCGACATTCATGACTTCTGTTTTTTTAATGTTGATTTTCATGTTGTATTTTGTGCCTGAGATGTTGAGTTTGTTTAAGTGTACTTTAAGTGTACAATATTTAATAAATATCATTTACTGACCTGTTTAAGATTTCCTTTTCTGATGACAGGCACCTCTAAAACTCTTTGTGTCTCTGTAACATTAAAAAATGGCTGGCCTAGATTTATCTCAGACCACATGATATGAAAGCGATTGCTGGAAATGATATTTGGCTTTCTATCCATCACATCAAAGTCAAAACTGTCTTGCAAAGTGGCACTATCTTCAGTCTTTCTGTATTGAATCCTGGCACTGTTAATGTCACCTGTAGAAAATACCTTTCAAATGTACAATTCTAGTATGTGCAGTTAATTAATTATATGATAATATAAAACAGATAAAAATATGATTATCATCAAATACCATGCCTCTGGCGTAGGTGATCATGTCTCTCCACAACTTTCAATCTTGACAGTTATTTATCATTTCTGTTGTTGACCTTCTGCCAAGCCATTCTTTTAAGCTGTCTGATATCCTTTCTCTTTGCTTCCCTCTATCTCTTCGTCCCTCAATTTTCCCAGTTGTTACAATATATTCTAGGTGTTCCCTTCTCATTGTATGGTCAAAAAATGATGATTGTTTCTTCCTAATATTAGATATTTGCTCTCTTTTTGTTCTGGCCTCTTTCAGAACGTTTTCATTACTCTTCTTAGCTGTCCCTGGTATTCTCAATATTCTTCTGTAAAACCACAATTCTACAGCATCCAGTGATTTTCTTGTCTGTTGTTCCATTACCCATGATTCACATCCATATGTTAACACTGGCTCTACATAAAATTCAATAATTCTTTCTCTTGTTTCTATTGTCAAAAATGGATTGCACAGTATCTTCCTCATTTTTTGGAAAGCTGCTTTGGCCTGAGCTATTTTGCATCTCACCTCTGTTGTACATCTACCATCTGAGGTTAACACTGTTCCCAGATATTTTAATTCATTTATCTGTTTTAAAATTGTTCCACTAGTTTTTATTGTGCATTGCAGTGAAGTCTTTTTCTTTGTTGCTACCATTCTATCTATCTATCTATTGACCTTTCGAGCCATAGCTGATAGGGCATAGACCCAGATACTCTTTCTCTTATCTAAATTTGTATTCTAGCAGTTTTCAATCCTTGTAAAGAATCTTTTATAAAATCTCCCTATTTGTCTCTGTTCTGTGCAAGCAACTCTTATCTCATTGAGGGAGCCGATTCCTGCTGCTCTTGTCTCTCTGATCAATGTTCTTCTCAGTGTATCTCTGAGTCACCCTCTTTTCCTCTTACCTTTTGTTTCCCACATGGTGGCTTGCTTTGTTATTCAGTTATTATCTCTCCTCATCACATGTCCATCATATGACCATCATCTTTTCTTGATTACTGAAGATATTAGTGATTGATTGACAATTTCTCTAATTTCCTCGTTTGTTTTGAATTCGTTCCACGCTATACCAAATATTTTCCTTAGACATTTATTTTCGAAAGCGTTCAACTTTGTTTCTATGTCTCTTGTTGTTTTCCAGCACTCATATGCATATGTAAGGGTTGACAGTATGTTTGTTTTGAATAGTCTAAGTTTTGTATTTGTGCTGATGATTTTTGATTTCCACAACTTTTCAAGGCTTCTGAAAGACTTTGCTGCTTTAGCTATTCTGATTTTAATTTCTTTACTTGTATCCTCTACTTGATCAATCTTGTGACTTCCGAGATAGATAAAGTGATCGATCTCTTCCAATGGTTTATTTTCCATGTATATTCTGTCATCTGCTGGAATTAAGTTTTTCATGACTTTAAACTTTGCTTCTTTGCTACCATTACTTCTGTCTTTTTACTATTAAGGCTGAGTCCTTTATTTTTGCTTTCCTTCACTATAATATCTAACACTTCTTGTAACTCATTGTTACTATTAATGATTAAGACTGTATTATCAGCATACCTGAGATCATTTATATTATGACCTCTGAATAAAAATAAAACCTTATAATATAAATATTCTTTGTTCATTCTGATACTGAATCAACCAATAAAATGTTGGCAGAATCAGCAATAAGAAAAACTACTTATGAAAATAAAACTGTGTTCTGCAGTGACTAAAAAGATGGCTAAAAACCTGCTTTCAATTCTCTGTAATGATAATAAAAATCATATATGAGAGTATAAACAGTCAATGTGATATTTTGAATATAATGGCTGCTTGGTCTATTTTATTATATTCTACCAGTTCTATTTGTCAGTTCATTTCCATAACTCTGCTTTCCATTACATCTAAACTATAGAAATCATTTGTTTAGATCCTTATTAACAGCAATTAGACAGTTCTCAGATTTATGCTGGTTTAAATAATGAAAGAAATGTAAGAGAAAAGAGAAAGGAAGAAAAGGATGAAGAGGTATAAGAAGTTGTGGTAGAAAGAAATGGATTACAGAAATATAAATAAAGAAATGTAGACAGCACAAGAAAAATAAAAATTAATAGAAAAATGATAAAGATCAGAATGCAGAAATGAACATGACATAAATAATATGAAAAAGGGGAAAAGAAAGCAATCAGGGAATGGTAGAGGGGTAATCAAGTCTGAATGTTTCTTACTCTGTGTGAAGTATCTAATATTTGTACCACGTTTCCTTGTGTCTTCTAAGAAACCAAACTGAGGAAGAACAGTAATAATATATGTGATATCAGATGGAGCTGTGTCTTCGTCTGTGACTAATAGCTCCATTGCCGTGATCTTATTTCCTGTCTGAAATTAAAATAAAAACAAAGTATTAATGATATAACAGAATTGATTTGTTTATGTTAGCAGACACACATTAATTAGGTGATGTTACGAATTTAATCAAATACAGAAAAAAGATGCTGTAGATAACATTATACATGAAGAACAAGCAAGATTCAGAAAGTGGAGAAGCTATCTTGATCAAATATTAATTCCAAGAATAATACTAGAAGAATATAAAGAAAAACAACAACTATTAATCTGTAATTTCGTAGATTTTAAAAAAGTGTTTGACAGCACACATAGATTGTCCTTGTGGAATATCTTGAAACATTACAGAATACCACCAAAAATTTCCAAGATTATAAAAGACATATCTGACAACTATAATTGTGCAGTCTGCACAGAGGAAGGGATGAGTGATTTGTTTCAGTTTGAAATACGAGTAAAACAGGGAGGTATACTAACACCATTGTTATTTGGAATTACCATTGATTACATAATGAGTAAATGTTGCAAAGGCAAAAATGGGATTACATGCTACAACAAGATTTACCTGGAAAATCTAGATTTTGCAGAAGATATAGTGCTCTTAAGTGACAACATCAGCAAAATATCGCAGATACCCTAACATACATGGCAGAAAGAATAGGACTTGAAATCAACAGGGATAAAACAAACAAAAAAATGAAAAATAACAATACTCCAGGGGATAATGTATACCTCAATCATCAAGCATTTGAGAGAGTATACCACTATATATATCTTGGTAGTAACATAGATCTAGAAGGTGAAACAAAGAAAGAAATCAGAAGCAGGATAGAAAAAGTGGCAGCGAATTTTAAAAACCTGGACAAAATATGGAAATATATAATACTAAGCAAGAAAACCAAACTTATAATATTCAATATAAACATATTATCTACCCATACCAATGCATGTGAAAGCTGGAAAGCAACAAAACAGATTGAGAGAAAACTAAACGCTTCTGAAGATAAATGCCTAAGTGTAATACTCTGTGTACAGTGGAATGATATCAAGACTAATATAAAGATAAGAGAAATAGCTATGCAACCAATAGTCTCCTCTACAATTAGGAAAAAAGGAAAGGCATATGTCAGACGTGCTGAGAAGAGACAACAGAAGAATTCCAAAACAGGCTCTTCTATGGGAAACACCAGGATACCGAAAAAGAGACAGACCTAGAGAGACACTGGAAAGAACCCTTGTAAGCGAAGCAAAGTTGGCAGACTATTACACATTAGATAAGATCGAACATCTCACCCAGAAGAGAGATGGGTGATGAAAAACACTACATGCCCTATGTGACATCTAATGGTTCGAGAAGGACTAAGACTAAGATCAAGATTAATTTTATATATCTTTTACAATTTTGTTTCTTTCTCTTCAATTGACTAAATATTTGTTGCATTGGTTAATGTCCATTAGTCATGTCTATTTAAACAAATGTTTACCTGCTCTAAATTTGATTCTACATTTATTAGACTCAATGTTAAAGTATTTGTATTTTTATGCCTTCTTTTATGGCTTTATTATTATTAAACATTTTTATTACTATATAGATATGGACAAATATTATTGTTCTCACCTCAAAACCATTTGATTCTAAATATTGAAGACCAATATTTCTTTCAATTATAGGCATTCCATCATCTACTGGCAGAACAGTGATCTCAAATTTCTGAAAATGTGTACAGAAAATAACAACAGTAAATAAACTAAATGTTATTCATTAAATCATTAGCCTATAAGATACTAATGTTCATCATGTTCTATGACCGTCAATGCTTTTATCAAAACCATGTCAGGCTGTTTATTTCTGGTATTATTAGCAGAGGCTGGATGAGCTTTAAAGCTGTGTCAGTCAAACAAACAAACAAACAAACAAACAAACAAATAATAATTTAAAAAAAAAAATCTTGCCTCATCTGGAAATTGAACCCAGCCGTCAGCAGACAACTTAAAGCACCAAAGATACAAATTACAGAAGCAGTCCTAACTTGTGCAGTTTCTTGCACATTTAAACCATTTTATTATTGGTAAATATGCAGTGGATAAAAAATATTATTGGTTTTTTTGTTATAGTAACATACTTTAATATATATTAGTTATATTTATCTACAATATAGAATAGTTAAGACTATTTACAAACATGTTTCTATTCTTTCATATTGACTATTATTCTGAGCACTCACACACAATCAAATAAAGAGATTTAGGTTGTGCTACAGTTTACAATTGAGTAGTTGTATCTGCACCATTAAGGTGAGAACATCTGGTCTGGCAGTGGAAATACCTGATATTATATTCTCAGATATACTTTATTATACTCACAAATATCTCTTGCTATATTTAAAATGCCTATAACTATACTAAAGGCATCAAATGGATACATGGAGACCATTTGGAGGACCTCGACTTTGCGGATGACATAGTCCTCATCAGCAGTCAAATAAAAATGATGCAGGAAAACACAAATGAACTATCATCAATAGCCAGCAAAATTTGGCTTGAGATCAATCATCGAAAGACTAAAGTCATGAAAAGCTTAATTCCAAACAGATTATAGAATATACATGGAAAATAAACCAGTGGAAGAGATCGACCACTTTATCTATCTTGGAAGTCACATTTATTAGGAAGGGGATACAAGTAAAGAAATTAGAATCAGAATAGCTAAAGCAGCAATGTCTTTCAGAAACCTTGAAAAATTGTGGAAATCAAAACTCATCAGCACAAATACAAAACGTAGACTTTTAAAATAAAACGTACTATCTGCCCTTACGTATGCATGTGAGAGCTGGAAAACAACAAGAGACATAGAATCAGAGTTGAACGCTTTCGAAAATAAATGTCTAAGGAAAATACTAGGTATAGCATGGAACGAATTCAAAACAAATGAAGAAATTAGAGAAATCACCAATCAATCACTAATATCTTCAGTAACTAAGAAAAGACGATGGTCATATGTTGGACATGTAATGAGAAGAGATAATAACCGAGTAACAAAGCAAGTCCTCATGTGGGAAACAACAAGTAGGAGGGTAAGAGGAAAAGAGGCTGACCCAGAAAGACACTGAGAAGAACATCAGAGAGACAAGAGCAGCAGGAATCGGCTCCCTCAATGAGATAGAGTTGCTTGCACAGAACAGAGACAAATGGCGCGATTTTATAAAAGATCTTTTCAAGGATTAAAAACTGCTAGAATAAAAATTTATATAAGAGAAACAGTATATGGGTCTATGACCTATGGGCCGGCTATGGCTCGAAAGGTCAATAGATAGATAACTATACTTAAAAATATCTCTAACTATACTCACAAATACTGTAAATGTACACATATGTGTAAATATCTCTTACTTTACTCACACATCTTGGTGATTGATTGATTGACTGATTATCCTTTAGGATTGAATACAGTGCATAAGGCAGAAGTCATAGTTTTTTATGTCTGATGGTCAGCCACAACCTGTTTTGGTTCCTGCTTGTTTCTGAGACTCATAGCAGCGCTCTCTTTGATGATGCTTCTATGCAGGGTTTCTTTCAATCTTCCTTGTTTTCTTTTACCTTCAGGTCTTGAGATAAGGGCCTTGTGAGGTAGCTTTCTAATGTCTATTCTGTAAACATGGCCAAGGTATTTCCAGCGTTACTTTCTAATGTAACTGGATGCATAGTCCTGTTTAGTTTCATGTCTTATTTCTGTAATTGGTTTTAAATCTGACCAACAGATGTTTCTGTAATCTTCAAAGGCATTTGTTCTCAAAACCATTTAATATTTGGTCTAGAGCTTTTGTTGATTTCCTGCTCTTGCACCCATATGGCAATGCTGGATTCACACAGGAATGAAAGATTTTGAGTTTTGTGTGATGACTGAATGTCTTTGAAAATGGCAATACAATTTGGGCCTTTATTACAGTTGATATATTGTCTGTTGTTGACATCTTGCTACCAAGGTAGTTGAAATTTCGGACAATTTTAAAGACTTTGGTCAATTAGTTTGATGTGTTCAGGCATGTTGGTGGTGTCAATAATTTTTGTTTTTGAAGTGTTGATTTGGAGACCAACTTGTGAAAAGTGTTGGAGACAATTTATCTTTTCATGGGCATCCACATGCATTGACCTGACATGTCCTGGTTTTTCAGTGATTAATGTACTTGCTACTGATTAGATGGATATGAGACTGACTCCCAGATTTGTGAATTTTTTCGAACCAAAAAAATTCAGAGATCACTTACTGCCTCTAAGATCAGAGATCCCTGCCTTTAAAAATAGGTACCAGACTAGAGATGTTTATGGGAATTTAACCTGGTCTGGCATGATACCAACCACATCACTCAATGTGCCTCTGACAATGGAAGAATATGGTCACTAACACCATTAGCCTATCAAGGTATGGAAAAAACCATCACTTTACTTTGTACTCACACAAACTGTTCTCATAAATGTATCTAACTTTTCTTACATATGTCTATAGCTGTATAAACTTACAAATGTCACCAAAATAGAACAATTATATTTTCATCTTTTGTCCTTTCACATTTAGCAGAAATTCTAGACTCTCCAAATTCAACTATTTTTACCATAAAGTGTCAGATCTTGCACAGTGCCCACATATAATAGATAGATAAGAATACAAAATAAGATAAATAGAATATAGCATAAATTTACTTGAGGATCATCAACTGGTCTGTACAGAGGTTGGTCCTGATGCAAAGTAAACATCTTATTTGTTCCATCTTCAACAACAAATGTAAAGCTGTCATGAGTTGTTTCACTTCCATCATGCTGGTAGCTGACCTGATTCTCATAAATATTCTCCATAGTGAATTTACCAGCTGATTTGTATGATTCAGAAATGTGCAAATCCAAAGTGCCATGCTGCGGTGGCTTTACAACAGTAAATAGAACGAAGTGTTCCTGCAAAATTTGTACAAAATATAAATACAGATATTTAAACATAATATTTCATAAAGACAAGACTCCCTACCAAAACAGAACAGATGACAGCACACTAATTATTCAAACTCAGAACATCATACCTTATGATTTTTAAAGTTATCTTAACTTGGACAGACGTGCTGAAGTCGAATGTGTTGGGCCGAAAGGCGCAAATATAACAGTTATACTGCAAACACAACACAACGCAGATACGTCCACTACGTCCTTGTAAGGGCGGATGATGAAGAGGAATATTTTGGTCTACCATGATACTCTAGAATACTTTAGTCATCGGGCAAAAGCAACCAACCACCGACTTGGACAGAATTTTCTATTTTTAAAAAATGGGCTTGCAAACCCTTACAAGGCATTTTTAATGAAAATTACAGAATATATGTGCAACTTTTTACATTTTTTCTTTCTAAAATATATCTATACATAACATTTTATAAAAATAGCATTCACGCAGAATAGAAAAAATGCTCTGCTTCTGAAAATGCTCTGAAATATGCTAGACATAGCCAACCAATCAATGCAGATTGTGAGAGGACTTTTTTGAGTTATAAAGAAAATACACATGGATGGAAAGTCTTTGAAAGCTGATACACTAACCATTTTTTTGTAATTTAAAACTAAAATAGACATCTGTTGCATAGACTTTAAAACTGCAGAATGTATATTGAAAGGTAAAAAAAAGTATATGTACTAAATACTCAGCTTTGTACCCACAATATTGATTCAGAAAAAGGAAGGAAGGAAGGGAGGGAGGAAAGAGGAAGAAAGCCTATGATGTGATATTGTTAAAACATTAACTTGAAAGGTCTTTTTTCATGTGTAAAAATTGTATTGGTCTGGTGTACATATTTTCCTTTAAAAAAGATGGCAGGTAAGGATGAGGACATTAGCAGATTGAAGCAAGCTCACCCTACAGAATACAATATACAAAACTGTGAGCTCTTAAAAACTTAACATCCAAACAAGACTTTTATTTTTTTTAAAACATGGCATATGAAAATAGATTTGTTTAAATTGCAAAACTACCTTAGTATCTTGGTCTTTTGCCTTCAAATCAAATTCAGTTATCAGTTTTCTAACACCTTCTTGCACCTTCAAACCATTATTACTGACTACAGGTAAAGCATCATCTACTGGTTGAATGTTGATGATAAATGATTGAATAATCTGTGGAAGAGTAATATAACATTAAACAGATTTAATTAAAACAATAAGACATATGGTTTCAGTTTATATACAGAAAATAATTCATAATTGTTTATGGCGAGTTGATGATCACAGGGGCAACTCTTAAAGTGCTCAGTTCCTTTCAATAGATGGTTTGTATAGCTCACCAATTAAACACATTTCAGAAGCACCTTTTCAATTATCTCTTTTGTTCTCATTCTGCAGCGAGCAAAATGTCTCTCTTTTGTCAATGTTTCACTTTCTTGTACAGCCAAAGATAATGAATTTATATGGAAGAATGAAAAATCACTGTTCCTATTGCATTTAAAAGGTATTTCATGCTTTGTTTTATACCATTATTGATAATATTTTCAAATCTGGACCAGAAACCTTAAAGCTTTGTTCATGGCTAAATAAAATACTTTGAGCACTTCCTATGTGAAATTACAAATATAATAATGGCCATTACATTTTGTTTCCAATGTTACATAGTCATTTGAATTTGTGAATGTGGCTATGTATATCAAAATTTGCCATGCAGTGGACTTTGGTTTTTTACCTCATTTTTTCCATCTGATACAGCAAATATGAAACGATCCATTGCTAATTCTGAAACACTTGTGTGGATGTAGGTCACATTGTTTGCTGCCAGATCCAACTGTCTGAAGATCTTAATGGGAATATCTGAAAAAAATGTATAGTAGGTTGCATGATCATCAACAATAATGAATATAAATAATCTAGAAACACTCAAATTAAGGAAAAAGAAAATCTTGATGCATGAGTGGGTCACTGATAGTTATGTGAGATTGAAGCATTAGACGAGCAACTGTTGACTTCTAATAAATCAAAACTATAATCTTCTTAAGTCACATTGATCGAGAAGGGGATACAAGTAAAGAAATTAGAATCAGAATAGTTAAAGCAGCAATGTCTTTCAGAAGCCTTGAAAAATTGTAGAAAAAAAAACTAATCAGCTCAAACACAAAACTTAGATTATTCGAATCAAATGTACTATCAACCCTTACATGTGAGAGCTGGAAAACAACAAAAGACATAGAAACAAAGTTGAACACATTAGAAAATAAATGTCTAAGGAAAATATGTGGTATAGAATGGAACGAATTCAAAACAAATGAGGGTATTAGAGAAATCGCCAATCAACCACTAATATCTTCAGTAATCAAGAAAAGACAATGGTCATATATTGGACATGTGATGAGGAGAGATAATAACTGAATAACAAAACAAGCCCTCATGTGGGAAACAACAGGTAATAGGAAAAGAAGCTGACCCAGAGAGAGACACTGAGAAGAACATTGATCAGAGAGTCAAGAGCAGCAGGAACCGGCTCCCTCAATGAGATAGAGTTGCTTGCACAGTTGCTACGACCTGAAAAGGTCAATAGATAGATAATCTTCTTAGAAGCATAAAAAGCCCTAAACAAAATAAAGTCAATCAGACTTTACAAACATTGTCTGATCTGGAAGAATCTCAAGAAGAAGTTGATGAATAAAAAGATTTCATATAATTTTTTTTAATTAGGGAAAAAATCTAAAATACAACTTTAACCTAGATTGCGATATTGTGGTAAAAATTACCACATCAAAACACAAATTCTTCATTATTTGGCATTTTCTGTGTTCCCCCGCTCCCCAATGTACTTTCCTAATTGCCACTTTCAGCAACCCCTGAGCGTCAGATTTATTTATATTGTTGTTGGATTTTTATTTCCGATATCATGAGATATGATCTCATATACTGCAAAAAAAATTTGCCAGTTTTAAAGAAATTGGTTGATTTTCATTTTTTTTTTTTTTGCTGAGACCAGGGAAATTTACTTGGTCACTGACTGATGTCAAACAACCCTTTGTAATTTGTGAAATGCAGTGAATAATGCTATGAGATAGCAGAACATACTGATGGACTTATGCCATCCCTACTGATAGACTTTGTAACACGTCTGACCCCTGCGGTCAAATAAAGGTTATAAATCAACTTGAGACAGGAAATCTGAGTTCCCTGTGTCTCTTCTAGTGCAAACACACAGCTGCGTGTCAAAAAGTTCAATGCAAACACTATTTTTAGAGCCCTAATGTTAAAATTAAGTGGTAGTAATTTTTACTACATTATCATAAACAAATCGGTATCATAAATTAAGGGTTAAAGATGAGATTTCTAAAGTACTCTTTGGAACAAATAAATCTTAGAAATATTTTTAAAGAAAATGAGATTTTATGGATACCTATAAAGACCAAAAATTCTGGACCTATCATGTAAAATAAGTATGTATTCATGTGGTCAAATTGTATGACAAATGAGCTTTAGTTTAAGTTAGATGTTCTATACCTGGTTGCCCTATCAATTCCAGGTGTCCCAGGTCTGGCCCTTCCATTATGGTATAAGTCAAACTGCCAGGTTCTGTGTCCACATCCGTGAAGGACAAAAAATCTGTGGTAAGCTTTGCTCTTGTGCCCTCTATCACCTGAAACTTATTGTTTTTGACCAACTGTGGTGGTAGATAGTCTTCTGAAAGGTATAAATAATGAATGTGTAATTTTATGCTTACAATATCAAATGCACCTTCTTGGTGGTTTGCAGTTGAAATGAACAACTGAAAATCATGAAGAGTGCTTTGAATGTGTCAAGTATGCCACGCTGGGCACAGATTACCCCAAAATAATTACAATACTTTCCCCACAAAATTGATCACACTCTCTCTGAGATTATCTAACAAAAGAGGCAATATTGGCAGGCATAATTGAACAGTCCACCCAGGCAATTGGTGGGAGAGTTTATGAGCTCTATGTGCCATTAGGTGGCACTGGAAGAAGGATCAAGAATAACGATTTATGCATATATAATATATATATATATATATATAAATAGGTAAATACATACACACTTCATTCCACTAATAATAAAACTGTATTCATTCTAATCTGTCATGTACATTTATATGGCAGCCTAAGTGCAACACTCCAAAAGGGTTGACATTGCCATATACGTTTTTTTTTATTATCAGTAACAATTTTTGTGAATTTAATGCTGTAAAATCTTAACAAATTTAAATATTCTTCCTTGTATTTTAAGGTCTTATATAAATGCTGCCATTTGTAAATCATACCTAGCACAGTGATGAAAAAATCCTGGTCTATAAGGTCATTGCCTTCAGGATCAGTTAGTTTAAATTTGAACAACAGATTGCCAGCTTGTTCACCAAGGGTATGTATGTAGAATATATGACCTGAAAATAAAAATAAAACTGTCACATATTTTAAAGTTATAAACCATGGCTGTTAAATTATATAAATGAAGAAGGCACAATGAACCATAATCGTCCTCCTCCAAACAGGATCACATTGTGCAATAAGCAAATGACTAAAACCCTTTAATGTATATGTTAGGATGGCCAACAAATAAGTCCTATATATATTTGAACTGTACATAAATCTTCATTCCAACATTGTGCTACCAATGCCAGCCCTGGACCCCAAATGCGAGAATAACAAGAAAAATAACATCTGCTGAGGTGAAATGTGTTAGAAAAATAACAGGAAACAGCCTGAGAAACAGAATACAAAAAGTAGAACTGAGAAAAAGCTAGGAATAACCTCCGCCATAGAATATATACAGCAGATAAAATGGTTTGGCCATGTGTCAAGGCAGAAAGATCAAAACACAACACAACGAGTCTTCAATAAATTTTACGAGAACACCAGACCCAAGTGCTGACCACAAGAAATATGGATTGTTTGAACATTAGAAGCACTAGGATACATGACAGCAGCAGATGTGAACAGAAAAGTAAAAGACTGCACATCATATCTCCCATCAATGCTGAAAAGCAAATGAGGAAGGAAAGTAGAAGAAGAAGAAAAAGAAGAAAAAAAGAAGAAGAAAAAGAAGAAAAAAAAGAAGAAAAAAAAGAAGAAAAAAGAAGAGGAAGAAAAAGAAGAAAAAAAGAAGATGAAAACGTAGAAAAAAAAAAAGAAAAAGAAGAAAAAAAGAAGAAAAAAAGAAGAAAAAAAAGAAGAAAAAAAGAAGAAGAAAAAGTAGAAAAAAAAGAAGAAAAAAGAAGAAGAAAAGAAAAAAAGAAGAAAAAAAGAAGAAGAAAAAGTAGAAAAAAAGAAGAAAAAAGAAGAAGAAAAAAAAAAGAAGAAAAAAAGAAGAAAAAAAGAAGAAGAAAAGAAGAAAAAAGAAGAAGAAAAAGAAGAAAAAAGGAGAAAAAAGTAGAAAAAAGAAGAAAAAAGAAGAAAAAAATAAGAAAAAAAGAAGAAAAAAAGAAGAAAAAAGAAGAAAAAAGAAGAAAAAAAGAAGAAAAAGAAGAAAAAAAGAAGAAAAGAAGAAAAAAGAAGAAAAAAGAAGAAGAAAAAGAAGAAAAAAGAAGAAAAAGAAGAAAAAAGAAGAAAAAAAGAAGAAAAAAGAAGAGGAAGAAAAAGAAGAAAAAAAGAAGATGAAAACGTAGAAAAAAAAGAAGAAAAAAAGAAGAAGAAAAGAAGAAAAAAAGAAGAAAAAAAGAAGAAGAATAAGTAGAAAAAAAAAGAAGAAAAAAGAAGAAAAGAAAAAAAGAAGAAAAAAAGAAGAAGAAAAAGTAGAAAAAAAGAAGAAAAAAAGAAGAAGAAAAAAAAAAGAAGAAAAAAAGAAGAAAAAAAGAAGAAAAAAAGAAGAAGAAAAGAAGAAAAAAAGAAAAAAAAAGAAGAAAAAAAGAAGAAAAAAAGAAGAAGAAAAAGGAGAAAAAAAGAAGAAAAAAAGTAGAAAAAAAGAAGAAAAAAGTAAGAAAAAAAAGAAGAAAAAAAGAAGAAAAAAAAGAAAAAAAAAGAAAAAAAAAGAAGAAAAAAAGAAGAAAAAAAGAAGAAAAAAGAAGAAGAAAAAAAGAAGAAAAAGAAGAAAAAAGAAGAAAAAAAGAAGAAAAAAGAAGAAAAAAAGAAGAAGAAAAAGAAGAAAAAAGAAGAAAAAAATAAGAAAAAAATAAGAAAAAAAGAAGAAGAAGAAAAGAAGAAAAAAAGAAGAAAAAAAGAAGAAAAAAGAAGAAAAAAAGAAGAAAAAAAGAAGAAAAAAAAAGAAGAAAAAGAAGAAAAAGAAGAAAAAAAAAAGAAGAAAAAAAGAAGAAAAAAGAAGAAAAAAAAAGAAAAAAAAGAAGAAAAGAAGAAAAAAGAAGAAAAAAAGAAGAAAAAAAGAAGAAAAAAGAAGAAGAAAAGAAGAAGAAAAGAAGAAGAAAAGAAGAAGAAAAAGAAGAAAAAGAAGAAAAAAAGAAGAAAAAAAAGAAGAAAAAAAGAAGAAAAAAGAAGAAGAAAAGAAGAAAAAAGAAGAAAAAGAAGAAAAAAAGAAGAAAAAAGAAGAAAAAAAGAAGAAAAAAAGAAGAAGAAAAGAAGAAGAAAAAGAAGAAGAAAAAGAAGAAAAAAAGAAGAAAAAAAGAAGAAGAAAAAGAAGAAGAAAAAGAAGAAGAAAAGAAGAAAAAAAGAAGAAGAAAAAAGAAGAAAAAAGAAGAAGAAAAAGAAGAAAAAGAAGAAGAAAAGAAGAAAAAGAACATAAATCCAAGAATTGAAATAGTTGAAGAGGTGTACTTGCAAGTGCATAATGTGAAAGTCTCTGTGCAAACAAATGTATGACCTTTATTTAATTATCACCATATATAAACTTATTGTTACAGGTAGATGTCAGTTGATCTAACCTTTATCAATATCCCATTGTTTGAATGTCTTTTCTGCAGTGGTTGCTGAAAGAATGTAGGCTGTCTGATCATCTTTAAACTGAAGATATCCAGCAGGTGGGTCTTGCATGATTGTGTACATAATCTGTGAGTTCTCACTGTCCAGGTCAGTTGCACTCAGATCATGTGATTTTATGCCTGTTGTAGAATCTGAAAAAAACAATAATTTCACATACAGACAAAAATCTTGTACATTATTGGTCACATAGACAAAAATCATATTCTTATTGCTCACATAGACAAAAATCATATTCTTATTGCTCACATAGACAAAAATCATATTCTTATTGCTCACATAGACAAAAATTATGTAGTTTCAGCTCGCAAAGACAAAAATCGTGTAGGTTTTACTCATGTAGACATAAATCATATTCTTTTTGTTCATACAGCCAAAAATAATATTCTTTTGGTAGCACAAACAAAAATTATATATCTTTTGCTCATACAGTCAAAAATTATACGGCTTTTGCTGATACAGCCAAAAATCATATAGCTTTTGCTCATACAGTAAAAAATCATATTCCTTATCCTCATACATACAAACATAATTTTATTTGTTTGTACTCACAGATAAAAATTATGTATATTTTGCTGACACAGACAAAAATCAAGTACTTTTTTTCTATACAGATTCTAATCATGAACTTTGATGCAAATCATATCCATACTACAAGAACTGAAAAATATTGTGATTCTTCTTTCTAGGTTAAAAAAAAACGTGACACCTTTGCCCCATAAAAAGTGGTCAACCTAAATGATATTTTGGTTATAACAGTAGAGCACATCTTCCTTAATGAGATAGAGTTGCTTGCACAAAACAGACACAAATGGTGAGATTTGATAAAAGATCTTTACAAGGATTGAAAACTATCTATCTATCTATTGTCCTTTCGAGCTGAAGACGGCACATAGGGCAGAACCACAACCTCAAAAACAGAAACCTTGCGTGCCAAAATGGCACATATTGCAGAGATCACTGATCTAAAATCTATGGTGCTGTTTCCATAACAATACTTTTTACAATGACAGCTTGTCAATTGAAAACTACTAGAAAAAAAATTTAGATAAGAGAAAGAGTATCTGGGTCTATGCCCTATGGGCCAGCTACAGCTTGAAAGGTTAAGAGATAGATAGTAGAGCAAATAAATGATTGATAGTTTCTAAAAAAAAATATTATTTGCTGGGGAAAAAATTAATTAGTTCATCTGAAGTGAGTTATTGGGTTATCATAAATGTATTGCAAACATGTCCATAAGTGCTCAGATCCCCTCTTCAGCATGTCCCACAGTGTCCAGCAGCTTACAACTCCAATACTATCTGGACTGACAGGCCAAAGAGAGTCAGTATATGTGGATTGACAGTATTGTTTTTAATTCTTCATCTATACTCATATAATTAATAATCCTCCAAATTGGATTTCCAAATGGAAATTCATCCTTAAAAGGGAGTTAAATAGATATAGATGTGCTGTCATTTAGAGCAAACTGCAATATTTGGCCCAACACATCAGACTTCAGAAACATTTTTGGATACATGATTGTTTTCCCTCTTTGATTCCATCTTATTTTGCCTGACGGGAGGGGGTTGGTTGGCCTTGAGACAGACAGGTTGTAGGTTCAAATCCCAGCTGCACCAGTTGGGATTTTTATTTATGATTTCTCTCTGCGGCAATCACCCCTGGTCTCAGCAGCGAGGCCTGGCTTGAAACGTCAATTACTCATGGACGGAAAAAAATATGAGTACCTCCGAAGACAGAGTTATCTGCCTGTGCGGCAAGGGACCCCTGTGCACACAGCTGCCAGGGAAAAATGGATTAACATGTAGAATTCAGTTCCTAGTTTGTAGGGACTTCATCTGAGGTAAAAGCTGGCGAATGCAAAAAAAAAAAGTAGCCAGACTAGTGTAGTCTGTTTCTAAAAGCATCATGGGATTATGTGGCAAAGTCGTGATCAGTTGTTGCATCTTATTCTAATACAAGCAGTCAGTTATGAAATATTAATCTTTTTTCAGCCCAGCTGCTGTTGGAAGCCCCAACCTCCACTTATAATTCTACAGACTTAGGGAGTGTAATTGATGGATTTATGTCATTTTTTTGCCAGTGTGCAAACCATTTTTCAGTGGTGGCATTAATTAATTGACCCCTTCCCCCACATTCTCCCTTCCCTCCCAGTCAGACTCCAGAAATGGCACAAAACCAGATCTGAAAAATTTTCCAAAAAGGAAAGCTAAAAATAATTTATTAAGGTACACTCTTATTTTTTTAATTTACAAATCATTGAAAAAATAATGGAGCTTGTATTGTAGCTTTCATACAGAATACCATAGATGAAAATGGTATAAACAATAAATTGTAAAATAAACATAAAATGGGTTGGAGCAGTTAAACTAATAGAATGACAAGATAAGCTACAACGTTTTGGCACAAGCCTTCATCAGGTGAAACAAACAATACAAAATTAAGCATATCAATTTTCAAATAATAAATTCTCTAAACAATATATTGTAAATACCTGCTTGAACTCTAAGACCTCTGTTCACACTAACCCTTGGTGTCTCATCACTGACAAGGCTTATAATTACATTGAGAGTGCTAGTGTCACCAAACTCTCCATCTGTCACATAGAATGTGACAGAGTCATGAGCTACTTCACTGTCATTATGCTTGTACAGGACAAGTTCATTCAAAACATCCTAAAAGTAAACAATAAGAAAAAATAAGAACATTTGTGAGAAAGAGAACAAAACATTGGATTCCTCTATTTCAGAAACAAATGTAGAACACTTGTGTTCCTTTGTACCAATAAAATCCAAAAGGGATTTTGAGACCTAGGCAACACAGGTTCTTCCTTCAGCCCAGCTTGTGTTATGAAAAGGCCATCTATTTGCTGTGTTTGCGCTTGTGTGACCTACTAAGGCACATCAATTTATCTTTTCAGATAGAAAGCCTGTTATCAGAAATAAAGGCCAAATATTTTACTTTTTAATATGTATAAATTAATTTATGACTATTTTCTTTCTTGGCAATCTTTACATGTATTTCCACTTCATATGCAATTTAAAAATAATAATATTTTTAGTGTATTCCATGTTTACAGAATGTTACTTAGCTTTAGCAATTCGACTGACGGGTTTCATAGATTTACTCATCTTTATAACTAATTCATATTCAGAGGTTATATTGACTCAAATAATTTGTATAAGGTGTTCTCACAAAGAAAGATATAAAGTGATGAAAAATATATTGCTACTACAATCAATATACCAAGGAGAGTATTGAAAATTAAATAATAATCTTTAACCTTTTGAGGACCAAGGAACACATGTGTCCCAAAATAAAATCTTGATCGTGTATGTAAACATTATTTTAAATATTTTTTAAAGCAAATGCAATCCAGAATTTGTTGTTGTTGTTGATAATTTTATTACTTGAAAGCCAACACAAATGTCATCTGTCAAAAAGAAATTTTCAAGGCAAGTCATACATTCCAAAGCACGGCACAATAGAACTTTTTCACAAGTGTTTCTGCATAGAATATTGTTTGTTATATGTTCGTGGTGTAATATTTTTATTTGATGGTAAGTAAATTATAGTTTTATTGTGTTTTGCGATAGAATCTTGTAATGATATTCCATAGAAATGCAAAAACATATACGGGCGTAGAAGTCCCTGTGGGCATCAAGGGATACATTTTCAAGAAAATTACAAGTTCTTGTAATCAGTATGTTTTTGCAAATTTTATCCACTGTTGTATTTTATTTATATTGTTATCATTACAACACATGTCAAAAGAAAAGTGTGTAAACAGTTTAAACTGAAAGATAACCAAAATGTTGTAGTTTTTAGTAGCAGAAAATAAGCAGACTGAAGACCAACAAGATTGAAATAGCACCAACTATGACAGAGTATATAAAATCAGGGCCTTTAAGGGATCATCTTAACAGTTCTTTTCAAAAAGGACCTGTTGAAAAAATTGCAGTAAAGTTCCCTGAAACTGTCATACAGTACAACAAAAACATGGGCGGTGTTGACCTCCCTTTGAGCTCCCTTTTTATAATGGCCTCATTGAGAATTTCCTAGGTTTTTTAGCTGTCCAGGGAACTTTAAAATCTTCTGAGAAATCTCATCTCTGAGGCCTCTAATCATCTTTTCATTTGTTTGTCTACTGTCCATGATTCGCTTCCATAGGTCAGAATTGGTTCTATATAGCACCGATGAACTCTCTTTCTCATTTCTATTGACCCAGATTTGTTGCATAAGAAATTTTACATTTTCTGAAATGCTATTTTAGCCTCAGCTATTCTGTTTTTTATTTCTGTGGTGCATCTTCCATCTGATGTTATTTTTGTGCCCAAGTATTTGACGCATTGCACTTGTTTCAGATTTGTCCTGTTTATTTTTATGCTGCATGATAGTGATGATTGTTTCTTCGATATGACCATTACTTCTGTTTTCTTACTATTCATACTGAGACCTTTCTTGTTGCTTTCTTTTACTATTATGTCTATCATTTCTTGTAGTTCATTCTCTGTCTTTACTATTAAGACTATGTCATCTACATATCGCAATTTATGTTGTGACAGTTGACTTCAATTCCTTTTTTCTCTACTATTGATCTCATAATATTTTCACTGTAAAGTGAAAACAAATCTGGCTACAGAACAGCCTTGTCTGACTCCTTGTTTTATATATTGGAACTGCCCTGTTTGGTCGCTAATTCGTATAGCTGCTGTTTGTTGTCAGTACATGTTTTTTATGATTAGCAGATCCTTGCCATCAATGTTTAATTTCTCCTGGATATTTATTATTTCCTCATGCTTTACTTTGTCAAATGCTTTTGTGTAGTCTATAAAGCACATATATAGATCTTTCTTAACCTGTATAGCTCTTTCTATAGAAGATCTGTTCTTAAGATTGATGCCCTTTCCTTCAACAGATGCACATTGTTCCTCACTTACTTCTGGTTTTATTTTGTTCCTTACGCGTCTCATGATGATTCTTAGTAATATTTTCGTCATGTGGCTCATGAGACTAATAGTGCAATGGTCCTCACAATCAGTGGCGCATGATTACAAAGATACATTTTAGTAGATCGTTGGGTATGTGTCCAGTGTTATATATGTCATTGAGTATGTTTGTTATGACTTGTACTCCCAGCTCTCCTAATGCATTTACCTCTTTGATTGTTATATTGTCAGGACATGGAGCTTTGCCTCTTTTCATGTGTTTAATTGCATCCTCCACTTCACTCTGTATTATTGATGGGCCTGTGTCCTTGTTTTAATTGTTTAGCTCTGGTCTTTCATCATCATAGAGTTGACTGATATATTCTGTCCATCTTTTCATTGTCTTCTCCTGTCCCATTATTATATTTCCTTTCTTTGATTTCACACATCCTGAAACTTTGATTTCTTTTCTTCCTGTTAATTCATTTAATTGATTGTGCATAAATTCTTTCTTTCTGAGTCTTTCTTTTGTTGTTTTTCCATTTATTCACATTTCTGTTTTAACCATCCTTCCTTCGCTTCTCTGCATTTGTTTTGGATCTCTTTGCGCAAAATTTTGTGTATCCATTCTTCTTTCTTATGTTTTCTTCTTTCGTCCATTAGTTCTAATATTTCTTCTGTCATCCATTTCTTTTTGTTGATTCTTTTAGTCACTGGTATTACTTCTTTTGATGTTTGTTGAATCGATTGTTTGAGCATTTCCCAATGTTCCTCGATGTCCTGTATTTTCTCAATAGCATTATATCTTTTTTGTACTATTGTACTGTAATTATCACTCATCTGTCTATCTACTCTAAGTATATCTAGTTCTAATTTCTTATTTCTTGGTGATTTCTGTGCCTTCCGCAGTTTTATTCTTATCTTTCCAACTACTGGTACATGGTCACTATTGCAATCTGCTCTTGGTCTTGTTTTAACAGACGTTGGCCCATTCCTAAATCTTCTCTGTACCAGTATAAAATCAATTTGATTGTGTACTTTTTTGTTTGGGCTTTGCCATGTCCATAGTTGCCTAGTGTGTTGTTTGAAACAGATGTTACCTATCATCATTTCATGTGTCTTTGTCCAATCTATCCCCTCTGTCATTCGTCTCTCCTAGGTCATGTCCTCCAGTCAAATTTTGCACTTTAGCTGTTCCTACCTTTGCATTGAAATCCCCTAATATAATAGTTATTTCTTGGAATTTACACTGTTTCATGGTCATCTCTAGCTCATTGCAAAAAGTGTCAATGTCTTCTTCTTCACTATTACTTGTTGGTGCATAAGCTTGAATTATGTTGATATCCATTGGTCTACATCTCAATTTTACTAGCAGAATTCTATCTGATACTGGTCAAAATCCTTTCACTGTTCTGCTTCTTTCTCTATCTAACATGATGTCTACTCCTCTTTTGTGTGTGGTTCCCCCAGAGTAAATTACATTTCCACTGCCACATTGTAATAATCCTAGCTGTCAGTAATGGCTATATTATTTATAAAAACTTTGTAAAAATAAATGTGTTGTGGACCCTTTACGATCCTGCCTCGAGTACAGACAGGTCATAGCACAATCTTTGATTGTTGATTTCTTTCAAGGAAGAGGGCCATACCTACTTAAGTGTTAAATAATAAATATTTATTTCTGAAATGTTTTATGTCTTCCCATCCCATAGTGAAAGCAAATACACATAAAAGATAGGCAAATTGTGCTAAATGTAAAATTTAAAATTCCACTAGTAACACTTACACTACACGTATTGTTCACCCATGCTTTACAAAAGACAGAAATTGCTTCGCTGAATGCCACAATTAAAAAATAAAAACTAGTTTAATTATTTTTATTTATTGATATGGTATTCATCTATATTTATGTCCATTGCTGTTGTTTTTGTTGATTAATGTACTGTTATGGTGAGTAAAGTGTAACTGAAGTCAGTACATAAATGTTATTAATTTTAACTGATTTCCATCCCTCGAGGACCACAAGGATACATATTTCCCATAAAATTCTATGAAACCTAAATAATTTGTTCATGTTATGTTGTTGTTTTATTTTAAATAGACACCAATTTAGGTCATTTTCATGGCTAAAAACTTTGTATTACTTGTAAGTCCTTACGATACTGCAAGGATTAAGGCATAAACAGACATTTGCGATTATTTACAAACGCACATATTCTGACATGCAGAAACCCACATTCATACTTCTTTTTGTTAATTTCAAAGAGTTTTAATAGCAAAAAGATTAAATTAATTTTACTGTTATTTTCAATATTTTTCCTATACTGATTTATAAAAACAAATTATTTATATTTCTATAATCTTTTTTTTTAGAAAAAGGATTCTTAAAATATTAAATTTGAGTTATGTGCAAAATCAACAGACCTCATAAGAGAACGTTGATTTCTCTTTCATCAATGCAGCATTTTCTACTGGATCCTGTACTAACATCTTCTTCAACAAGTGACCACTCATAGGTGCATTGATAACTGTAACTATTAGATCCTTAGCTTGTGTGTCATAGTCCACAACATAAACAGAGGCATTGGTCAGAGTTACTGCCTTTCCTTCTCCAACAAACAGCTGCTCTGTGAAAATCTTGGGAGCTTCATCATTGATCATCTGGTGAGAAAGGAAATACTATATGTGTACATTTATACTATATGTGTACATTTATACTATATGTGTACATTTATACTATATGTGTACATTTGTGTGAATATGTTGGTTGATGTGAGCAGGCCACTGAATTATTGGGTGGTTGTGTATAGGACATTGAGTTAATAAAGGGGTGATGGGTCAAACATCATAAAATAGGTGAAGTTTTAAAACAACTGAAAATGAAAAGAGAACTATTAAACACAATTCAAACAAGACAAATGAAATATTTTTGGGGCATGTTAAAAGACACAACAGCCTAATAAAAGTAATATTGGAAGGGAAAATACAAGGTAAAAGAGGCAGACTAAGACTAACATGGATGAGTAACATCAAAAGATGGACAAGTCAACCTATGTCAACCTGCACCATCAAAGCAAGAGACAGAGTGGAATGGCGCTCCATGGTAGCCGACCTTCGATGCGGAGACGGCACTCGATGATGATGATGAGGTTAAACACTCGATTCATTGGGTGGTTGTTAAATAAGCACTATGTTAACATGATCTTTGTGTGATGCAAAAGCATTTGTTGAAATTATACCAATTAGATATAAATTTTGTTTACCCAGACATGTAAACAAAGATCACAACTGAATCTTGGACCTTCCAACGCCACTAGACGTCACACAGGGCATCTATCTTTATTCTTGGTGAGATATTCAAACTTATCTAATAGGTCTAAGCCTGTCAATTTTGTTTCTCTTGTAAGTGTTCTTTTTAGTGTTTCTCTAGAGCTTCCTCTTTTTCTGTATCCATATGTTTCCTATAGAAGAGACAGTTTTGGTATTCTCTTGTTGTCTCTTCTCAATACATCTCCAACATATGTCCATCTTCTCTTTTTAATTGTAGATGAGAATGTTTGTTGAATAGCCATTACTTTTATCTCTATATTAGACTTGAATTCATTACATTGTAAACAGAGTATTCTTCTTAGACATTGTCTTCAAAAGCGTTTAGTTTTCTCTCAATCTCTCTTGTTGTTTTCCAGCTTTCACATGTGTAGTAAGGGTTGATAATACATTTTAGTTGAGTATTCTAAGTTTAGTTCACAACTACACAGGTAAAATCTCTAAGTATTTAGAAAGTTATTAGGAAGATGATTTCAGCAGAGTTGCATTGACCACATTAACTACACCCTGTGCTATCTTTAGTCAGTTTGTCTTTGTCTTGCCAACAGATCAGGATAAGAGAGAGAGCAAAGTGACAAAATGTACATCTCTTCCTCACAAGATATGTAAGAATATAATACTGTATAGCTTTAAATAGTATCATATGTTTTAAACAGGCATCCAAAATGAGGTGTTTAAAGAATGTATAAACATAATAATAATTGCTTCTTAATTAAATAATACTTGGTCCATGTATCTTGAAAGTAAGTTATACAAAGTAGCAAAGTCATGTGATATATTCATGTTGTGTGAAGGTGAAATATAATTTTTCACTGTACTAGGCCACAACATTTTAAGTGCTCATTAAAATATTTGTTGTTTCATCATAATATTAATTATATGATAGAGATGTCGGGTTTGTCAGGTCGGGTAATATTACCTGCTACTGTATGCAGTAAACAGTATAACCTGCAGCTGCCCTGCTGCCTTGCAGGTAAGCTCGGGAGAGTAAAAGACTATGGGAAGGTACCCTGAAGTAAAATAACCTCACTGCCTTGTGGGTGAGACTTTTTAGTCAAAGGCTAGTGGAGCCAACCTTAAACAAACTGACAGAAGGCAACAGAAAACCACCGTCATAACTTCTTTGTACAATCGTAAATCGCCACAACAATCTCAGTGCAAAATAAAGACAAGTGGAACAATATTAAAACAGGTAAATGAATTTAAATATTTGGGAACTTTGTTTACCTCAGACAGAAGATGTACAAAAGAGGTGAGATGCAGAATGGCTACGGCAAAAGCAGCTTTCCAAAAAATGAGGAAGATACTATGCAATCCATTTTTGACAATAGAAACAAGAAAAAGAGTTCTTAAATGTTATGTAGAGCCAATCTTAACATATGGATGTGAATCATGGACAATAGGACAACAGACAAGAAAATCACTGGAGGCTGTAGAAATGTGGTTTTACAGAAGAATGTTAAGAATACCAGGGACAGCTAAGAAGAGTAATGAAAACATTCTGAAAGAGGTCAAAGCAAAAAGAGAGCTTATTTCCAATAGGAAGAAACAATCACCTTTTTTTTGCCATGTAATAAGACGAGAACAGCTGGAATATATTGTAATAACTGGAAAAATTGAGGGATGAAGAGATAGAGGGAAGCAAAGAGAAAAAATACCAGACAGCTTAAGAGAATGGCTTGGCAGTAGGTCAACAACGGAAATGATAAATAAATGTTGAGATCGAAAAGTTGTGGAGAGACATGATCACCTACGCCAGCAGGCCAGGTACTTGATGATGATGATAGATATGTTTTCTAATATGAACCCAAAAAAGAAGTAAAACAAAAAGACTAACCTTGATAGAAATATTGAACTGCAGTGTTGGTGATTTGTTTTTTCCATCATCAACAGTGAAGAGAAAGAAATCCTCAACTGGTTCTTTCCCTTTATGATTAGACTGAATATAATGGATGTGCCCCGCTATCAATTCAGAAAAAGAAAATGACACAACAGCCGCTTGTGTGTTTGTCACCTCTGAACCTTAAATGAAGATAGCAAATGAAAAATTAGCTCAAAATCTAAGTACTGTACTAATATTGTGTACGTAAAATTGTATTTTATTTTGTTTGTAGTTCTGTGTTCTTACAAAATCAATGGAAAACCTAATGCTCTTGACAAAGTTCTGTGGTTTACTTTATGCAAGACAAATAATATGTTATTTGAAGGATTAGTTATTCCTTTTTCTTCCCTTTCAGTTGCTATAGTTAATTGTTAATGATTTGTATGTGTTGTTTTTTGCTGGTAGATACACTGTAAGTCTAAACAATTTAGTTTTCTGGATACAATCAAATCCTTGAATTAGTGTTATACTTATTCTTCTACTAATATCTTTATTCTTATTTATATTTCTTCTTGTTCTTTTGAATACTTTCCCAAGACATCATTAGTTATGATCTTCCTTTTGTCTTTCACTGTTTCTTCTCTCCTTTTATTACACTGATAACACCAAGTTATTTGATAAAACTGCATATAGATGTAAATAACTGATCAAACATTAAATTTTAAAAAATGTTACTTTTGTTCTTTTAAACAAAAAATAAGAAATAAGATTAAGCAACATTCAAAAACAAGAGTAACATTTTTACCTAGTTTTCTTTGTAAAAGGATTCCAAATGCTGGTGGTGTCTCCACTGTAAACATCACCTGGTTTAAGGGTGTGTCCACATCAAGAACAGAAATCATTTCAACATTCAATGCAGCTTCTCCTCCCTCATCAACCTTTTGATAAATACAAATATTAGGAATTACAAACTAAACTGAATCTAGAATTAATATAATTATAATTACAGAGAAATGTAAATGACATGTGTAACAAAAGAACTTCAATGGCTGGCAATACATATGAAGAAGGACATTAATGTTCTGGGTTAGAATGGTGATCCTTTGAACAATGGCCAAACAGTTCTTAAAATTACGTCCCCTGAAACTTTAAAGCAAGAACAAACAGAATATAAATGTTTAAAAAAAACAACTAATATTATGACAAAACTTTGTGCCTGATTGTCATTACTCAGTACAGGGCCAGAGAACATATAGGTTAAAAATGATGAACTAATAGGTGACTGCTTGTGTCAGGATCAGTGAACCATATTTGATCAAGAAACAACAGATAATATGGTTTGGCCATATGATAAGACAGAAAGCCCAAAACAAAACACAGTGAGCCTTCAATAAACATTGCAAGAACACCAGACTCAAGCGCCAACCACAAAAAAATTATGGATTGATGGAATATTAGAAACACTAGGAAACATAGAAGGAGTAGAGGCCAATAGAAGAGCAAACGGCAGCAAATTATATCTCTTTTTGATGCTGAATGGCAAATGAGGAAGGAAAGAAAAAGTAGACAAACCACCACATGTAAGAAGCTTGATGTGGAGATTGTTTAACAAACTGACCAACAAGCTGAGATTTTGAAATAAAATGTTACTTGTATCACATACACCATGCATGTAAATCATATGCTTCTGTTTCTAAGAAGTATCATAAACTTCTCATTATCTTCAGCAAAAAAATTGTCTTTTGACTAAAATTAATATTTTTGGGAAATTAATAAACCCAATCATATTTTACTATCATATTACAAATAGGAAACAATAAATGTTGCAATCATATACATAACACTGTACCTTCAGATCAGAGCCAATAACCACAGTAGGTGGCAGGTTATCTACAGGCAGGATATGAACAGATACTAGCTGGTTGGGTAGCACATTCCCACTCAAGTCACTAACATTCATGTACACAAGTTCACTGGCAGATTTGGTACCAATCTCTTTATCAGCAACAAAGCTGCACCAAAATAGAAAGAATTGTTAAGAAAACTAAAATGAGTAATTATAGAATTTTAAAATCTTTGAATGATAATGCTACTGATTGAAGGTAATGTTAAATAAAATAGATCCTTTCTTTTAGAGGCTTGTCCTGATTTGGGATATATGATGAGATCTAATGTGAATCCTGTGCAAAGTCTGACATTGATAACAAAGATTGTCAGATATAGAGAGCCAACAATATGAAACCTAAGGGCCATTTTCAGGTCGAAATATATTAGATAAATATAATAGATAAATGAGGGAGCCGCGATAGCTCAGTGGTTAGTGAACTGGACTACAAAGGATAAGGTACAGGATTTTTTTCTGGGAAAGTAAAGCAGCACAGGCATAATACCGACCACATTACCCTAAAAATTATGTGCCGAAGGTCTGTAAAATTTATGGTCACTAACACCATATTCCCTATACGCCACTTGGCGTGATGGGGGTACTTTACTTCTTTTTTTTTTTATAATAGATAAATATATTCCATTTAATTAAAATTTTTTATTTGTTTTTTTACTGATATTATTTTCCTTACATTAACTCTTGACACTACAAAACCTCAGCATAGTTGGACTTAGCATCAAAGATAAACAAACCTCATGATCAAGATTTGTAAACCTGTATACCTTTTTGAGTCTGTTCTCGAAGCCATAGTTTGTTGTACTGCATAACCTGTACAAGCACATTCATTATAGGTTGTGTGGATTAGTAGGTTTTGATGTAAATTCTACCTTCAAAGTGTGAAGCGTGTTACAGGGACTGGCACTCAAAAACAAGAATCAGACAACCAGGTAAAAATACAGTGCATACATTGTCCCATGTTTTATCAAGTTTAAGAAAACACTTACTTAATTAAAAAGTGCCTAATGCTGGAGCATCTGTGGCTGAATTGTTAGTATGCCCATTTCCTGACCAGAAGGGTCTGGGTTTGATCTCCAGCAGTGGCACATTTTTTTCTGACTGACAAGGCTCTGGGGTGCACCCAGCCTCTAAAAATGGGTGCCAGAGATTTTTCTGGGAAGTAAAGGTGGCCTGGCATGATACCAACCACGTTGCCCAAAAATGTGCCATGGTCATAGAAAAATATGGACTCTAAAACCATATTCCCCTTATGCCTAGCAGGACATGGAGGGAACCTTAATTTTTTTTTTTTTTTATGCTGGATAGATTGGGAGATCTAGATTTTTGCAGTTATCCTAAGTGACAATATCAACAAGATGCAAAATGTCACACATACTTTATCATACATGGTGGAAAAAATAGGACTTAACATCAATAGGGATAAAACAAAAATAATGAAAAATAACAATGCCCTGGAGAGAAATATATATCTCAATCACCAGGAATTGGAAAGAGTAAGTAAAAAAAAAAGTAAAGTATCCCCGTCACGCCAAGCGGCGTATAGGGAAAATGGTGTTAGTGACCATAAATTTTACAGACCTTCGGCACTTGATTTTTGGGGTAATGTGGTCGGTATTATGCCCGTGCCGCTTTACTTTCCCAGAAAAAAATCCAGTACCCATTAAAGGCTGGGTGAACCGGAAGCCGTTGGTGGGATCGAACACTACCTCTTGTCTTTTGTAGTCCAGTTCACTAACCACTGAGCTATCGCGGCTCCGTATTGGAAAGAGTAGATCACTACATATCTTGGTAGTAATATAGATCAAGAAGGTGAAACAAAGAAAGAGATCAGAAGCAGGATAGCAAAAGCAGCAGCAATATTTAAAAACCTGGACAAAATATGGAAATAAAAAATACTAAGTAAGAAAACCAGTCTTAAAATATTAAACTCAAACGTATTATCAACACTTTACCTTTTCATATGAAAGCTGGAAAGCATCAAAAGAGACAGATAAAACTAAACGCTTTTGAAGACAAATGCCTAGGAAAAATACTCTGTGTACAATGGAATGAAAAAAAAAAAAGTAAAGTACCCACATCACGCCAAGTGGCGTATAGGGAAATACAGTGTTAGTGACCCTATATTTTACAGACCTTCAGCACATGATTTTTAGGGTAATGTGGTCGGTATTATGCCCGTGCTGCTTTACTTTCCCAGATAAAAATCCGGTACCCATTTAAGGCTGGGTGAACCTGGAAGCCGTCGGTTGAGATCGAACCCTACCCCTTGTCCTTTGTAGTCCAGTTCACTAACCACTGAGCTATCACAGCCCCCATGCAATGGAATGAGTTACAAGAAATGTTAGACATTATAGTGAAAGAAAGCAAAAATAAAGGACTCAGCCTTAATAGCAAAAAAACAGAAGTAATGGTAGCAAAAAAGAAAAAGACATCACCTCAGTGCAAAATAAAGACAAGTGGAACAATATTAAAACAGGTAAATGAATTTAAATATTTGGGAACTTTGTTTACCTCAGACGGAAGATGTACAACAGAGGTGAGATGCAGAATGGCTACGGCAAAAGCAGTTTTCCAAAAAAGCAGTTTTCCAGAAAATTAGGAAGATACTATGCAATCCATTTTTGACAACAGAAACAAGAAAAAGAGTTCTTAAATGTTATGTAGAGCCAGTCTTAACATGTGGATGTGAATCATGGACAATAGGACAACAGACAAGAAAATCACTGGAATCTGTAAAAATGTAGTTTTACAGAAGAATGTTAAGAATACCATGGACAGCTAAGAAGAGTAATGAAAATTTTCTGAAAGAGGCCAAAGCAAAAAGAGAGCTAATTTCCAATATTAGGAAGAAACAATCATCATTTTTTGGCCATGTAATGAGAAGAGAAAAGCTGGAATATATTGTAACACGTGAGAAAATTGAGGAACGAAGAGAAAAAAGAAAGCTTAAAAGAATGGCTTGGCAGAAAATCAACAACAAAAATGATAAATAAATGTCGTGATCGAAAGTTGTGGAGAGACATGATCACCTATGCCAGCAGGCTTGGTACTTGATGATGATGACAATGGAATGATAAGTAAAAGTAAAGAGCCCCGTCACGCGACGTGGCGTATAGGCAATATGGTGTTAGTGACCATAATTTTTACAGACCTTCGGCACGTGATTTTTGGGTTAATGTGGTTGGTATTACGCCCGTGCCACTTTAATTTCCCAGAAAAAAATCTGGTACCCATTTAAGGCTGGGTGAACCTGGAAGCCGTCGCTCTAGTCCTTTGTAGTCCAGTTCACTAGCGACTGAGCTATCGCAGCTCCACACAATGGAATGGATTCAAGACTAATATTGAAATAAGAGAAATGGCCATGCAACCAAAGATCTCATCTACATTTAGGAAGAGAAGGTGGACATATGTCGGACATGTGCTGAGAAGAGACGACAAGAGAATTCCTGTTTTATGGGAAATATAAGGATACAGAAAAAGAAAAAGAGGAAGACCTAAAGAGACAAGAAAAATAAAACATTTAAGAGAGGCAAAGTTGGCAGGCATAGACTTATTAGATAAGATCGAACATCTTGTCCAGAATAGAGATGAGTGGAGAAAAACATTACAAGCCCTATGCGTTGCGAATGGCACAGGAAGGATCAAGAATGCTGGATAACTAGTAAAAGTGGATCAGAACCTTCATAACTTTAACTGTTAAAGGACTCACTGATTAATTAAGAAGAACAATCATGTTTCACAATGATACAGGAAAGAAAGAGTTGAAAATCTAAATAGATCCAAATATAGTGGATCAAGAGAAAACAAAGAAATTTTTTTTCATCTACAGTAAAACAAGACTGATCATTATCATCAGCAGTTAAAGAAATAATTTCTAAATGCATTATATTGAATAAATTATGACATGTCACAATAACTCACCTAACTCGGCCCTCATTAACATCATCCTGATAAAAACTATCTCCAATCTTCAATTTGTGAGTCTTTGACCATTTCTTAATCTGCAAATGGCCGTGAATAATGTCTGTTGCAAGAGTGATCTTTATATCATTGTCAGTGTCGTCACTATCAGAAAACGCAATAATTTCTTTTGTAATTGTTTCTTCTGTTCCTGTGGAAATAAATTAATAGAATTTGATAATGAATGTGACATTTAATGTTTACAGTAAAGAACTTGCTTCATTGTAAATACATCAATATACTGAATTTGTGTAAATTCTATATTCTTGTTTGCACAGTGTTGATTATAAAGAAAAAAATTCATATCAGATCCTAATGTAAATAATTATTACATTTGAGGCATGTTAGAAAAGTGTAAATAAATATGAAAGGTTAATTTTGCATTCAAAATAATTCATCTTTTATTTTTTTTTTTGCGTTTGCCAGCTTTCACTCTAGACTCTAGGAACTGAATTTTGTTTGTAAATCCATTTTTCCCTAGCAGCCGTGTGCACAGGGATTCCTGGCCACACAGGCAGATAACTCCGACTTCGGAGGTACTCATATTTTTTCGTCGATGAGTAATTGACGTTTCAAGCTGGGCCTTGCTGTTGAGACCAGGGGTCGTTGCTGCAGAGAGAAATCACAAATAAAAATCCCAACTGGGGCAGCCAGGATTTGAACTCACAACCTATCTATCTTGCCTCGAGACCAGTCAGTCCCCCATAATTCATTTTAGAAAGATATAATAGTTGCTGTTCATGAAACATTTATTCCAATCTCTCCTCTCTTCATCCCCCTCATCTTTTCCAAAATCCCCAGCCAACACTTAATCTTTTTTCATTATTATTGCACCAAAATAAAAATAATTCATAAAAGACATAGAATACAACCATTAATTTTGTTTTATTATAATCTAAGATAGACACCAGGTGGGTGAATTGATAATATAAATGACATTGATTTAAGAAGGCTTATAAACCAGAGATGTTGACTTCTTCAAGAACTTTAATGTTTAGCGCATGGTCTTGCCATTTAATGTTTCATATTCAGCTGAGACAACCAGGTGGAATGAGTTCTGATAGTGTTCCTGTCTTGCATGAAATGTCCCTATCTGGGTACCATAGTTAGTTCTTCTCGAATCAAAGATGGCACATGGGGCACAAATCATAATTCTCAATGTCTGATGACTCACTATTATGTCTTGTAGATCTTGTTTTGATTATTTGATTAAGCACTCTTATATTTAAGCCCTATTATATTCAAGCAAATGAAATGTGGGACTCACAGAGCAAAATATACTAATAAAAGCAGCAGAATCAAGTGCCAAACTGAAGAAAATGGAAAAAACGAGCTTGGATTTCAGACACTACATGGAAATATATCAAAGAAAGAAGAGAAGCAAAGAGAGACATGACTAATGTAAGGACAGATCTTGGAAAGGTCCTGGCAAAAGCAACATACAAAGAATTAGACAACAAAGTAAAAAGTTCAGCAAGAAGAGATACAAGAGCTTATATAGACAATTTGGCAGAGAAAGCGGAGACAGCTGCAATTACAGGAGACAGCAGAACTCTTTATACTGTACAAAAGATGCTGACAAACACCTATACATCCAGTGGAACAACAATTCTAGACAAATCTGGATTAATGCTAACAATAAGCACAGACATAAAAGGCCATTGGGCGGAACACTTCAAAGAAATTCTTAACCGTCCACTACCCCACAGTTTAATAGATTTTGAAGCTGAAACACCAGCAGCAGAATTACGTGTAAATTTAGATGACCTAACCTTGAGCGAAATAGAAACCCCCTTAAAGCGTATGACCAATAACAAGGCTGCTGGAGAGGATAAGTTAACAGCTGAGATACTCAAGGCAATTGATAGCCATAATTTAATACATCTCCAGAAAATGTTCAACATCATTTGGAAAGCAGAGAAGACACCTCATAAATGGAAAAAAGGAATCATTGTTGAGATTCAAAAAAGGGCAATCTTAGAGATTATAACAACTGGAGAGGCGAGACACTTTTGTCAGTTGCCTCAAAGTTATTCTGCAAAATCATCCTAAATAGAATAAAGGATTCAATAGATACAGTAATGCGTGAAAAACAGGCTGGGTTTAGAAAAAGGAGACGCTGCCTTGACCACATTTTTACTCTACGACTTATATTGGAGGAACATATTGAGAGGCAAAAACCTTTTGTACTTAACTTCATTGACTTCAAAAAAGCATTTGACAGCATTCATCGAGATTCTTTGTGGATAATTCTGAAGCAATATGGCTTACCATAAAAATATCATAAATATTATTAAAAACATGTATGATGGTTACACATGAGGAAGGACTGAGCGAATTTTTCCCAATAGAAACTGGGGTTAAACAAGGATGTATTTTATCGCACTTGTTATTTGGAGTTGTTATGGACTTCATAATGAAGAAATGCTGCACTGGTAATAAAAGCATCAAATGGATTCAAGGAGACCATTTGGAGGACCTCGACTTTGCTGATGACATAGTTCTCATCAGCAGTCAGATAAAAACTATGCAGGAAAACACAAATGAACTATCATCAATAGCCAGCAAAATTGTGCTTAAGATCAATCATCAAAAGACTAAAGTCATGAAAGGTTTAATTCCAACAGACAACAAAATGTACATGGAAAACAAACCAGTGGAAGAGATCGATCACTTTATCTATCTTGGAAGTCACATTGATCGAGAAGGGGATACAAGCAAAGAAATTAGAATCAGAATAGCTACAGCAGCAATGTCTTTCAGAAGCCTTGGTAAGTTGTGGAAATCAAAACTCATCAGCATAAACACAAAACTTAGACTATTCAAATCAAATGTACTATCAACCCTTATGTATGCGTGTGAAAACTGGAAAAAAACAAGAGATATAGAAACAAAGTTGAACGCATTCAAAAATAAATGTCTAAGGAAAATACTTGGTATAGCATGGAACAAATTAAAAACAAACGAGAAAATTAGAGAAATTGCCAATCAACCACCAATATCTTCAGTAATAAAGAAAATACGATGGTCATATGTTGGACATGTGATGAAAAGAGATAAAAACCGAATAGTAAAGCAAGCCCTCATGTGGGAAACAACAGGTAAGAGAAAAAGAGGAAGACCCAGAGAGACACTGAAAAGAACATTGCTGAGAGAGGCAAAAGCAGCAAGAATTGGCTCCCTCAATGTGATAAGGCTGCTTGCACAGAACAGAGACAAATGGTGAGATTTGATAAAATATCTTTAAAAGAATTGAAAGCTGCTAGAACAAAAAGTCAGATAAGAGAAGGAGTATCTTGGTCTACACCCTATGGGCAGGCTACAGCTCGAAAGGTCAATAGATAGATAGATACTCAAGCCCCTTTCATTAATTGTTCTTCTTAGAGTTTCTTTTGATCTACCTTGTTTTCTTTTACCACAGAGTCCAAAATAGGTACCATACAGTATATAAATATGCATATCATCATCATCATCTAGTTTGTTCCTGTTGGAACAGCTGCTCTGAAGTTTTCTTTGTATATTTATTTAATTATTTACAATATTATATGTGTGATCTGATTGCTAATTGGATCATTTCAACCTTCATAAAGTTTATTAATTTGCAATAAATAAATTATGACTTTAGACATAAATATCTGTATGAACGATTGAAGACACAATCTTCCAATAGACAATAACAGACAACAAACAAACCTTCTGAAACATTGAATTGACATGTTGCTGCAGGCTGCAGTTTTGGGGCAGACTTGTCTATTTTGATAATATTAAAGTGTATTGTGTTTTCAGTTTTATGTAGACCATCACTGACATTTAGATTGATTCCATCCTGGATAGGTATAGCTCCACCAGAATGAATGTACTGAAAAGTGCTGTTCTTAACATCATTATATGTTAGTCTATCACCTGTGAGATGAAAAATCAATTATTAAAGAAGCAAAATTATTCAACTTTGTAAGACTTAGTAATACTTTTAATATTTATTACATAATTATAATATATGTTTTATATGCCCTGATAAGTAAAAGTTGTTTAAGATGGCTGGAACATATGACCCAAATGGAAGACAGCAGAATTCCAAAAGACATTCTCTAAAGTAAGCTGGAGCATGACCTATCAACCAACTAGTATTCTGATTTAAAGATACCTGCTTGAGCAACATAAAGTAATTCAATATCAACAATGAAAATCTGGACCTGTGCACCATATAGACAAAAATGACATGCACTGATATACATTTGCTTGAAAATCTGAGACATAAAGTGACAATAAACCTGAAAAGAAAAGACTTTAAATGAAGACACAGCAAAATCATTAGTGTCAGCCTCTTCATCCAACTATACCTCTTCTATATGTTGACGAGAGTGACTTCTAGAATAGGACCATTTAACTATAACAAAATCTGTGATCACATTTGTGTGGCCTACTATGACAAATTTATTTATCTACCAAGGTAGAAAGCTTACTATATTAAGTTTATATACATGTTCTATAATTATTCAAGCACAAGAAAAGTTATTACAGCATATAGTCAATAAAACACTTAATATAAAATAATGCATTAAAAATTAGAGAGAAAGTTGAAAGGTAAAGAAACACACTGATGGGACATTATAGCATGATTGTAAATAATGAATGAGGAATTTAATAGATTTAATGGGACATTATGCATGAATGTAAAAAAATGAATGTGAAAGGATCACAGTGCTCCTTGTAGTGATGGCTGTTACAGATAAAGAAGACCCAGTATTGCAGTGCCTCTGAACTAGTAGTTTCCCAGCATAGCCTGGGAAAGACGAACTCCAACTTTTCTATTAGGAGCCAGGAATTTCAAGAAGCCATTATGACCAGCCACATCAATGAGTAAAAGGGCACCCTGCCTGCTTCAACTCATGGTATTGTGTCACTGTCAACAACAGCACTGCTTTCAAAATTCCTTGCATGATTTATGAGAGCATTTTTTATGATTGTTTCTTCAAGACCTGATGAATATATTTCTTTGACCAAGACATCTTAACCTTAATTTCTTCTTTGTGATAAGGAAATTAATGAATTGACTAAATTTTTTTTAAATACAGTGCTGGGGCCTCTAGGTAATGTAGTCTAAACTTGATTAGTCTATGATCTTACAAATGCATCTGATCTTGAATGCTTGAACTTTTTGTTGTAGTTCTGGTGTTAAAGGGAGCCACGATAGCTCAGTGGTTAGTAAACTGGACTGCAAAGGACAAGAGGTAGGATTCAATGTGTCATCACTCATCATGTTCATCGAGTGACCTCAATATGTCACCATAGTCCATAATCAATGACTTCCATTATGAATGTCCTCAAAGTTAACTTATTTACTCTTTTATTCCCCTCAACTTACATATATTAAGGACAGCAAATCAAGCTGTGAACCTGAGGACATGAGGTATACATTTATACAAAGCTATTTATAATAAGATAAATGAACACAAATTTATAAAATCTCACCATATTATTACCTTACCATTTTTCAAAACACTCTTTCTTCCTCCAACTAATTTCTCAACTACTCCATTGATAGGAATCTTCACTATCATGACCTCAAGATCTTCTAACCTGTTGTCTGGGTCAACAACCTCTAAAAGACTTGCTGGTATTGGGTATGTGCCTCTTTCTGTCACAGTGACATCTGGGTTAGGATTTGCGAAGAAAGGTGGATTGTTGTTAACAGGAATAATTCTGATGGTGAACTTGTGCTCTGTTAGCTGTATGTCTTTGTTTCCTTTACTCACTGTGATAAGATCAATAATTTTGAATTAATGTGTGAACTAAAGTGAAAAATCTTCCAAGAAATAACTGACTTTGGAAACAATATGTTATTATTTAATTCTTTTTATCTGGCTCATCTAATAAATGCTGGGAAAAGTGTACCCATTATTCTGGCCCATCTATTGAAAGCTGTTTAATAGCTGAGTCTTTAATTTTAGAGTTTAAATAACATTTGTTTGTAATTCATCCAATCCACATTTTTGAAAGTCTATTCTAGAAGTTTATTTTTGTAACTCATTCATATCAGTGTTTTAAAAACAGTTTCATTGAGTTTTTAAACAGATTCAATTGTGTGTTGTTCCAAGTGATTGAATTTTCACTGATAAGAAAATGACTTCCTTATAACATAACTAACGATTTACAGCCGAACAAGGTCTCACAATTAATTCAATCATGGATTACTGTTAAAATTGTAGAAAATGCATTTATCCACCACATGGATGGAAGTTCAGATTCAGATTTTTCATTGAGTGATAATATTGATAATTGGAAAATATATTAGCATCAGAGGTAAGGGCATTGCCCATTCCTTCTTCTAGCTCTAAAAGTAGCAGGTCAATAATATAATTTTTTTAAACAACTTTTCTAGCAAAATTACAGATAGAGATTTTGGCATTGAAGTGATCACAGACATATGCAACAACATAAGCCATACAGGATACATACCAAATGAACTAAAAACTTCAATTTTCATTGCATTTCCTAAAAAGAATGGTGCAGTTGATTGCAGTGATTTTAGAACAATAAGGCTAATGAGCCATGTAAAAAAATCTTGCTAAAAGTTATACAAGGAAGGATTCAGAATAAAAATAATATAGAATTAGAGGAACAACAATTTGAATTTAGGAAAAACTGTGATGAACTGCTCATATGATAAGATACACTAATGGAGTCCTTGTGAGGAATAATGGTAGAAATTTTCAGCTTTGGCTTTCACATGGTAATACAATTACCACAAATAATGAAAAAGAAACTTAAAAAGGGATAAAAGGTATTTTGAAGGGGAATGAAAAAGGAAGTCTCCACCTCAGGTTGCAAGACTTGCAAGATCACTACTGTCTTAGAATTTAGGAATTCAATTTATGGATCTTCAAAGATCAAGAAGCATTTTAATCCATTTAAAAATAGCAAAGAAAATTGTACATAAGTACATTTTTATTAGAACTAGTTTTCAGTGGTAATCTTGTTTGTTTTAAAGATCTTTTCTATCAAAGAATGTCATAAAGAATAATAGTTTATAATTTAGAGTATGGGGATCTATAGCACTCAGAGCATGACCAGATGTCCTCATTTCTTCTCAACAGATTGTGCAAAACATGCGTGCTAACAGCCGCTGTACTTTTTTACTTTGCTGAACTTTCTGTTGTGAATATATTCTTTCTTTCGGTCTTCATTTATCCATGACTACTTTTTTTCACTGTCCATTCTTAAAAGGATTTTTAAGTAGGCATGAATGCACTCCACTGGGTTTACAGAAAATTGCTATGTCAGCGTGTTGCAACAAAATACCTCCAACTTCAGCATAGTATTTTCTGGCACCTGGTTACCTTCCCTGTCTACTTCTTCTCACTTGGTCCTACTAGCTAATCTGTTAGAGCCATCATTGAGAGGTGGAGTATGACCTTGATCAGCTGTTATTCACTGATCCTCCTCAAGCAAGATGCCATAAAAGAGTCACTGACCCACTTTTAATCCAGGTGCTCTCCAGGTGTCTTCATCTCCACTTGTGGTCTGCTCTCTCAATTGCTAAATCATGCTCAATTCCAGCTCTTTTCCAAATTCTTAGAGTACTACAAGTGAACCCTCATCTATCACAGTGGCAAAACAAAATTATGTTTTTTTCTTATTTCAAAACCTCTCATAACAAAACTAAGAACAAACTCTTATTTACACAATTATTCAATAACATTTAACTTCACAGTTGTTGTCATGCTATTATCTGACTGTCTTTATACTTCTATAAATATCTTCTCCTCCTTCTATGTTCTGTGTCCAGTGCTCAGACTGCTGCTCATTGAGTTGGATCACCCTTATAATTTCATTGTTAGCAGGAAATTATTGTAGTATTTAACTATATTTAACTTTAACTATTTATCTATTTGAAACAAGCTTTGGATATGTATTCTTAAATCTAGTTATAATTTTTATGCACAAATACTTCAATAGAGAACGCAGATATAAAACAGGTATCAGAGTTCAAGTATCTAGGAACAACATTCCTCAGGACTTTGACAAACCCAGATCCACATCACTTCTTCGGATGATGGAGATGGGAGTTAAGATGAGCACAGCCAGAAATAAGAAACTTAGTGGGCGTATAAGAAGACTTATCAAACAACATAGAACTGGAGTCGTCAGTCGCTGAACACTGCGGGACTTGCTGAGGAGGGGATCTGAGCACCTATGGACATGTTCGGAGTGCAATGATGATGACCTGCTAATAACTCAATAACATTCCTCAAAGATTGGAAAATAAATAAAGAAATTAACATTTAGTGTAGTAAGGCAAACCAGCCATCCCCTCTCCTACAGTTCAAGGTCATGCCAGTCAGCACAAAGAAACCTCTCATACAAATCATATTTATTCCCACTCTGTGTTACAAACATCAAACACTATCACTCACAACAAGAAGGAAAGAAAGAAAGTCACCACAGAAATAAGATGTTTGAAATAAGCTGAAGGAGTGACTAGCAGAGACAAGATCAGGAACAGGATTACAAGAAAACAAAAGTTGACATAGAAACAGCTTTGAATTATATCTATCTATCTATTGACCTGTCAAGCCATGGCCAGTTCATTGGGCATAGACTCAGATACTCTTTCTCTTTTACTAAATTTTCTTTCTAGCAGTCTCACTCCTTGTAAAGATCTTTAATAAAATCTTGCAAGTTGTCTCTGTTCTGTGCAAGCATCTCAATCTCATTGAGGGAGCTGATTTCTGCTGCCTTTGCCTCTCTGATCAATGTTCTTTTTAGTGTCTCTCTGGGTCGGCCTCTTTTTCTCCTACCTGTTGTTTACCACATGAGGGCTTGCTTTGTTATTCAGTTATTATTTTGAACTATATACAAAGACATAAAAAATATGGTTTATTCACCTGAAGAAAATGTCTAGTGATGACATATCAAACAAGGCAAATACAAAAAGAGGAAAAGGACACAGAGCTCAAGGCAGACCCTGACTATATTGGAGTGACAATATCAGAGAAACTCTACAACAGTATCAAATGTCAATGACTGAGTCCGTCAGAAGAGCTGGAACCAGAACTTTGTCACTCACCTGGGTAAAACAGGAAGAAAAGAAGAATAAAATGTTTATATTTGTTATGGTTGCAAGCTTCAGTAAAAACTCTTCATAATTCACCAAACACTATTCACAATTACTATTTTTAAACAGCTAAAAATATCTCATAACCCATCATTAAAGACTCACCTACAAATGTGAAGCTAACCTCTTTCATTTCTGCACCAATGTCCTCATTTGGAGGGCGGTAAATGATTTGTCTGTTATTAATATCTGCCTGTGTAAACTGCAGTACAGCAGTAAATGGGAAGTCTACACGTTCAATTGTACCTTCATCTTCCCTGAGAAGGGTGGTAATTCTGTACAACAGATTTTGTGGGTCAGCATCATGGTCACTGAATGCTAGGTGTGCAGAAGTGATTGCAACAATCTGGTTCTCCATGACCTAATCAATGAGGAGATTTAAAAAAGCAAGTAAAATCCTGAGCCACAATAAGATTTTTTACCTCAATTCTATTTTTGTTGTGTGATGAATACAGGCAGTTCTTCTATCTTAACAATATATGAGCACAGGCTTACTTTTTGCAGTTATTTTTCTTCACCATTTAGGTTTTTTAGTATGATGGGAAAATAGAATGTTCACATCATTGATCAGCAGTGTGTCTCATGCATTGATTATAATCAAAGAGTTTTTTAAAATAGATTTATTGTCTTTAAGGTCTGTCTCTTTACTTTTTCTGTTGATTCTGACTAATGCTCACAAAGAGATACTATCTGAAGATTATCATGTCGCATCTCCAAAACATTTTTAAGATGTATTATTCCCTAATACGACTCGACACTGATGCAGCCCCAGCCCTATATCATCATTTCTTCATTTGTTTCTTTTTTATTACATTTAGCATTCTTCTCAGGTACCTAATTTCTGCTGCATTAAACTATTGTTTTTCTTTTGCTGCTTAATGTACAAATGTAATTGGTAAAGGTTCCAACGAGTTAGGGGATGTCTTCTGCTATCTTGTAGGTAAAGGTTCCAATGAGTTAGGGGATGTCTTCTTTATCTAGTAAGTAAAGGTTCCAACGAGCTAGGGGATGTCTTCTACTATCTAGTAAGTAAAGGTTCCACAAGTTAGGGGATGTCTTCTAATATATAGTAAGTAAAGGTTCCAACGAGTTAGGGGATGTCTTCTACTATCTAGTAAGTAAAGGTTCCAATGAGTTAGAAGATGTCTTTGACTATCAAGTAAGTAAAGGTTCCAATGAGTTGGGTGATGCCTTCTACTATCTAGTAAGTAAAGGTTCCAATGAGTTGGGTGATGCCTTCTACTATCTAGTAAGTAAAGGTTCCAATGAGTTAGGGGATGTTTTCTACTATCTAGTAAGTAAAGGTTCCAATGAGTTAGGGGATGTCTTCTACTATCTAGTAAGTAAAGGTTCCAATGAGTTAGGGGATGTCTTCTACTATCTAGTATGTAAAGGCTCTAGTGAGTTAGGGGATGTCTTCTACTATCTAGTAAGTAAAGGTTCCAATGAGTTAAGGGATGTCTTCTACTATCTAGTAAGTAAAGGCTCTAGTGAGTTAGGGGATGTCTTCTACTATCTAGTAAGTAAAGGCTCTAGTGAGTTAGGGGATGTCTTCTACTATCAAGTAAGTAAAGGCTCTAGTGAGTTAGGGGATGTCTTCTACTATCAAGTAAGTAAAGGCTCTAGTGAGTTAGGGGATGTCTTCTACTATCAAGTAAGTAAAGGCTCTAATGAGTTAGGGGATGTCTTCTACTATCTAGTATGTAAAGGCTCTAATGAGTTAGGGGATGTCTTCTACTATCTAGTATGTAAAGGCTCTAATGAGTTAGGGGATGTCTTCTACTATCTAGTATGTAAAGGCTCCAATGAGTTAGGGGATGTCTTCTACTATCAAGTAAGTAGGTAAAGGTTCACTCTGTGCCTTATTGGGTGTATGGAGAATGTTAGTGACCATACTTTTTCCATTACCAAAAGCAGATTTATGGTGATATAAGACAGGTTGCCTTATTCTATTTATAATTGTATTAAAATGCACATATTTTCTATAAATAGACTTCACTAAAAGTGTTCAATTTAATCATTTTTAATTATTCGGGGGGGTGTTTGTTATGCTACTGTAAAGCTTCCCTAAAGATTTAGCAATATTTACTTTCATTCCCAGCTCTGCTCCAGGGACAATTGATGGACGAACGAAGGTCTCTGTGCCATCATCTAGAACTGTAATCTCAAATGTCTGATTTCTCAGAATGTTGGGAGGATTTGAAGAATCAGCCACCTTGTAAAATAGACAACACTTGAACTTGTTAACAATAATTCACACCTCACCCTAAAAGTTTACTTATTCTAAAATTAATAAAAAATATTAAAAGATAAATGTATAGTTTTTAGTCAGTCTTTACATACAAACATAATATGGATAGCCAATAATATTTCTGTAATGCTACAAACAATATTTATATCTCAGGAATCAGTCTGCTATTTTGAAATTTATAAATATATATATATATATATATATATATATATATATATATATATATATATATATATATATATATATATATATATATATATCTTTTGTTGCAGAATGAACACTTAAGAATTACAAAGATCTTATCTTGTTTTATTTTACATAATTTTATTGACATGCCATAAAATGTTAGCAGATTCAGTCTTCTGTCTTGGCCATGTCACAATAACAGTTGTTAGTTAAACCTGGATTGCTGCAGAATTTTGGTCTTCCCTATGCCCTGAAACCAGATCATCTATCTCTATAGGAGCACAGTGATAGCAGGTTAAGTTCCATTCTCATAAGATGAATGAACAATTTTATTTTCTGTCATTTATGTTTTTAATGTAAGGTGTAGCTTTTCATATTTTAGATGTCAGGTGTCTTTCTGTGTTTTTGATGAAACATATCTTTACGTGTATGATGTAAGGTATCTTTTATGTAAGGTGTTTTTATGCATTTAATTCAATGTGTTTTTTATTTTTTTTAATTAAAGCATCTTTTATTCATTTGATTTAAGATGTCTTTTATATGTTTGATGTAAGGTATTTTATGTGTTTCATTTAAGGTGTAGCTTTCATGTTTCTGATGTCAGGTGTCTTTTATGTGTTCAATTTCAGGTGTATTTTATGTGTTTGATGTAGGAGGTTTTTATGTGTTTGATTTAAGATTTCAGTCAATGAATTATGTTTTTGATTTGAGGTGTCCTTTATGTGTTTGAATTAAGTTGTAGTTTCAACACTTTTTCTAATGTTTACATTTCACATCGTGTCCGCATTGGCGACATTAATGGCTTTCATTCAAACATCTTATCTCAGCTGTGTTTTTTTTTTTCTTTTCTTTGTCTTATGTAAAAACCATGCTTGATTTTATGATAGAGCTATAATAGGAATTGACTATTTAACGTTTGTTGTTTTCTTGCAACTTTTATGTTTGGCATGTTTCAGAAATGGTAACAATGTCAATGTGCTGATTTTTAATTATGTTTTATTTTAATTTCTTTGTTGCATGCTCTATTCTCTGAAAATTCAATCCATAATCATTCTTGAATTAAATTCTTAAATTTTCATTTTGACCTTTTTTTTTTTTTTTTAACAAAGATCTGTTGTTGTAAAATGATACTAAAATAATCATCTCTGAAGTAAACCTACACAACATTCACATACACATATATGCATGTTAAAATGAAACTGTGACAATATTTCAAAACTGATTTTCTTTCAAAACTAAACATAATTACCTCAAATGTGAATCCATCAGTTAAGGTATTTGCTCCTGAGTGCTTATAGTAAATTCTGCCCTCATTAATGTCTCGCTGCAGGAACCTAACCACTCTAGCACTCATCATTTCATTGTCCATGACTGTCCAACCAACGCCAGCTCCCTCTTGTGGTATGGGTACCATCATGAGTATCTCTCCTGAGAGATTAAAGTTAGATAACTGTTCATTATGCATAATCTCACAAGAAAGAAAGGAACAACAAACAAACAAAGAAACAACAAAGAAAGAAACAAACAAACAAATTAAGGCTTACCATTTTTAGGGTTGTCTATTCTTGGCACTAGTGTGTAAATTGCTTCCTTTGATTTTGCAGTTTTTGTTTCTTGAACTTTGACCTCAAGAACATCAGAAGAAATTTTGAATGCCTTTCCTCTAATTATCTGACCTCCAGTATTAGTCATCACCACAGGGGCTATAGATCTCTGTAATTATTAGTGAAAAACATTTTGATAATATTTATTACTTATATAAAATCTAGTTTAAGACAATATGCGAAATATAGTTTGTAATAATTGGCACAGCTAAAACATGAGACAGCATATGAAATATATATATGTATCTGCATATAAAATATATATTTAATGTATATATAAGAAAATTTGTTTGTTGGTGTAAACAGATCTCCAGAGCCATACAAGTATTTATTCTTATTTCCTTGTACATGATAGTAGACCTCAATCTGTTTACCCAACTTGCAAGTCCACACAGAGGACTGGAATTGGTGGGTCCCAGTGTTAGCAGCTGATGCAATTGCATCCTTATCTCTCTCTCTCTCCCCCCCCCCCACCCCACAGACACCTATTTGGAGAAATGTTTCAAGAGCTTTTGTAAAAATAAGTAAATAAAAGATAGCTTCCATTTCAACATGACCTGAAATCAGGGTGGCATGTACTTGGTTTTTAATGCAAATGCAAATTTTAATTTAGCTTATCAGTGACATTTCTCTTAAAAATTAACAGCAAAATTGACAATTGACTTTAAAATTAACACCAACTTTCAACTTTTATTTCAAACAAAAATTGTTTCACATCAACTTAGAACGTCTAGGAAAATATAAAAGACTTCATCAAGCAACAACCAGTGACTATGTTATGAGTGTTCTAGCTTCATCGAGATATAAGAAACATTTAACAGTATTTGATAAATATGTAGATATGTTTCATTAAGTAAAATTATTAAGAGACTAAACTCTTGAATCATACCTCGGACTGTAATTTTACAATGAGCAGAACTGTCATGCTGCTCTTTCTGTCTTCTACATATAGCCTAACCATGTCTACTGTGCTACTGCTGTTACCATAGTGATTGTAAACTATAAACTCCACTTTTAGATCCTGAAGTGTAAACTTGTAAGTAGCCTCATTTATCTCTTTTGTCACAAAGTGACCATGCAGTGGACCTGTTAAACACAAAAGAAAAACTCAATGTCATATTTCTGAAATAAATTATCCTTTATATTGTCTTCAAATCTTCCTTAATATTTTTTTTATTTCTAACTTAAAAAATCATGCTACTTAACAATTGTATCTTGTCTTTCCTGCTCTAGTAAATATGATTTCTCCAATAATAAATAATAGAGGTATGCAAATTATCAGGAATTCATTTGATGCAATCTTCAATAGTTTGAGATATCAAACACACAATACATATTTTTTTTCAGTTTAAAACATAAAAATGTTTTATTTTAGATAATATTTTAAGTGTAAATGATTCGTTCATTCTTCAATTTACGCTTATTAATGTCTTACCATTTAGAATATAGAAATAGACATTTTCTGGTTGATCTCTTGAACTAACATTCAGGGTATCTGTTGTCAAGAGAGTACCTTCCCCAACTGCAGCCAGGAGAGGCTTATTTGTGATTAGCTCAAGCTTTTCTTTAGTCTGCTGCTTTCTATCACTGAGTGCTAGTGAGCCATCTGAAACAACAATAGTTCAATCCAAGAAATTAGAAAAAATATCCTTGTTAGTTATTTCAAATTTTATTTCTACAGTAACACCTTTCATTATTGTATCTTCAGATTTATATAAAAGTTGCAATCTTAGGGCATGAGCTCAAAATTTACTATGTATTGCATTCATTTAATATGCATACAGTATCTTGTTGATGGTTTGGTATTACTTTTCGCATGTGATAGTCTCTAATGGATGTGGTGACATTGCTAGTGTTCTCAATGACGTTGTTACCAAATAAAGGATTACAATGAACTTCCATAAAGGGTTAATTCTTCTTCTTAAGCGTTCAAGTCTTTTGAACATGTGAACTTGACATTTTGTCCTGCATTATGATGGAGGATAGAAACAACATCATGACACAAAATGAGCTGGTCGCATCATCTGTGTTCATGTGTGTACTGATTTTTCCCCTAAACCTGCACCATGGCTGACACACTTCATCTTCAACGGGCTGGATCTTGGTTTGACGTTGGAGTTTTCCTTCTCATAGTGTTGATGATGGCCATAAAGAGTTATGAACTTCCATAATATTTTCTTGGAAGTACAGTGGTTTCCCCCTTGCTTTCCATCAGATTTGTGTATGGATTACTCCACCAGCCTTTGGCCCTAAACAGAGTCTGTCCTACAAGGCAGCAGTGGTTTGAAGTCAGAGCCTTCAATCTCTTAGATGAGCTGTTAACAAGATCTCATCTACCCAAAGCAATCTGGTTTTAAGGTGCCAGAAATCCACCTTCTGACCCTTCTCTGGTCAGCTAAAGAGACATCTCTGCTACATGTAGGCCGGAGTTGGACTTTGCTGTCTGTGGCTGTTCGAGATGTACATATGCGATTTATTATGAAATAAGAGCATTTCATTATCTATGAGAGCTTATCTTTGGTACCAAATCAGGATTTGACAACATTCAGAGATGATTTGCCATTATCATTGAAAGTTTGAAAGAGAATTTTAGGGTGCTGCATTAAATCAATGAAGCTTTATGCTAGTGAATCATGGACAGGAACCAAAGAGATACAACAGTAGACTCAGTTGAGATGTGGTTTTTAGATGGATACTTAGGTTATAATGGACAGACAAAATATCCAATGAGGAGGTACTAAAAGAAGAAGCTGAGGAGAAGAAGTTTATAAAATAAATTAGGAAAAGACAGTACAGATTCATGGGACATGTATTGAGAAGAGGCAAGCTGGAATATTGAGCAATAACAGTTGTCAAAAACAGAAAAAGATGGAGAGATAACAGAAGACAAAAGGAAAAGATTGAGAGATAGTAGTAGACAACAGGAAAAGATGGAGAGATAGCAGTAGACAAAAGGAAAAGATGGAGAGATAACAGTAGACAAGAAAAGATGGAGAGATAACAGTAGACAAGAAAAGATGGAGAGATAACAGTAGACAAAAGGAAAAGATGGAGAGATAGCAGTAGACAAAAGGAAAAGATGGAGAGATAACAGTAGACAAGAAAAGATGGAGAGATAGCAGTAGACAAAAGGAAAAGATGGAGAGATAGCAGTAGACAAAAGGAAAAGATGGAGAGATAACAGTAGACAAAAGGAAAAGATGGAGAGATAACAGTAGACAAAAGGAAAAGATGGAGAGATAGCAGTAGACAAAAGGAAAAGATGGAGAGATAGCAGTAGACAAAAGGAAAAGATGGAGAGATAACAGTAGACAAAAGGAAAAGATGGAGAGATAGCAGTAGACAAAAGGAAAAGATGGAGAGATAGCAGTAGACAAAAGGAAAAGATGGAGAGATAACAGTAGACAAAAGGAAAAGATGGAGAGATAACAGTAGACAAAAGGAAAAGATGGAGAGATAGCAGTAGACAAAAGGAAAAGATGGAGAGATAGCAGTAGACAAAAGGAAAAGATGGAGAGATAACAGTAGACAAAAGGAAAAGATGGAAAGATAGCAGTAGACAAAAGGAAAAGATGGAGAGATAACAGTAGACAAAAGGAAAAGATGGAGAGATAACAGTAGACAAAAGGAAAAGATGGAGAGATAACAGTAGACAAAAGGAAAAGATGGAGAGATAGCAGTAGACAAAAGGAAAAGATGGAGAGATAACAGTAGACAAAAGGAAAAGATGGAGAGATAGCAGTAGACAAAAGGAAAAGATGGAGAGATAACAGTAGACAAAAGGAAAAGATGGAGAGATAACAGTAGACAAAAGGAAAAGATGGAGAGATAACAGTAGACAAAAGGAAAAGATGGAGAGATAGCAGTAGACAAAAGGAAAAGATGGAGAGATAACAGTAGACAAAAGGAAAAGATGGAGAGATAACAGTAGACAAAAGGAAAAGATGGAGAGATAGCAGTAGACAAAAGGAAAAGATGGAGAGATAACAGTAGACAAGAAAAGATGGAGAGATAACAGTAGACAAAAGGAAAAGATGGAGAGATAACAGTAGACAAAAGGAAAAGATGGAGAGATAACAGTAAACAAAAGGAAAAGATGGAGAGATAGCAGTAGACAAAAGGAAAAGATGGAGAGATAACAGTAGACAAAAGGAAAAGATGGAGAGATAGCAGTAGACAAAAGGAAAAGATGGAGAGATAACAGTAGACAAAAGGAAAAGATGGAGAGATAGCAGTAGACAAAAGGAAAAGATGGAGAGATAACAGTAGACAAAAGGAAAAGATGGAGAGATAGCAGTAGACAAAAGGAAAAGATGGAGAGATAGCAGTAGACAAAAGAAAAAGATGGAGAGATAGCAGTAGACAAAAGGAAAAGATGGAGAGATAACAGTAGACAAAAGGAAAAGATGGAGAGATAGCAGTAGACAAAAGGAAAAGATGGAGGGATAACAGTAGACAAAAGGAAAAGATGGAGAGATAGCAGTAGACAAAAGGAAAAGATGGAGAGATAACAGTAGACAAAAGGAAAAGATGGAGAGATAGCAGTAGACAAAAGGAAAAGATGGAGAGATAACAGTAGACAAGAAAAGATGGAGAGATAACAGTAGACAAAAGGAAAAGATGGAGAGATAACAGTAGACAAAAGGAAAAGATGGAGAGATAGCAGTAGACAAAAGGAAAAGATGGAGAGATAACAGTAGACAAGAAAAGATGGAGAGATAACAGTAGACAAGAAAAGATGGAGAGATAACAGTAGACAAAAGGAAAAGATGGAGAGATAGCAGTAGACAAAAGGAAAAGATGGAGAGATAACAGTAGACAAGAAAAGATGGAGAGATAGCAGTAGACAAAAGGAAAAGATGGAGAGATAGCAGTAGACAAAAGGAAAAGATGGAGAGATAGCAGTAGACAAAAGGAAAAGATGGAGAGATAACAGTAGACAAAAGGAAAAGATGGAGAGATAGCAGTAGACAAAAGGAAAAGATGGAGAGATAACAGTAGACAAAAGGAAAAGATGGAGAGATAGCAGTAGACAAAAGGAAAAGATGGAGAGATAACAGTAGACAAAAGGAAAAGATGGAGAGATAACAGTAGACAAAAGAAAAGATGGAGAGATAGCAGTAGACAAAAGGAAAAGATGGAGAGATAACAGTAAACAAAAGGAAAAGATGGAGAGATAACAGTAGACAAAAGGAAAAGATGGAGAGATAGCAGTAAACAAAAGGAAAAGATGGAGAGATAACAGTATAAAAAAGGAAAAGATGGAGAGATAGCTGTAGACAAAAGGAAAAGATGCTAGATGGTGTGGCACAGGGAAATATCAACAGTGGAACTCTTACACACAAGACCAAGGGTTATCATGGTATCCTCTCTGCATGTACCATCAATGAATGAATTGCAAAAGTAAATTAAATAATTGTTCAAAGACTAAACATTATACCTAAATGTAGGTCTTCTCTTTATTTGAGGTTTTTACTTATTGAATGAAACCAACTGATAATGTTGACATGCTTGAGCTGTTGTTGCAATGAGTTCTCTCAGAAATAAGAGAGTAATGTAAATGGAAAGGTATTAAAATCAGTCTCAAATTTCAAATATTTGGGTTTGATGGTCTTTAATATTGTTAGCAAACCAAAAATACTGGCTGGATTAGAACAAGCTACATCAGTAGTAATAAAATTAAGGTGAATATTGAGATCTAAAACCTTCAAGACTAGATTCACACAGTATGTTGTTGCAGCTTTCATTTTATCTGCTTGTAAAACAAGAACTATAACAATAGATCAAAAATAAAGAATACACACAATGGAGATGAGATGCTATAAACAAAATGCAGAATTTCATAATTGGACCTTGTCATCAACATTGGCAGCTATAACAAAGTTCATTATGTGGCTTGATAATTGATAATTTTCTTTTTACCATGAGAACAATTCAACTGAGATGGTACAACTGGCTTAAACAATTTCACAAGAGGAGGAAGTAAGAAAGAAAGAAGGAAAATGTGAAAGAGATGAAAAGACGCCATTAAAGAGTAGATAAGTTTTGGATTCATTGATTATGTAGCAGTTGAACATGATATTGCCAGATAAAGAATGCTGGTTACAGATATCTGTGCCCCAATGACACTGAACTCCAATGCCCCAATGACACTGAACTCCAATGCCCCAATGCCCCAATGATACTGAACTCCAAAAACAATGAAAGATTGATGAAGAATATAAAAATAAATGCCACTGGGCGTACCTCATTTAGCTGAAGCTGTGCTGTTTGTTTGCTACAATAAATGATCTGAGAACAAACAGAAAAGCTCCATAATTATATAAGATGAACATTCATGATAAAAGGGAGGAGGGATAGGAGACAATGACAACCATACAATGGTTCTCACAAATTGTATCAATACATGTTTTCCATGTCACTGTGAGGCAAAGATAAGGAAAAACTGAAACATTTTAATCACTGAAATGAAAACTCGCACATCTGAAGATAAGTCATCAGTGTGATCTATAGGTAAACTACAACTTACTCTTCTGACATCTACCACAACAGTTTTCATCACTGTCACTGACTACAACTCTAAATGTGCCATCAGGACATCTAGGACATATCTGCTGGTAGCAATGAATCTGGCCACTGAGGCAAGAACATTCTGAACATTCATCGGTATTCCAGGACTGACCATCCTAGAAAGTAGTAAATAAAAATTACCAATAAAACTCAACAACAGATTTATTGCATGAACACTGAATTGTTTTAGAAACCTGCAACATTAAAAAATTGTGTTTAGTTTAGACGATAGGTCATCTTCAATGCACATTGAAACACTCAATATTGCCCAGATCCCTCTCAGCACTGCCACCACACTCTCACAAAATCTCTGAAGATGATTTCCCCTCATATGAATTAACTCTGTATTACCATGGAAGAACTTGCACACGAAGGGGGTAAGTAGGTAGATTTTTTTACCTCTTAACAATTTGTGCCCATATTTGGCCAGCTATTGACAATATTTAAATGCCAAGGGTTCTTTAACATGCACAAGGTACACACAAAATCTCATGTATTTCACCTTCATCTAAGATGGTTGGACAAGGATCTCACCAGCCAGAGACTGGAGGGGGGATAATGTCTAGAACAACCTGAAGATTCAAATATTTATCTAAGATGGTTGGACAAGGATCAACCAGCCAGAGACTAGAGGGGGGATAATGTCTAGAACAACCTGAAGCTTCAAATAGAAAACTTCTCATTGCTTTTGACAGGATTCAAAACCAGAATCTTCCTGCCCAGGGGATGACATATCTCTAGACCACTCAGCCCTCTATCCCTACCCCTCCAAATAAAAAGAATAAAAAAGTGCAAACATTCAATTGTGTAGACTATCATGCAGCAGCATATATTTATTTAGCAAAATAGATGAACATTTCAACCAAAGTAACTCCGTTAAACAAAAAAGTTACTCAATTCTCTACCAGTTATTTTAAATATAATATCTGTCTCACACAAAACAGTAATTATATTTCAATTAAAGAATTCACGTATATGTATGTACATACAGACATAGTAATGAGAAGGGAACAGCTGGAATATATTGTGACAACTGGAAAAATTTAGGGACAAAGAGATAGAGGGAAGCAGAGAGAAAAGATACCAGACAGTTTAAGATAATGGCTTAGCAGGACCACAACAGAAATGATAAACAACTGTCGAGATCGAAAGTTATGGAGAGACATGATCACCTACGCCAGCAGGCATGGTACCTGATGATAATGACGATACATAGACTGATTGAAGTGTCCAATAATGAATAAATTAATGACCACTGTTGTGAAGCCACCAAATAAATTATTAAATATAACTAAACAATAATAGCCCCCAATCTACGTCTCCGTCGTTATTCCTGTGTTTACTAGGTCGTGCCTTTATTGACAAGAACAATAGATGATGTCTGCAAGCGCTAATTTTTTTAAATAATTATCATAATTAATGTATAGCACCCAGTTACTTTCGTAGCCATCTTGTCAATCTATCACAAACTGTTTCTACCTCTGTTCATGTGTCAATAATTTAAATAAGTAAACAAAAAAGTAAAGGTTCCCTCCCCTGCCTTACTAGGCGTATGGGGAATATGGTGTTAGTGACTATATTTTTCTATAACCGCGGTACATTATTTAGGTGATGTGGTCGGTATCACGCCAGGCCGCCTTTACTTCACAGAAAAATCTCTGGTGCCCATATTTAGAGGCAGGGTGAACCCCAGAGCCTTGTCAGTCCGAAAAAAATCCGCCACTGCTGGGGATCAAACCCGGACCCTTCTGGTATGTTAAATATCTTTTAAAAAAATCATATTGACATTTCTCATGTTCGTCAGGCACAACTGATGAAAATCTAATCATGTGGAAGACGGATGTTTCATGCCTAAATGCATTGACAACGCGGGCATTGCTGTCAACTAGTACGCTAAATATCCATGCCCACTAAATGTGCGGACGCTAAGACGATGTCTCTTGATGAAACACAATTTGTTTTTAAATCCACATTCGTGGCACATGTATGTGATAAATCTGAAGCATATACATGAATATTTTACCACTTAAATATGCAGCTAAACATAAATTTAATGTGCAAATTCCTGAACAACTTTTTCCTTCAAGTTAAACCACTCGTACGAACTCAAGGCTAGTCAAGGGATCCACAGACATATGTACCTGATAGATCTGATTGTTGTCACTGCAGGTTCTAGGATCCACACATAGTGGACAACATTGATCAGGCAGTGAAGAAAGTATTTGACCCTAAAATATTCAACAAATAAGAAACAAATAAATCAGATATAAATAGATCAGATGGAAATAGATATAATATCGTTTAAAAATAATATTCATGCACTATTTTAACATAAAAAAAATGTTGTCTCAACTTACACAACATGCCATGGGCCTACTAATCTCATCTGTGGAGCAATTAAGTTTTTCTTCAGTAAACCACCACCCTCACCCCGCCGTTTCAAGATCTCAGGGTAAGTAAAATTCAAGACTCATTTTCAAATTAAAAACATAAAAGGAACTCCAAACTAGAAAATCTTAAATAGCAGACTATAAACCTACAGGCACCATAAAAAAGATGAAGTGGAGGTTGGGGAGGGTGGGGGGAGGGGGTGAGAAACAACTTTATTGATCATTCAACAAATGACATGAATCAACTTCATTGATCATTCAACAAATGACATGAATCAACTTTATCTGACATATCGTTTTAAACATTGCAAGCAGGAGTGGTTGTGGGTAACATGAGGTCAGCCGTCTACAGTTGACATAGCTGTCGACGTCACAAGTTTGGGGTGCTTTCGAGAAAATCTTCTCAGCACTTCGACTTTCAATATAGGAGGCAATGGCTAGTGCTACCGAGTGTGTTAAACATGATGGATTAAACATGGGCTGGAGCTAACATCAAGGACAGTAGGGGCAGCACGCTGCTTACAGATGAACAAAAATGGAGGGCCTTGCTGGAGAGGTTCATTATACAAAAAGATCATGGCGGCATGGATTTTACAGCATCCCAGGGACAAGTACACCCGAGTACTCATACCGTTTTGAGAATGTAGCTCGCATGATCAAGGGTGTCCCAAAACCGAATGATATAACATCATCATCATCATCATCAAGTACAGGGCCTGCTGACGTAGGTGATCATGTCTTTCCACAACTTTCGATCTAGACAGTTATTTATCATTTCTGTTGTTGACCTTCTGCCAAACATTCTCTTAAGCTGTCTGGTATTTTGTCTCTTTAAAAGTAAAAAAAAAGTAAAGTACCCCTGTCACGCCAAGTGGCGTATAGGGAAATATGGTGTTAGTGACCCTATATTTTACAGACCTTCAGCACATGATTTTTGGGGTAATGTGGTCGGTATTACGCCCGTGCTGCTTTACTTTCCCAGAAAAAAATCCGGTACCCATTTAAGGCTGGGTGAACCCGGAAGCCGTCGGTTGGGATCGAACCCTACCCCTTGTCCTTTGTAGTCCAGTTCACTAACCACTGAGCTATCGCGGCTCCCATTTTGTCTCTTTACTTCCCTCTATCTCTTCGTCCCTCAATTTTCCCAGTTGTTACAATATATTCCAGCTGTTCTCTTCTCATTACATAGTCAACAAATGATGGTTGTTTCTTCCTAATATTGGAAATTAGCTCTCTTTTTTGCGTTGGCCTTTTTCAGAACGTTTTTGTGATGGCGACCCATGGTTATACAAAGAAGTTACGACGTTTGTTTTCTTTTGCCTTTCGTCGGTTTGTTTACGGTTGGCTCCGCTAGCCTTTGACTAAAAAGCTCATCCACAAGGCAATGTGCTTGGATTACTTCAGGGTACCCTTCTTTAGCTGTTTATTCTCCCAAACACACCTGCAAAGCAGCAGGGCAGCCGTACATTCTACTGTCTACTGCATACAGTAGCTGGTTAAATTACCCAACCTGACAGTATAAGATACATCCTTTTAAAGTGGCCGAACCTGTCATAGTAATGAACGTTACTGCAGTCAAAGCAACAGAACCGGGGACGTCCCCAGAGCAATAGTTGCGCAGCTACCTTGTCCCGCTCCCTAAACCTGGCAAAGATAAGCCCACACTGAACGGATACCGCATTACTAAAAAATTAAAGAGCCCCCGTCACGCCAAGTGGCGTATAGGGAATATGATGTTAGTGACCATCAATTTTACATACCTTCAGCACAAGATTTTTGGGGTAATGTGGTCGGTATTACGCCCGTGCTGCTTTACTTTCCCAGAAAAAAATCAGGTATCAATTTAAGGCTGGGTGAATCCAGAAGTCGTCGGTTGGGATCGAACCCTACCTCTTGTCCTTTGTAGTCCAGTTCACTAACCACTGGGCTATCGCGGCTCCCTATACTGCACTACTACTATGCTGAATATCTATGGAAATGTTCTATAAAAGGAAACATTCTTCAAAATGTTAGCGGCGTATCTTGAGATCAAAGAATTGTTGCCGAACATATTAGGTCGCTATAGACTGAACAGGGATACTGCTGCTATTGTCTTTATCCTTACACATAATGTTTACATCTTTTGAAAAGAACGAGGAGTCGGCACTGGCAGCCCTCGCGCTTTTTAGATTCCTACAATAGGGTGGATATTCGTATCTCTACTTAATGAGACAGGCTTTGACCCATTGCTTGTGCGCTGGGTAGCATCGGTGCTGATGTGAATGAGTGTGATGCTACATTTTGGCACCTGGACAAGTGAGCCGCGATATATCTCGTCTGGCTACCTCAAAGATCGCCGCTATTATCTACTTTGCTCAATATATACCTTGCCAGAGTAGCGAAACTGAATAGTGTCGAACAGGGTTGCACTCTCGCCTTTGTAGATGGTATTATGACTTGTGTACATGGCTGTAATAAAGCAAAATGGCAGGAGGCAACTGCAAAACACATGTGAATAGATAACACTTGTTACAATAACAACAAAGCACTCATTAACCCAAATAAGGATTATGTAATGCGATGTTCGTCAAACAATAGAATAGTTAAGGACACACTCCCAGCCATAAACGGCAATGGTTGCCGATCATTAAGTATTCGGAAACAGCATTTTAAATGCTCCTTCCTTTCAATCATCGATGTTAGGAATGTCATTCAAAAGTTCTATTAAAAGAGAGAGGAGAGGTGTCGGTGCGACCAAGATCGTGGCTAAGGCGAACCTCCAGCAATAGTTGCAATATTTGTTTATGATGCTTCGGCGCTATTAGTAATGGATTATGCTTTGTGTATGCTCAGTCTCTCGTCAACGTAGATCGCAAGGTTAAAAAGGATTCAGAATGAGTGCCTACGGGCAGTGCTCGGATGCACCAGAAATACATCTATCCGTTCTATGAGATGTTATTTTGATTTACGAAGCATTAGAGTGCGAAATAGGTGTAACCAGTTCAGGACCTATTTGAATGTGGTAAGAAACATCAATTATCCCTTACATTCTGAATTGGGTACGACCAAGGCAGATGCCTCAGACGTGGAAAATACTGAATGGCTGAAGCTGAAGAGTCCATACAGAGAGTATGTGATTTAAGTGACTAGATCTGACGATCTAGTCTCTAGGGACTTCGTCAGATTTGATAGCTGGCGAACGCCTAAAAAAAAAAAAGATATAAATAACACCAGAAAGAAAAGGCTAACCTAAGTAATAATCAAGCTCGGCAAGGAGTGTCGCACCTGGGTCTATGGAGCCATTGAGGTCGTAATAAGAGTGTACATTGAAAAAAAGTGCCATCACCACAAGACATAATCATCTACATGAATTGTTCCGCATTCCGCGGACAGCTCTGCTGTTGGGGCTTTATGGCTTACCAACATTGCAGAGAAGTGGCTAGGGAATATGGCAAGTGTAGTATTACGGTGTCCAGCATGAAAATGGAGATAAAAGCAGCAACGACAGCGAAAACATGGTTGATTATACAGAAAGGGGGTCATGCTATTTTAGTTACGGACTCGCACGGTGTGCTACAGAAGATTGACAGACAGTCTGTTGCAGGAGTGGACGCAGCTATTGGATGGCTCTAAAGCGAACGTATTAACCTGGGGGTCCTCTCCAGGACATGCTGGTGTCACAGCAATTAAATAGTTGGATGGCAGCTCTAGCACCGAGTGTGGCTTGGCTCTGAACAAAGCGGGCATCGCCAAGTTTGTTCTTCATTCCTTAAGAGAAGAGGGGGAGAATGGGTAAGACAAGGATGCATCTTTTGAGATACTGAGTCTTGTCGATACGGACATAGAAAAGGGGTCTTGTCGATACGGAGATAGAAAAGGGGTCTTGTCGATACGGAGATAGAAAAATGGTCTTGTCGATACGGACATAGAAAAATGGTCTTGTCGATACAGAGATAGAAAAATGGTCTTGTCGATACGGAGATAGAAAAATGGTCTTGTCGATACAGAGATAGAAAAATGGTCTTGTCGATACGGAGATAGAAAAATGGTCTTGTCGATACAGAGATAGGAAAATGGTCTTGTCGATACAGAGATAGAAAAATGGTCTTGTCGATACGGAGATAGAAAAAGGGTCTTGTCGATACGGAGATAGAAAAATGGTCTTGTCGATACGGAGATAGAAAAGGGGTCTTGTCGATACGGAGATAGAAAAGGGGTCTTGTCTATACGGAGATAGAAAAGGGGTCTTGTCGATACGAGATAGAAAAAGGGTCTTGTCGATACGGAGTGCATAATTTGTAAAGTACATGTTTATACAATCAATACCTTAGAAGAGCATTCAGTCTGCATACGTTTCGAGAAATGCTGAGATAGGCGATTGAGCGGATATTGTGATGCCCTGACTGCAATGAAAATGATTCCATGAATAGAATAGAATAGATTAATAAGTAACATGAAGCAACTTTCTAAAATTGTCACATGGACTGTAGTTGATACCACATTTACAGCTGACACGATTGGGTTGCGATGATACCCATATGTTTTTTATGTTTGTGGAAGCCAACTCGGCATTCATCGACGACTGTAAACATCCCTCTCCTCCTTGGATTCCTAATACTACTATTCATTATCACCATCATGTATCATGCCTGCTGGCCTAAGTAATCATGTCTTTCCACAACTTTCGATCTCAACAGCTATTTATCATTTCTGTTGTTGACTTTCTGCTGAGCCATTCTCTTAAACTGTTTGGTATCTTTTTCATTGCTTCCCTCTATCTCTTCGTCCCTCGATTTTCCCAGTTGTCACAATATATTCCAGCTGTTCTCTTCTCATTACATGGCCAACATATGATTATTATTTCTTCCTAATATTGGAAATTAGCTCTCTTTTAGCTGTGGCCTCTTTCCGAACGTTTTCATTATTCTTCTTAGTTGTCCATGGTATTCTCAATATTCTTATGCAAAACCACATTCTACAGCCTCCAGTGATTTTCTTGTCTGTTGTCCTATTGTCTATGATTCACATCCATATGTTAAGACTGGCTCTACACAACGTTTAAGAACTCTTTTTCTTGTTTCTATTGTCAAAAATGGATTGCCCAATATCTTCCTCATTTTCTGGAAAACTGCTTTTGCCTGAGCCATTCTGCATCTCACTTCTATTGTACATCTACCATCTGAGGTTAACATTTTTCCCAGATATTTAAATTCATTTACCTGTTTTAATAATGTACCACTTCTCTTTATTGTGCATTGCGGGGATGTCTTGTTCTTTGTTGTTACCAATACTTCTGTCTTTTTGCTATTAAGGTTGGGTCCTTTATTTTTGCTTTCTTTCACTGTAAGGTCTAACATTTCTTGTAACTCGTTTTCACTCTTAGTGATTAAGACTATCATCAGTATACCTTAGATTATTTATATTATGACCTCCAATTGTTAATCCAGGCTTGCCCCTTATGGATCTTAAAATAACCTCACTATAAATATTAAACAAATCTGATGACAACACGCAACCTTGCATAACACCCTGTTTTATTTGTTGAAACATTCTCACTTGATTTCCATTTCTTACGGCTGCTGTTTGTTGTCAGTACATTTTCTTTATTACTCTTAGATCTTTGCTGTCTACGTTTATGCCTTTTAAAATTGTGATTATTTCTTGGTGCTTTACTTTGTCAAATGCTTTGATATAATCAATGAAACATAGATATAGATCTGTTTTCACCTCTATGACTCTTTCTACGAAAGATCTTATGGTGTGTATGACATTGTTCATATCTTTACCGCCAACAAAACCACACTGTTCATCACTAATTTCTGGACTGATTTTGTTTCGCACTCTTCGCATGATGATTCTCAGTAATTATAGATAAATAATAGATGAATAAAAACTAATAGATTTCTGTGGTATGGTTATGAATATTGATTTTAGCAGATCGTTTGAGATATATATCCGCTGTAATAGATATTCAACATTTTTGTTATTTCTATTCCTAAAGTACCCATGGCTTCAACCTCTTCTTTAGTTATATTATCTGGTCCAGGAGATTTTCCTGCTTTTATATAGCGCAAGGCGTCTTCTACTTCTTTGAGTATTTTTGGCCCGTCCCTATCATCCTTAATATTTACTTTTGTTCGTTCATCTTCATAAAGATCTTTAATGTATTCTGTCCATCGTTCCCTTATGCTTTCATGTTCAATCAACAAAACTTCTTCCTATGACCTTATCTTTGATCTTCTATTTTTAAGAACACAACTAATAATAAGTAATAAGAATGTGTCAACTCAGCTGCAACAGATTAAAAAACGGTCCATGACGTTGAAATGGAACTGGTATCGGCATTATCACACGTACAACAAAATACTGAAATCGAGTGTCAGAACTAAGTAAATACCTCTTTGCAGTTAGCCCTGCCACATTTTGCTGTTCTACATTTGACATAGCCGTGACTGCAGGAACAAAACTCACAAGGACCACGCCTCCACATGTCTCCATGGTAACGAATCTGTTTAGCATCATCTAAACAGTCACCTGCGGCGTTCAACAGAAAACATTATTTTCTGATTTGAAGATGAGTAAACAAACGGGCAGAAATAGTGAACGAACATCTACGTATATAGAGTTAATTTTGAAGTAGACATAATAATTCAGTAACTGAACTTTTATTGATCTGATTTTGATATTCAATCTTCAGAGTTCCTTAGAAAGGAAGAAAATAAAAAAAATGTATATACATTCATTGAGTGTCGTTTCCGCATCGAAGGTTGACTAACTTGGAGCGCTGTTCCGCTCAGTTTCTTGCTTTGATGGCACAGATTGTCATAGGCTGATTTTTCTATCTTTAGATGTTACTCGTCCACATTAGTCTTGGTCTGCCTCTGCCTCCTTTACCCTGTATTTTCTCCTCCATGATTACTTTTAGTAGAAGTAGACTGTTGTGTCTTTTAACATGGCCCAAAAATCGCATTTGTCTTGTTTGAATTGTGCTTAGTAATTCTCTTTTCATTTTTAGTTGTTTTATGTCTTCATCTTTTTTTTTCCTTCCATCCAATTCTACATATTCTTCTATATACCTACATTTCAAATGCTTCAATTTTCTGTTCTGTTTTCTTGTCTAAAGTCCATGTTTCTGCACCATATAGGAATATTGAGAAGATGTAACATTTTGCTATTCTTAGTTTTAGCCCTGGTGTTATTTGTTTTGATGTTAGTATGTTCTTCATGACATTAAAATTACTTTTTGCCATTCCTTTTCTTTTGTTTATTTCAGTTGTACATTTTCCATCACTGGTTATAGTCTGTTTAAGGGTAGTTGTAGCTCTGAACTGTCCCCGTGTGTGTATTCCTTCAACTTTGATATCCAGTGTAGGTTTTGAGTGTTATCTTTGTTTATGATAATAGTTTTAGTCTTTTTGATATTCATATCTAGTCCATAATTTTTGCTTATCGTGTTTATTCTATTAATTAATTGTAGATCTTTAGAATTTTCTGGTGATAATACAGTATCATCAGCATATATTAGGCTATTGATTATCTGTCCATTAATGTTTAGGCCTGACGTCTCTGTGATGTTTTTAAAGATTTGCTCAGTGTATAGATTGAACAAGCTTGGTGATAGGATGGGTCCTTGTCTTACTCCCCTTTTTATATCAATAGGTGTTGAATTATGTAAATAATGCGCAATTCTACGAAAGATTTCGACATCACTACATTATTTACGACTTTTCGGCAAAATGTCTCCAAAGAGAAAATACAACATAAATAATATATGTTTAATAAATGTTGTTTTGTGTTCACAGTTGAAATAGGATTACTCCGACGTGAGGATTTCTTCGGTTATGGTCTGCCTTTTACGTGTGTGTCCTGTATCTGCTAATCCATTAATTTATTACATAAGTATCAGAAATTAGAGAAATAACATGTCTTTTATAGTAAAATGACATGCTGTTTCAAATAAAAAAAAGGTACTTCTTTTCTTGTTTAACATCTGGCAACCCTACGTTTAAACCTACCTTTATCCAACTACATTTGTTTCAACCATACAATCCGTTTTAAGCGTGTGGACCATTTTAATTGTGTTGTTCCTGTAACTGAGTGACCTTTACTATTATTCTTAATATCGTGATTTTATTTACGTCAGCTAAAAGCCAGTGTATATTTCGCATCTTTTAATTAATCTGAGACTTCTCGGTCGTGTTCAATGCCCGTTTGCTCCATATACTGGCTATTGTTTTCATTGCTTGAATATAGTTTTGATAAAGCTTTTAACATAAAATATTAAATTTCATTCATTCGTTGGGTGCCGTCTCCACATGTAAGGTTCGCTAACATGGAATATTTTACTCTTGTCCTGACAGTGCTCGTTGTCATAGATGCACCTGCCCACAGTTTGATGTAATCAGTCAACTTTAGTCTTGGTTTGTCTTACACCTTTCTCTTCCAAGATGACTTTTAGTAGGATATAGTGTCGTCTCACATGTCCAAACAAAGTTGTCTTTTTCCAATTGTGTTAATTGGTTTTTGTTTTTTTATTTCATTTTCAGTTGATTCAGAACTTCTTAGTTTGTCTTCTTTCTTCTTTCCGCCTAGTTCTCCTCATTTTTCTGCAGATCAACATTTCAAAGACTTCAAGCATCTGTTCACTCTGTTTTATTATTTATTATTCATGTTTCTGCACCATACAGGATATAGAACAGTTAACAGTTCTTCGGAGTGTTCGGTAAATTTAACACACTACAATTCTGAGTTTTAGTTCTGATTTAAACTGCTTTGATGTAATTATATTTTTCATGTTGGTAAAATTGCTTTTTGCATTCCTGTTCTTTTGTTTATTTCTCTGTCTTACATCTTCTATCGTTTGTTATAATTTGTTCAAGATAGCTATATTCTTGAATTCTTTCTAGGTTCTTTCCATCTACTTCGATATCCACATGTATATTTTGTGTACTTTCTCTGCTTATACTCGTAGTTTTAGTCTTCCTAATATTCTTACCCAATCCACATTCTCAGCTTGTCTTGTTTATTTTGTTAACTAGTTGTTGTAGATCGTGTGCATGTTCTACCAATAATACAGTATCTCTAATTGATCTATCAGTTCAACATTCAGTTTTAGCAAACTTTTGCCTACCTTGTTCTTGTACACACCGCGGGCAACATTCTCCAGGTCTCACTCCTAGCAGTTGTGACTGGAGCAATTGGAGAAGAGAAACAAAAGAGGAGGAGAAAGAAGGTTATTCGTTAGAATGGCAATTCATGTTTTCATTCATGTCAATGTCAAATCTTGCGACTTTAGAACAAATCCTACTCGAAACTTCAATAAAACCAGTAACAAACTATTGCAGTGGCCCAAACTCATGTTTAAATGTGATGTTTTTCCTCAATGTTTGCTCGTCTATGGCTTTTAGTACACGACTAATGTCTATTAATCGAACCCTATGTGAGGTACATAGTCCATATTTATTACATGGCTCATAAACGTGTGTATATATTATATATATATATGGCTCGTACACGACAAAACGTATGTATTCTAGCATGGGCGGTTGAGCAATTATAGATTTTAATTCGTTTGCAGTCACTCGGGGTTCTTCGACTAACCATAACGTATGTTACACGCTCCCTCCGCCTGATACACTACCAATGCACGATCCCTGTATATGTCAAATGGGTGCATTCAGAAGTTCTCTGCCGCTTCCGATAACTTTAGTTTTTCAACAACACAAAACAAAACAAAACAAAACAAACAAAATTGAAGATAGCCTAATGATATGTGATGTTATGGAAAATAGCTTTAAACTTAGTACACAACTGTTATCTACAGTAAGTGATCAAACATCTAGTACTCGACCGTTATATCCACTGTAGATGATATAACTTCAATTACCGGACCGGTCTAGGGAGCCGCGATAGCTCAGTGGTTAGTAAACTGGACTACAAAGGACAAGGGGTAGGGTTCGATCCAAATCGACGGCTTCCGAGTTCACCCAGCCTTAAATGGGTGCCGGATTTTTTTTCTGGGAAAGTAAAGCGGCACGGGCGTAATACCGACCACATTACCCCAAAAAATCATGTGTCGAAGGTCTGTAAAATGTATGGTCACTAACACCATATTCCCTATACGCCGCCACTTGGCGTAAAGGAGGTACTTTACTTTTTTTTACTTACCGGACCGGTCTATCTACAGTTTAAGTGATCAAATATCTAGTACCTGACCTTGATATTCACTGTAGAGGATATAGCTTCTAGTAATGTACCATTCTGTCGAAAATAAATGATACAAGTGCACCTAGTGCACGGTCGTTATTTGATAGAAGATTTTATAATACAGGATAGTACAAAGATCTAAGAGTAATAAAGAAAATGTACTGACAACAAACAGCAGCCGTAAGAAATGGAAATCAATTGAGAATGTTTCAACAAATAAAACAGGGTGTTATGCAAGGTTGTGTGTTGTCGTCAGATTTGTTTAATATATATAGTGCAATTATTTTAAGATCAATAAGGGGCAAGCCTGGATTAACAAACGGAGGTCATAATATAAATAATCTAAGGTAATGCTGATGATAGTCTTAATCACTAAGAGTGAAAACGAGTTACAAGAAATGTTAGACCTTACAGTGAAAGAAAGCTAAAATAAAGGACCCAACCTTAATAGCAAAAAGACAGAAGTATTGGTAACAACAAAGAACAAGACATCCCCGCAATGCACAAAAAAGAGAAGTGGTACATTATTAAAACAGGTAAATGAATTTAAATATCTGGGAAAAATGTTAACCTCAGATGGTAGATGTACAATAGAAGTGAGATGCAGAATAGCTCGGCCAAAGCAGCTTCCAAAAAATGAAGAAGATATTGGGCAATCCATTTTTGACAATAGAAACAAGAAAAAGAGTTCTTAAATATTATGTAGAGCCAGTCTTAACATATGGATGTGAATCATAGACAATAGGACAACATACAAGAAAATCACTGGAATCTGTAAAAATGTGGTTTTACAGAAGAATGTTGAGAATACCATGGGCAGCTAAGAAGAGTAATGAAACCGTTCTGAAAGAGGCCATAGCTAAAGAGAGCTAATTTCCAATATTAGGAAGAAACATCATCAGTTTTTTTGCCACGTAATGAGAAGGGAACAGCTGGAATATATTGTGACAACTGGAAAATCGAGAGACGAAGAGATAGAGGAAAGCAAAGAGAAAAAATATCAGACAGCTTAAGAGAATGGCTTGGCAGAAAATCAACAACAGAAATGATAAATAACTGTCGAGATCGAAAGCTTTGGAGAGACATGATCGCCTATGCCAGCAGACACTGTACTTGATGATGGTGGATGATGATGATGATAGTACAATACATTTAGTACACAGCCTGCGTGGCTTGTAAAAGTTGATATACCGAGTCTATTCACGTATCATCTTTACATCTCGTGTAAAATACTAGACACGTTCAATATTTTATCGAAACTAATCTGCTATAGTTGTAGACGAATATTTTACAAGGTTTTGTAGGAAATATCTTGTAGCTTGTATCATCAGGTTATTGATGCTCCGTGCACGCACCCGTTATAACACGGCAGCAGGTATCTAAACGATAATCTAATTAATTCGTCCTCAACTCGTTTGAGCATGTCGATGCCAACAGCTTTCTGAAGAGTTGTCTCCTTTCGTTTACTTTTATAATGAGTCAACCAATTCTGCAGAATATGTTTGTTGAGAGATTTGAAATGGTAAACTCCTCCTTGTGAATATATTTTGTTTGCCTTGTTATGGGCCACGAAAATGATTTGCATCTAGAAACACATAAATACGACTAATATGTAGTCTATACTGGGAGCAAACAGCAATAATCACATATAGCAAAGAGAATTCTACGCTTATTGATATAAATGGGGGAGTAAGACTTGGATGTATCATATCACCAAGTTTTTTTTTCAGTCTATACACTGAGCAAATTTTTAAAAACATCTCAGAGAAGCCAGGCCTAAACATTAATGGAAAGATAATCAATAACCTAAGATATGCTGATGATACTGTTCTACTAGCAGAAAATCAAGAAGGTCTACAACAATTACTTAACAAAATAAACATGACGAGCAAAAAATATGGACTAGATATGAATATCAAAAAGACTAAAACTATTATCATAAACATAGGATAATACTTAAAGCCTACACGAGGATATACAAGTGGAAAGAATAGATAGAATAAACGTAAAATGGTATTAAACAGCTGAAACTAAGGAAAGGCGAGACAACCTACGACGTTTTGGTAAAAGCATTCATCGGGTACAATATAACAAATATAAATACAAAAACACACTGTCAAAGCAAGTGCTTATTTATCTCAAAAAGGCCATATGACGGAATGACCGCAACAGGAAGCGATCAGGACCAAAGTGCATGTTGGTCAAATGATAAGTAGGCAATTGTCAGATAGGCTCTCCATGGGAAAAAAAGAACTAAGCAACATAAGGGTCCTCTGAACAAAGAGAAAGCAGGGAAGAGGATGGGGGGTGGGAGGGTGGCAAAAGGGGAAGAAAAGCGGGAGATACGAGAATAAAATAGGAGGTCATTTATTAAAGGAAATAGTGACAAGACTTTTAGCCCCCTTTGGTGGAGAATGCCAAAGTTAGATATCAGGCGGTTCTCCAAGGCGAAACGTTGTGGGTATCTGAGGAGCAAGGATGATTCCAGTTACCCGGAAGTCTTCAGAGGTATCATGGCCTGGAGATCTGAGATGGGAGGAGGCAGAGTGCCGAAATCGCGTTTGATGTTGTTCCGGTATTCATGGACCCTATCTCATAAATGTTTGCCTGTTTGGCCAATTTATGTTTTATAACAGGGTGGCAGATAATAGCGTAAATAAGATTCGTAGATACACACTTAAAGCTTTCCCGAACTTCAAATGAGACGTAAGGGAAAAGGACTTGATGAGTTTGAAGTACAAACGGGAACGTACAACATGACCTTTCACAACAAGACGTACCCCTCAGACTCATCAGTCTCATCTCAGATGAGTTACGGGGGCGGCTCCTAATCAAAATGTACCACAGGTTCATGTCCCACTTAAAAGCCACCAGAGGGGATCAGAGACCAGAAGGCGAGTAGTGGGATGATCTGAGTGTAGGATAGGTAGGTGTCTTTTCAAGACTCTGAGTACAGCCAGATTTTGAGGGTGGTAGGTAAGGGAGACAACACTTTGTTAGAGGGAGGAGGGTAAGGGTAAGAGCTTGAGTGCTGGTAATAGGGAGAGCTCATTGGAGGGCGAAAGAAGTCCAACATTAGGTGCATTTGATGGAGAAAGAGAATATGAATGGCAAAAAGTAGTTTTAATGTAATTAAAAATATCATCAGCATCATCATCAAGTACCATGCCTGCTGGCGTTGGTGGTCATGTCTCTCCACAACTTTCGATCTCGATAATTATTTATCAGTTCAGTTGTTGACCTTCTGCTAAGCCATTCTCTTAAGCTGTCTGGTATTTTTTCTCTTTGCTTCCCTCTATCTCTTCGTTTCTCAATTTTCCCAGTTGTCACAATATATTCCAGCTGTTCCCTTCTCATTGCATGGTCAAAAAATTATGATTGTTTCTTCAATCGTCAATTGGACATTAGACAAAAGAACAGAACAGAACATTGAAACCTTTGAAATGTGGGTATATCGAAAAATTTGAAGAATTGGATGGAAAGAAAACAAAACAAACGATGAAGTCTTAAAACAACTAAAAATTAAAAGCCAACCACTAAACACAATTCAAACAAGACAAATGAAATTTTGGGACATGTTAAAATAAACAGCAGCCTACTAAAACTAATCTTGGAAGGGAAAATACAAGGTAAAAGATACAGAGGCAGACTTTCACAGCTGTCAACTTGTAAAGTAAAACCCAGCTATTACAATATTCATTGAAATGTTCAATGGTAACTATCTGGCTAAGAGTCTGTATATGAGGCACAGGACGTCATGGGACGCACCAAAATGGCAGCTTATTTATATTCGAGCTATGGACTAAGCAATGTTTACGTTGAACAACACGATATATTTTATTGCTGCGAGTTGGCAGATTTTTGAAAATGTTTTCAAGGGTTTGAACATAAATGTTTGTTCACAGTTCGTTAACCTTCGATGTAGATAAAGTCGTTAATTGGATGGCTTCGTTTCAGACATTTGTGACGTTGGTAGCTAAGGCCCTAACTTGTGCAAACGGATGGCGTTGGCTGGGATCATTTTGAATCTATGAAGTGGGCTCATTGTGTGTTTAACTCAAAAGCATATGTGCTTTTTAACCAAAGACCTTTTTTTGGGGACTCAATGAAGATATCCCCGATGGAAGAATAAATTGTACTATTAGTCCCATAAATGATTCGCTTCCAGAGGTTTATGATGTAAACAAAGCAGTTTTGTCATTGCAAGTGAATAATGTCCACACCTATAATTGGTCAGGATTGTGTAGCAGCAGCAGCTTTATAGTGAACACAGAAAACATCATAGGATTGTGCTGTTCTGAAACAGCTATGCCATGCTATCCTAGAATTGCCTTTAATGGGATTACTGTGACCACAAACAACTCTCCATGTGTGTGCCACATATTTACACCCCAGAAAGAAATACTGAATATAACAACATCATGTGCCGTCTGTGATATTAATGACCACAGACCAGGAGCCTCCAGTATGATTGATACAACTGTTGCACCAAGCATTTCATCAGCAGAGCCATATCTATGGAATGTTAATCTGACATTGTTCTTGAATGATGTCCAAGTTAATGAGACATCAGAATCGTGTGGCGGCAGCTACAAGAAGGGAGCGGAGAACATCAAGTTCTGCTGCTATAAAGGAGACTTGCCTTGCTATCCCAGAATTGCCTTAAATGGGATCACTGTAGTTGAAAACTTCTCCTCTTGTGTAAACTACACATTCACATCTAAGAGTGAATCAGTGAAGGTCACAAAATCATATTCTCTCTGTGGTTTTACTAACTACAGGTCATGTGGCTTCTGTTGGATTGGAAATGATAACTTACCATCACTGTGTGTCTATATGTTTGGAATTGGAGTCATCAACGACGGCCTAACATCAAGTGCTATGACGATCATCATTTTCGGGAGGACGTGAACTCCCATGGTATATGGTGGATAGGCGGCAGGAACCATTGAAGGCTAAGTCTGAAAGTGTTCCTTCTTGCAGTTTCCTCATATTCCAAGTCCGGCTTGTTGCAGGAGCTACTGAGTTAAGTGCTCTGTGCACACCGTGAGCTGTGTGTCTCATCCGTTTTGATCCTGCTTCGATATCCCGCTTGTTTACGATGAATGATGATATCGTATGACAGGGAACAGTTGGCTGTGTTCACTTTCTGCGCGGCTTCGCCTTATGTCTTTTGGCGTGTGCTGAGACTGCTACGATGGGGACTACAGTTACCTTTCTTTGTTTGGGAGATGAATTAGTAATTCGGATGATTCCACTGGCACGGGCGGTTGAGCAATTATGGATTTTAATTCGTTTGCTGTGATACCGAGGCCTTCCATAACCAATAACCAATAACCAATAATATGAGGCACAGGAGCATATCTTAAATTTCATTGGATGCCTCAGATTTTAAGTTTCATTGGATGCCTCAGATCTTAAATTTCATTGGGTGCCTCAGATCTTAAATTTCATTGGATGCCTCATATCTTAAATTTCATTGGGTGCCTCAGATCTTAAATTTCATTGGGTGCCTCAGATCTTAAATTTCATTGGATGCCTAATCACGGGTAATCTCTGAAAATTTAAACAAAAAGTTGGCGCCACATTATATTTACATTTTGATACTATCACGATTTAGATGTTTCTTATTCTATCATGTGTGTTACCGGGGCCTCATTGTGAGTAAAGAATAGTGACACTGTGACCTGCCAAGCATGTTGTAAGAGGCAACTAAGGAAGTTGATCGAAAGCTTGACAAGCTGTCATTATAAAAAGTATTGTTATGGAAACAGAGCCATAGATGTTAGAAGCAGTGATCTCTGCAATATGTGCCATTTTGGCACGCAAGGTTTCTGTTTTTGAGATTGTGGTTCTGCCCTATGTGCCGCCTTCGACTGGAAAGGATAATAGATAGATACATATTATTATTCTACTACTGTTGTTGTTGGAGCCGCGATAGCTCAGTGGTTAGTGAACTGGACTACAAAGGACAAGGGGTAGGGTTCGATCACAGCCGACGGCTTCCGGGTTCACCCAGCCTTAAATGGGTACCGGATTTTTTTCTGGGAAAGTAAAGCGGCACGGGCGTAATACCGACCACATTACCCCAAAAATCATGTGCTGAAGGTCTGTAAAAACTATGGTCACTAACACCATATTCCCTATACACCACTTGGCGGAGCGGGGCTCTTTACTTTACCTTTTGACTGTTGTTGTTGCTACTGCTGCTTCTACTGATGTTACTGCATCTACTGTTATTAGTATTACGACTGCTGATATTACTGTTACTACTATTACTGCTGCTTTTGTTCTTCTTGTACGCATTTTCCTTCTGTTTATTATTCCAATTCTTCTCCTTTTTTCTTCTTTGTTCTTTCTATTCTTCTCCTCCTTTTCATCTCCCTCATCTTCGTCCATCTTTCTTTATTTCTCTCCTTTTTTCTGATGCTCTCTCTTCTTCTCTAATCCATAATCATACTCGTTATTCTTCTGCACCACCCCCACCCCTTTTGTTTCTTTTTTTTTCTACATTTACCTTTTCTTCTTATTATTCACTTATTATGTTTTCGGCTCATCGATATTCCTTTTGTTCCTATTTTTGTTATCCCTTTACCCCTTCTTCCTTTTATTATTTCTCCTTCTTCTGTTCCTTCGTATTCCCCTTCTCCTTAACTTCGTTTTCCTTCCACCCTTTTTTTGTTATTGTTCTCTTCATTTTTTACACTCCTATATATAATATATATATCCTTTTCGCCTATATACTTCCTACTTACCTACATACTACCTACTTACCCACGTACTTTCTTTTGCCCCACGTACTTCCTTCTTACCTACATACTTACCTACTTACTTCCTACTTACCTAATACTTCCTGCTTACCTACATACTTCCTGCTTACCTACAAACTACCTACTTACCGACATATTTCCTGCTTACCTACAAACTACCTGCTTACCTACATACTACCTGCTTACCTACATACTACCTGCTTACATACATATAGGTAGTATGTAGGTAAGTATGTTGGTAAGCAGGAAGCTTACCTACATACTACCTACCTACATACTACCTACTTACCTACATACTACCTACAAGGTAATATACAATAGGTACAACATACTTACCTACATACTACCTACTTACCTACATACTACCTACAAGGGCAAAGACGACATCCGTGTCACTGGTATTGTCCTTTGTCACTCTGGCGACCGCAGCCGCTATACTTTGGAAAATCGCCTTATAGTCCAGTATGGTTCGCTGACCCCGAGAGGTATGAATGTATCACACTCATACGCATAGTTTCTTTTTGCTTGCTCCTTCCCTTTTGCATAGCCTTCTCTACTACACATATTTGGGTTCTTTGGTCTACTTACTATGCCATACTTTTTATAGTTCTTCTCCTCTAGTCCCTTATGAGACACTTCGGTTTTCTCCTCTATAAAAATTTTTTTTTCTGTGCTTCTTACCCTCATTTATTTTTACTGTACCCCACTCTCAGACATCTCACTCTTAGCGTCTTTTTACACCTGTCAGACTACTATTCGATTCTTTCTCCTTTGTGTTTGCACACTGACCCTTGTGTTTACTCCTCTGGTTCTGTTTACATTTACGCACTTTTTCGCACGATTTTCGACGTTCACGACAGCCGCACTTGGTTACGATTTTATTTTGGATTTGACAGGATAGTTTTACTTTTTGTTGTTGTTTTCTTTAACACATTTCGATTGTTTTTGTTTTGGTTGTTTCGTTATTAATTTGTGTGTGTGTGTTTTTACTGTTTGTTCCTGATGAAGGCCTATTGAGCCGAAACGTTGTTTAGTCTGTGTCGTCCACTTGTCACGTAAAGCTTCTTACATACCTTTTTTTATTTTTTAATTTTACCTACATACTACCTGCTTACCTACATGCTTCCTGCTTACCCACACGCTTTCTGCTTACCCACACGCTTCCTGCTTACACACACGCTTCCTGCTTACACACACGCTTCCTGCTTACCAACATACTTACCTACATACTACCTACTTACCTACATACTACCTACTTACCTACATACTTTCTACTTACCTACATACTACCTACTTACCTACATACTACCTACTTACCTATATACTACCTACTTACCTACATACTACCTACTTACCTATATACTACCTACTTACCTATATACTACCTACTTACCTACATACTACCTACTTACCTATATACTACCTACTTACCTACATACTACCTACTTACCTACATACTACCTACTTACCTATATACTACCTACTTACCTACATACTACCTACTTACCTACATACTACCTACTTACCTATATACTACCTACTTACCTACATACTACCTACTTACCTATATACTACCTACTTACCTACATACTACCTACTTACCTATATACTACCTACTTACCAACATACTTCCTTTCTCTATGTTCACCTTCTCATTGCCCTTCTCCGCCCCCCCCCCCTTTTTTTCAAGTGGTCAAATTAATTAATTTGATGAGAGCAGCAGCAGCAGCAGCAGCAGCAGCAGCAGCAGCAGAGTAAAATACTCCTGGTTTTACTACCAAACAGTTTATCGTGAAAGAGGATAGACGGTATGTAATTGACACATTATGTAAGGTCATTCCGACATACACGTACGTAATGGGAGAGAAGGACGAAAGAGAGAACACTAATAACCTGTTTCTGACTGTTGAACTGAACGGACCATCCATTAGATTATTCGTGCTAACGTCGGCGTTATGAAACAAATGGGATGTACAACAGGTAGATGAGAAATACGTTACCTGGTTACACGTGAGGTTTTCGATACACTCTAGACTACGGCACAGAACCTGTCCAAGATTGCAGGTGCATGTGGTGCAGGATTTCTTCCTCCAGAGTTCTCCCTCCTGTTAACAAGAGTCAGAAACCCACATATATTAGGCATATCAGAGACACATCGTCTAGGAGTCACTGAGCTAGAGTCCTCACAGTTCAGTCTCCACATTCGTTATAGCTCCAGAAATAGCAGCTGCTGGTAATGTAATTGTTGTGGGACTCCTTTTTCTACTTCTAACATAATAAATGCGAAAATAGGTAAACCAAAAACAAAACAAAAAACAAGGAAAGATTGTTTATAATGTCTGCAATATTTGTGGGGGAATACCATTTCCTACAAAACTCTTTCTGTCTGAGCAATCCAGCAATAATTTATCACTTAAATTATCGGCTCGTGAATACGTGTCTAATATCTTCCTTTGTATTGGATTTATGTGCTAAGTTACCATGCATATTTTTTAACAATTTATTTATAATTTTCGTTTATGATATTTGCTATTTCTGATAAAGATCTCTTATTGTAATAATCATCATTTTTATTGATGTACACGCTGTGTTAAACCAATGATGCAAAAACATCGAATAATCTAGAGCAGTTGTCTTCTCCTAAGCGCAGTCGAAATTCTAACAAATTAGGCCGTACGTTTTCCTTCAGTTCAATTTGGATTATCCATTGTTACTTCAACTACCTGTATTTTGTTTCCTTTTATAACTTCTTCAATCGTTCTGTATTACCAGATTGGTATATCACGTTTTGCTTGTTTCTTCTGTCGCAGAAACCTTTTGCCATGTATCAATACAGCTAATAAACAACTGGTCATTATATTTTTTTCTTTCTGCGTACTTACGACTATTACATCTCTCCAACGTCCACCCTTGAAACATGGCTACGCGGCGCAATGTCTTGTGCTATGGCTTACAGCAAGATACGATATATGAGCCTTTCGGCCCAACATATCCATCCATTATGACATTTTTTGGGGTACAGGATTGGCTTCCCACTAGAGCAAAATGTGTTTGGCCAAGCTGGATAGCCTGTGGCCAGAGCCACCATGTAGACGTGAAGTGTGGTCTTTATCAGCTATTGGTTGCTGATTCTGAGAGGCATTTATTACGTAGTGGTGGTGAATGTAATAGTGGATGTAGACAACTGTGACGGCATTAAAATTAACATCACAGGAACAGTAATAGTGACGTTCCAGGGAGGAGTATGTAGTGATGGTGACGCTCCAGACAGGAGTATGTAGTGATGGTGACGCTCCAGACAGGGGTATATAATGATGGTGACGCTCCAGACAGGAGTATATAGTGATGGTGACTTTCCAGGCAGGAGTATCTAGTGATGGTGACGTTCCAGGCAGGAGTATGTTGTAATAGTGACGCTCCAGGCAGGAGTATGTAGTGATGGTGACGCTCCAGACAGGGGTATGTAGTGATGGTGACGCTCCAGGCAGGAGTATGTAGTGATGGTGACGTTCCAGGCAGGAGTATGTAGTGATGGTGACGCTCCAGACAGGAGTATGTAGTGATGGTGATGCTCCAGACAGAAGTATGTAGTGATGGTGATGCTCCAGACAGAAGAAGTATGTAGTGATTGTGACGCTCCAGACAGGAGTATATAGTGATGGGGACGCTCCAGGCAGGAGTATGTAGTGATGGTGACGCTCCAGTCAGGAGTAGGTAGTGATGGTGACGCTCCAGTCAGGAGTATGTAGTGATGGTGACGCTCCAGTCAGGAGTATGTAGTGATGGTGACGCTCCAGACAGGAGTATGTAGTGATGGTGACGTTCCAGGCAGGAGTATGTAGTGATGGTGATGCTCCAGACAGGAGGATGTAGTGATGGTGACGCTCCAGGCAGGAGGATGTAGTTATGGTGATGCTCCAGACAGGAGTATGTAGTGATGGTGATGCTCCAGACAGGAGTATGTAGTGATGGTGATGTTCCAGACAGGAGGATGTAGTGATGGTGATGCTCCAGACAGGAGTATGTAGTGATGGTGATGCTCCAGACAGGAGTATGTAGTGATGGTGATGCTCCAGATAGGAAGATCTAGTGATGGCGATGCTCCAGACAGGAAGATCTAGTGATGGTGATGCTCACAGGTGAAGATCTAGTGATGGTGATGCTCACATGTGAAGATGTAGTGATGGTGATGCTCCAGATAGGAAGATCTAGTGATGGTGATGCTCACATGTGAAGATGTAGTGATGGTGATGCTCCAGATAGGAAGATCTAGTGATGGTGACGCTCCAGACAGGAAGATCTAGTGATGGTGACGCTCCAGACAGGAAGATCTAGTGATGGTGACGCTCAGACAGGAGTATGAAGTGATTGTGACGCTCCAGACAGGAAGATCTAGTGATGGTGACGCTCCAGACAGGACTATGTAGTGATTGTGACGCTCCAGACAGGAAGATCTAGTGATGGTGACGCTCCAGACAGGACTATGTAGTGATGGTGACGCTCTAGACAGGAGTATGTAGTGATGATGAGGCTCCAGACAGGAAGATCTAGTGATGGTGACGCTTCAGACAGGAAGATCTAGTGACGTGACGTACCAGACAGGAGTATGTAGTGATGGTGACGCTAAGTTAACGCGTGAACATTATGAACATTAACTGACACTCAGTCCTTCATATGAGTAAAAGTAACTTATATTTGGCGTTGTTCTTCACCTTGTGATATTGACATTATCAGATGCAGTTAAAATTAGAGATTAAGAACTGAATACCTGATACTTAACCGTTTGTAAATATAATACAAGAGTAAAGCAGCAGAGAGGCGGTAGTATAATTGGAGAAGTGCTTATTAAATGCTAAACTTGATTTAACTGCAATAGTAAGACGTGTAGTTTCAAGTACATTCTTGTGTTGTGGTGAATTTTGTCTGTTTATGGTATCAGAACAAAGAAGTTCTAAATCAGCTGAAAATGAGAAAAGAACTACTTAACACAATTTGGAGAAATGAACGGCAATTTTTTTGGCATTTGAAAAGATTCAATACTCTACTAAACGTCATCTTGGAAGGGAAGATACAAGGTAGGCCAGGCAGAGGCAGACCATGTCTAAAGTGGACTGATAACATCAAAAGATGGACTTGTGAACCTATGATAACATGCACCATTAAAAGAAGAGACAGATAAAATGGCGCTTCTTGGTAGCCAACTTTCTATGTGGAGATGGCTCTCAAAGATGTTGATGTCATAATAAAGTTTATGTACCACTACTGATGAGTAAAGACATATTGAGGTCAGAAATATCTTTCATTTTGATATATTTGACCTTGAAGATATCCCCGAGGCGACAGTGTTAACCACGTCCAATCATAACGGGCTGCGATAATAATCTCATGATCCAAATAAGAAGAACAGAAAAACATGTGATTGTGTCGTGAAGAATGGCTAAGTTTCTAAGGTATTCACTGGCATAACTAATGCCGTAAACCAATTGGCAAACTTCCAGCTCTGTTGTACGTCTGACCACCGAAGAATATCAAATGTTAATAACGTTCATAACTGTCAATACTACAGTAATATCATAGATTATCAAGGTTGATTTAACATTGAATGAACTAGCCTGATACGTTCTAGCCCCACAATTCCCAGTTTTGGCTTGGCAAAATCCTTCCATTAATTCATTCATTAATTAACTCATCAGTTATTCGTTTCAAAATATAGTAATGAGCGTTGAATGGATTATTTTTAACGCCCTCGATACAATGTCCTCAAAGTTAGTAATTTGAATACAGATTGGTCCAGTCATAAAATAACGCAAAAACTTACTATAAAGCGTCTATATTCTATGCCTTGTATATTATTCTCTTACTTCCAATCACTCATTTATTTATTCGTTCAGTTTATTATTATTCTCTTACTTATAATCAATCATTTATTTATTATTAGCGCATGTGATCATGCCTATCCACAACTTTCTACCTCTGCAGTTGTTTATTAATTCTGTTGTTGATTTCTTCTCTTAATTTTCCAGTTGCCACATTGTATTCCTGCTGTTCCCTTCTCAATACATGGCCAAAGTATGATGATTGTTTTCTTCTGATATTAGTTTCAAACCTTCTTATATGTTTAACCACCATTAGAACGTCTTCGTTGTTTTTTAGCAATCCATTGTACTCTCAACATTCTTCTTTAAAGGAAACAATGCATTATTGTAACTTCCAACACTTTTCATTTCTGGTTTACAAATCTATTTTCACCATTTTGCCACTCTACCTTATAGTCTTTACCATCATGATAGCACACTTGTTGACTACACTTGGGACAACACTGGTCTGCTTCTAGCAATGCATCAAAGCCCTGGGGACAGAAAATGAACCACACACATTATGTACTGGATGATGATCAAACGAGCTCTCTATGATCTCATATAATAGACATTTTTATAGCAGATGCTTTACATACATTTTACAAAGCCGCAATCATGCTCATTTGATGCGTGTGTGTATGTCTGAGTCGAACAAGTGGTACTTCAGTTGTTAGACTGGTACACGGATCATCGCAGTGGTCGGCTATTGGTTTTGTACCCAACGTGTTAGCTACTCCAAACATCATCTCTAGAACCAGACTTGATTCATGACCAATTCATCCCTAAGGGGCAACACAAACAGAGTTCAGAAAGTTTGTAATAAATGTTGAGTCAGTGCCGTAGTCTGTTCCGTGAACTAATCTGGCTGTATATTAATGTCATAACAAGAAAGTTGCATATACGTCACTTCTATCTTACCATAGATACAGGCTTTCTGTGATTGTACAAGCTTCACAGGTCTAGTTAGCCTTCCAATGTCAAATGATAAATTGTCTCTTCTATAATAATGTTTAATGAAGGCCGGGACGTGGTGGCGTCAGGGAGAACTAGTTGTCGTAATGGATACAACTCTCATGTATGGCATCACTTGGTCGAAGTCAAGTTGCAGGCATTCGACGAGAAGAGTGTGTAAGGGATATAATCGGACGAGAAGAGTGTGTAAGGGATATAATCGGACGAGAAGAGTGTGTAAGGGATATAATCGGACGAGAAGAGTGTGTAAGGGATATAATCGGACGAGAAGAGTGTGTAAGGGATATAACCGGACGAGAAGAGTGTGTAAGGGATATAATCGGACGAGAAGAGTGTGTAAGGGATATAATCGGACGAGAAGAGTGTGTAAGGGATATAATCGGACGAGAAGAGTGTGTAAGGAATATAATCGCAACACTCAGCGATGTTTACCACATGTTGATACATTTTATATAGCTTATTTACTACTAGTCTTTCTGATACACTCATATCATTCTGACTAACTCCCTATAGTTTTATGTACACTTTTTCTGTCTATCTCATCAAACTGTGACACATTCCCACATTTATGAACCAACTCTGTGATAAGCTCCTTTTTACGTATAAACTTTGAGACAGTCTTTCCTTAACGTGTAAACACTGATAAAATCATATCACAGTGTGTAATCTCCGTGAGTTATTGAGTTATTGAGTTATTTACGGGTCATCATCATTGCACTCCGAACATGTCCATAGGTGCTCAGATCCCCTCCTCAGCAATTCCCTCAGTGTCCAGCGACTGACGACTCCAGTTCTATGTTGGTTGATAAGTCTTCTTACACGGCCACCAAGTTTCTCATTTCTGGCTGTGCCCATCTTAACTCCCATTTCCATCATCCGAAGAAGTGACGTTGATCTGTGTCTGTCGAAGTCCTGTGCTCTTCCCACATCTCGGAGGGCATTGATGATGTCCGCCCGATCCATCGGTTGCCCGTCCTCAACGACAGCGCAGCTAGCCAACCTGTCTGCTCTCTCATTTCCCCGTACTCCCGCATGTCCAGGGACAAAGACAAAGGTGACCTTACGTATTTTGGATTTCTGCAACGACTCTACCCATTGCATGCGTACATAGCCCGCCTCCACTTTTTTTTATCATGCTCATCGAATCACTCAGTATACATGCGTGGGTGTAGTCTTGTGACTCTAACCATTTGAATGCCTTGGTCACTGCCATCACCTCCATTGTCATGCTACTCGTGGTCATGGCGTTTGCACCACTGTCTTCCTTGGCTATTCTGCCTGCTGAGCGTGCTGTAAATGCCCATGCACTTCTTTCGTGTCGTCTTACAGATCCGTCTGTATAGATGACTGCATCTTTCTCATCGGTATTATCGCAGATGAGACCGTTGACCTCAGCATTAACCACGACCGGGTTCTGTTCCCTACTTTTCCTGTCGAGTGTGACAATACATGAGAAAGTTCCCTTGAATGACGTAGGCACCGGTATCCACTCCTCACCAACGCTGATATTGGTAAGCCCACAGACCTGTTTGATGACATCTTCTGCCCGGCCCACCCATGATTTGCCTCTTTTTATCCTGGTACCTTTCTCTGTGTTGAGCACGTGGTGCAATGGATGCTCTGTATCTGTACTAATCTTCAGGTATGCTCGTGCTCTCCAGATCTTAATTCTGTCATCCATGGTTGGAAAGTCAAGAAGATACCTCATTGCTACACAGGGAGTGTCCCTCGTACATCCCAGGATAATGCGCATGGCTTCATTTTGTATTTTCTCCAGCCTATCAATTTGAGTCGTACTGACAGTAAGAATGGCCAGGGCATACTCGATTGGTGCGAGGACTAATCCCTGGAACAGAAGAATAAGTAGCCTCTGCTCGATGTTGGCAGCTGCCATGACCTTCAAGGCGGCTAATCCTTTGCGGGATTTTGTTATCACATGGTCGACGTGGTCCCGAAAACACAGGCTGCGATCAAACTTAACTCCGAGGTATGTCATCAACTTGTCCCTGGTCACCTCATCAGCTCCCATTCGTACTACCGGTGTGGTTGTATTAACGATATGATTGTTAAGGGAGAACCATGAAACTGATGCTTTATTAGGATTAACCAAGGCACCTGACACCCCACACCAGGAAGAAATGCGATCGAGTTCGTCTTGCATTGTGGAGGCGATTCCCCGTCTGTCTCTTCCCTGTCGATATACCAGAATATCATCAGCAAAAGTCATAGTTCTTCCCTCCCATCCAGCTGTTGGGCCGTGATCGTTATTGTGTACACAATCTCCGTGACACAATCCTACCTTCACGTACAAAAGAATGCCTGGTTCGCTGTGTTGAATGTATTTACAGCTTATACGAGACCATCTCAGCTTCAGGTGATATAGCGCATACTACAACACCATTGAGCAGTTCACTCTCATACCACACTCTAAGTGACGTTCTTTACTTATATACCTTGTTGCCTCACCAAACTCTATAATACTCTTCTACTTTAACATATCAAGCAACAAACAAACATATATAAATTGTATATCGCAGCCTTATGGAAAAAAATGGGCCAATAATACGTTTCCGCTTATAATTTCTTCATCAGTAAGCTGGGACAAAGACAAGAACACAGCGGCAACAAGAAAAAAAAACAGGGATAAATAATGAGTAAATACACACGTCAAGATGTTCAGCTTTACGGGGCTCCGCATGGTTATTTTATATGAAATGTGATGACCATTCTTTCTGTTCAGATTGAACACATCAAACTCCACCTGACAGGATCCCTGACCGTGCTACGGAGTTCGTACACGTGAACCTTCTCGGAATTTCCCAGAGGGATATCGGAGCCCCTATGGATTCACCCTGTGTGATGTGGTGATGATCGTAACAACTCTATGATACTAAACTCTCGACACTCCTTCACATGCTAAACTTTGTTGTCGTATTGTAATGCCAAATTAGTGTAACACTTTTATATCTTCTTTTTTCTAGTGAGCATGTCAACTTATTTTATACCAATTTCAGCGGCGTTAACTACACTTTGGATCCAGACTCCCACGGAGATTATAGGAAGATCTTGTCTACCAGAACCTTCTGTTTACCCGAATTTGTCTCGAGCTGTTATGTACGATTGAAAAATGCTTAGCTAACTCTATGACGTTGACCTACTTTATAGGAGTGGTAAGCTAAATGATACAAGCACTTTGTTTGCTTACCAAACTCTATGATGTTGCTTAATCGCATTCATCAGTTAGAGCACTCACCTCTGTACATGGCAGTTCTGGACACCTGAAGGGCATACATCGACTGCTTCCGTTTAGGCACACACATTTGACACAGTTCAAGGGAAACCACTCCTCGCCATCTGATCTGTGTAAACCAGCGTTGTCCATACAGTGTCCTGTCAATATTGAGCAAATCTAGTTTATGTACCTCAAACATCAATCAAATATGCCACGTATGCTTCCGTTTATTAACAGTTAGTACACTTATACGGATCAGAATCTTGGACCACCTATGCAGGGAAGGAAAAAAAAGGCTAAACAGCTTTCATGTGTTTTGCCTTCGAACGATTATGAACATCAATTGGCAGAACAAAGTATTCAACTCTAATGTCTTACAAAGAGACAAACTCCCATCCATCATGGTAACACTTAGAAGTCGCAGACTAAGGTGCCGGGTCATGTAAGAAGAATGGCAAACAATCGTATTTCCAAACAATTATTGTATGGCGAACTAAGGGACGGAAAGAGGCCAAAGGGCAGACCAGTGCTAAGATATAAGCATGTTTGTAGGCTTTCTTGAGTGAGTTCTCTATCAGTGAAAAAAACTGGGTAAATCAGGCTGCAGATCATAGCACACGGTGAACAAATTATTTTTTAAATGGCACAGCAACTTTTGATGCAGCGCTGATATCAAATTCAGAATACAAAAGCACAAGAGAAAGGAGACGAGACCAGGCACAAGGAATATATCTTGTTCGTTCTGCGGATGGATCTTTTTGTCCAATATCGGCTGATTGCTTGATTCTATAAGAAGTTGAATGAGTCAACTTTTCCTGATAAGTCAGTTTTGTTCAATTCTACTAACAGTAACACAAATCAAGTTTTCATGATTCTATTAACAATTAAATACGTCAAACTTGCTTGATTCTATTAACTGTTAAATAAGTCATGTTTGCTTGATTCTATTAACTGTTTAATAAGTAAAGTTTGCTTGATTCTATTAACAGTTAAATAAGTCAAGTTTGCATGATTCTATTAACAGTTAAATAAGTCAAGTTTGCATGATTCTATTAACAGTTAAATAAGTCAAGTTTGCATGATTCTATTAACTGTTAAATAAGTCTTGCATGATTCTATTAACTGTTAAATAAGTCTTGCATGATTCTATTAACTGTTAAATAAGTAAAGTTTGCTTGATTCTATTAACAATTAAATAAGTCAAACTTGCTTGATTCTATTAACTGTTTAATAAGTAAAGTTTGCTTGATTCTATTAACAGTTAAATATGTCAAGTTTATTTGATTCTATTAACAGTTAAATATGTCAAGTTTATTTGATTCTATTAACAGTTAAATATGTCAAGTTTGCATGATTCTATTAACAGTTAAATATGTCAAGTTTGCTTGATCTTCTTCTTCTTCTTCTTTCCTTCTTCATTTGCCTTTCAGCGTCGAGGGGAGATATAATTTGCGGTCTTTTGTTCTTCTGTTCGTTTCTGCTGCTGTTATGTTTCCTAGTGCTTCTAATATTCCATTGATCCATCTTTTTCGTGATCGATCATTGGGTCTTGAGGGCTCGTTGTGTTGTGCTTTCATTACTCTGCCTTGTCACGGCAACCTTATGATAATAATAGTAACTGTGAGATGAAGGCGACAAGTGTTTTTCTCTCTGTTTCACGTGTCTTAAATTCGCCAGAACCTCAGCTCAGAATGCCCTGCTGCAAGTGTGAGTCATGCCTGAAACAACAAGAAATGTTACCACAGAGTTTATTACAGGTTTTCGAGTTGAAATAGGAACAGAGCAGAACGTTTTGACCTGTCTTCATTAACACATTAAACAAAACGAACAAGAAAGAAAAAATAACTAATATATATTTTGTACTTTAGCGAAAATCTGAAATGGCATCCGTTCAAGTGGTATTATGACTCAGTAAATGATCGCATAGAAGACGGTCAAGTGTATTACTAAAAGATTTTGAATATATATAACTTGACATATAAGTACGGTTAGACATTATATTGTATAATCATCATTATCATCATCAAGTACCGGGCCTACTGGCGTAGGTGATCATGTCTCTCCACAACTTTCGATCTCGGCAGCTATTTATCATTTCTGTTGTTGACCATCTGAGAAGCCTGTTATTTTTTCCTCTTTGCTTCCCTCTATCTCTTCTCAATTCTCGTCCCTCAATTTTCCCAGTTGTTACAATATATTCCAGCTGTTCTCTTCTCATTACATGGTCACAAAATGATGATTGTTTCTTCCTAATATTGGAAATTAGTTCTCTTTTTGCTTTGACCTCTCTCAGAACCTCTTCATTACTCTTCTTAGCTGTCCACGGTACTCTCAACATTCTTCTGTAAAACCACATTTCTACAGACTCCAGTGATTTTCTTGTCTGTTGTCCTATTGTCCATGATTCGCATCCATATGTTAAGACTGGCTCTACATAACATTTAAGAACTCTTTTGTATTATATATTCATGCTTATTTCTATTTGCATGAAACAGATTGTTCCATAAGCTGATGGATTAATAACATTGATCATCCTTGAATAATTTGGTCTGTCAGGTTTGATTGAATGATGGAGGATTATAACGAACGTCCGTTGTGTATGTGAGGAAGGAGAAGGGAGACTTAATGTCACAGTTGTGGTCAGTGTTTGGAGGAATAAGGAGGGTCAGTGTTTGGGGGAATGAGGAAGGTCAGTGTTTGGAGGAATGAGGAGGGTCAGTGTTTGGAGGAATAAGGAGAGTCAGTGTTTGGAGGAATGAGGAGGGTCAGTGTTTGGGGGAATGAGGAGGGTCAGTGTTTGGAGGAATGAGGAGGGTCAGTGTTTGGAGGAATGAGGAGGGTCAGTGTTTGGAGGAATGAGGAGGGTCAGTGTTTGGGGAATGAGGAGGGTCAGTGTTTGGAGGAATGAGGAGGGTCAGTGTTTGGAGGAATAAGGAGGGTCAGTGTTTGGAGGAATGAGGAGGGTCAGTGTTTGAGGGAATGAGGAGGGTCAGTGTTTGGGGGAATGAGGAGAGTCAGTGTTTGGAGGAATGAGGAGGGTCAGTGTTTGGGGGAATGAGGAGGGTCAGTGTTTGGGGGAATGAGGAGGGTCAGTGTTTGGGGGAATGAGGAGGGTCAGTGTTTGGGGGAATGAGGAGGGTCAGTGTTTGGAGGAATAAGGAGGGTCAGTGTTTGGGGGAATAAGGAGGGTCAGTGTTTGGGGGAATGAGGAGGGTCAGTGTTTGGGGGAATGAGGAGGGTCAGTGTTTGGGGGAATGAGGAGGGTCAGTGTTTGGGGGAATAAGGAGGGTCAGTGTTTGGGGGAATAAGGAGGGTCAGTGTTTGGGGGAATGAGGAGGGTCAGTGTTTGGGGGAATGAGGAGGGTCAGTGTTTGGGGGAATGAGGAGGGTCAGTGTTTGGGGGAAATGAGGAGGGTCAGTGTTTGGAGGAATGAGGAGGGTCAGTGTTTGGAGGAATGAGGAGAGTCAGTGTTTGGAGGAATGAAGGGGTCAGTGTTTGGGGGAATGAGGAGGGTCAGTGTTTGGAGGAATGAGGAGGGTCAGTGTTTGGAGGAATGAGGAGGGTCAGTGTTTGGGGGAATGAGGAGGGTCAGTGTTTGGAGGAATGAATGGGTCAGTGTTTGGAGGAATGAGGAGAGTCAGTGTTTGGGGGAATGAGGAGGGTCAGTGTTTGGGGGAATGAGGAGGGTCAGTGTTTGGGGGAATGAGGAGGGTCAGTGTTTGGGGGAATGAGGAGGGTCAGTGTTTGGGGGAATGAGGAGGGTCAGTGTTTGGGGGAATGAGGAAGGTCAGTGTTTGGGGGAATGAGGAGGGTCAGTGTTTGGGGGAATGAGGAGGGTCAGTGTTTGGGGGAATGAGGAGGGTCAGTGTTTGGAGGAATGAGGAGGGTCAGTGTTTGGGGGAATGAGGAGGGTCAGTGTTTGGAGGAATGAGGAGGGTCAGTGTTTGGGGGAATGAGGAGAGTCAGTGTTTGGAGGAATGAGGAGGGTCAGTGTTTGGAGGAATGAGGAGGGTCAGTGTTTGGGGGAATGAGGAGGGTCAGTGTTTGGAGGAATGAGGAGGGTCAGTGTTTGGGGGAATGAGGAGGGTCAGTGTTTGGAGGAATGAGGAGGGTCAGTGTTTGGGGGAATGAGGAGGGTCAGTGTTTGGAGGAATGAGGAGGGTCAGTGTTTGGAGGAATGAGGAGGGTCAGTGTTTGGAGGAATGAGGAGGGTCAGTGTTTGGAGGAATGAGGAGGGTCAGTGTTTGGAGGAATGAGGAGGGTCAGTGTTTGGAGGAATGAAGGGGTCAGTGTTTGGAGGAATGAGGAGGGTCAGTGTTTGGAGGAATGAAGGGGTCAGTGTTTGGAGGAATGAAGGGGTCAGTGTTTGGAGGAATGAGGAGGGTCAGTGTTTGGAGGAATGAAGGGGTCAGTGTTTGGGGGAATGAGGAGGGTCAGTGTTTGGAGGAATGAGGAGGGTCAGTGTTTGGGGGAATGAGGAGAGTCAGTGTTTGGAGGAATGAGGAGGGTCAGTGTTTGGGGGAATGAGGAGGGTCAGTGTTTGGGGAATGAGGAGGGTCAGTGTTTGGAGGAATGAGGAGGGTCAGTGTTTGGGGGAATGAGGAGGGTCAGTGTTTGGAGGAATGAGGAGGGTCAGTGTTTGGAGGAATGAGGAGGGTCAGTGTTTGGAGGAATGAGGAAAGTCAGTGTTTGGAGGAATGAGGAAAGTCACTGTTTGGAGGAATGGGGGTGGGGGGAGAGTCAGTGTTTGGGAGATAAGGGGGTCAGTGTTTATTCTTTCTGTTATTAGTTCGTTTAAGCATTCATTCTTCCTTTAGCTGGGTCAGCAGCAGAATAGTATTGCTGGTAGTAATGTTTTTTTTTCACGGCTGTTAGAGATGATATCACTGTTCTTCGGGTAAACCCCCATGTGTTTAGACATTACGTCAGGAGACGAAGTGACATGTCAGTATCTCGATCGCTGGTTGAGGCCATACTAACACGTCATTTTAGCTTCTTTCCCACATATTTCAGATTGTTACAGTTACAGCCAGAATCCTTACTGATAACCGTATCTAACACTAACATATGTCCCTTGTGAGCAATATATTAGCTCATTTGTTGCCACGTACCACCGCTTGTTGAGGGCAGTATATCAGTTCATTTGTTGTCACGGACTGCTGCATGTCGAGGGCAGTATATCAGCTCATTTGTTGTCACGGACTGCTGTATGTCGAGGGCAGTATATCAGTTCTTTTGTTGTCACACTCCCGCCGCATGCTGAGGGGAGCATATCAAGCTGTTCAAGTTTTGAGGCTTCTATGAGTGACATCCAATCATGATTCAGTTATCGATTCTGTACAATTCGAACCAATCGCTGAGTGTCCGCCACCATAAATGCCCCATTGATTTGTGTCGTTGAAATGTAGTTATAGTAACAATTACCAAATACGAGTATTTGTCACAAAGAAAATGGCCTAACTGCTACGTTACTGGTACGCTCTTTAACAGAATGTTTGTATGTTGTGTACACTCTAATTTACTTAACTTACCGTCCTAGAAGACTGTAGCCAGTACACCATATTGGGAGATGCCCACTGACCAAAATAAGCTACAATAAACACAAAAATTGACGGTCACTTACAGGATCAGTTAAAACCTAAAAACTTTCGTTGTGGCAATTTTTCCATCTCTGGAATGTGTCCAGAGTTATCTCTGGTGCTGGAAAATAAAGGCTAAACGCCATGTGCATTCGCTACGAAGACTTCAAGTCAAATGTTTTAATTTAAATCCTGACAGAAAAAAAATCTTCTTGGTCCTACTGTAATTCGAACACGTGATCTCCTCGTTTATAGAACAAGTTATTTCCGATCAGCTGCCACATCTCTTTGGTAAGAGCAAGCAAGTTCATGCAAATAGAACTTAGAGATGAACACAGAAAAAAAACAGAAGACAAATTAACTTATATACAAACTGAGGGACCAAAACGTCAGAGAGAATTTGCACTAAAACAGTCAGAGGCTTCTTCAGGATTAGCAATAAACAGCTGACCAAGATCCCACTCCACCTTCACGAGGTGGATCTGAAAACAGACTAACTAGTCTGGTTAAAAGAGTAGGGATCGATAGGGGAAGGCAACCTGATATTCAAAAATTATATTCTGATTTCGGATATCATGGGCCTAAATGCGTCTACACAGCACATCCACTCCCATTTAAAGTTATTTTAAGGGCGAACAATAAAAAAAAGGTATATTAAGTGTGCAAACACAGAAGAAATATACTGGGGAACAAAATATAGTTTTGAAAGTAAAGGTCGTTGCAATATGTGAGAGCGATTTTAATTTTGTTTGTAAAAGTTAACATCACAGCAAGATGTAGGAGTAAGTATTGTCAGCCTAAAATACGACAAGGCGGTAATTATGACAACATATGAAAGGTTAACTGTCAAGATCTGATGTTTCCTAAAACAAACTTCAGCACTTTTGAATCTAGGTTTACTTTGGCACTGCCTGCCATTGTTGACGGAACTCTTCTGCTCAGTAAAGTACATTCATCATCCCCCTCAGAGAAATAATGAACGTGCCGTGCGCGTAAATGATAAATGCTGAGAAATTGGCGTTGTTGCTGAGATAGGCATAACAGGCTTCGCGCAGCTGTTGATGATTTCAGTTTACGAAGGGACATGTGTTTTAGTGTTGTACTCTACCAGTGAATATTGTTGATTACTAGGCTTGAAGTTGGGTCTAATACAATAGCTGCAAAGATACAGCGCGTAATAGATACATAATATATATATATAAATATATATAGATAAATAGACGTGGTAGATAAATAAACATAGATAGATAAAATAGATAGATAGATAAATAAACGTGTAAAGGTAAAGTACGAGCCTCGGCGTCTTAGCAGTAGAGTTTTCACCTACGTGCTCGGCCGCCTATCCAGAAGTGTTCGGAGATATATATATTGTCACTTCAAGCAGCGAGGCAGCACTCCACACCTTCCCAGAGTAATACCTTGGTACCCATTTCTTCCAACGGCTGGGATGACCGCGGGGGTATTTTTTTTCCAACCACGAGTACAACTCACACTGTTTCCAGCGGGAATCGAACACGGGTTATCCGAACGTCGGTAGCCCAGTTGGGTTGGTTTTTTTCCAACTAGTCTACCGAGGACCCAATAGACATCAAAATGGCACCGAATATGACAGCAGAGAGGGGGAATCTACTTAGCTAAAGACAGAGATTCATTCTGACGGACTTTGATGAATGTAACGCTCTGCAAATGAAAATCAAACCCAACGATGATATATTAATTTTCAATGTCATTTTCAAATTGATTACAAGAAGCGATATATCTTAAATTAAAAAAAAAACATGTTAAATGTTGAATAATTCACAACAGAAAGTGTTTCATTTTGTCGATTATTTTGTACTAAAATATGAGAAACACATAAATTAAACAAGCAAGAAAAATCAATAAACGTGTGTTATAGCCAAATTCAAACAAAGAATCGAGAGAGAAAAACATCAAAGATAGATTGCAGTGTTGTTGGTGTTCTTATTAACTAACAACCATTAAACTGCATCGTTATCGTTGAGAAGTACAAAGTGAAATAATTTGGCCACGTATCTCGATCGTCTGACCTAGCCTAGCAAAGACCAAGAACGAAAAGGTTGGATGAGAGAGATGGGAAGATAACATCAAAGAATAGACAGGTCTCGACTTTGCAGAGTCCAAATAAATGACTGAAGATAGACTTCAATAGGGCATTCGTTAGAACGGATTTGCTTTCCTTTTTCTTGTCTAAATTCCCGCTCTTCCAGGGAAACGGACCAAAACGAGGAGGTGAAGTTGTCTAGTTCAGCGCTGGCTCACTGACCTTGACTCCAAATTTTAACTGTAGGTCATTAACTGCAATTGATTCAATGCTGAAACTGCGTCTGATGATTCCAATGACAGTAAAATGTTGCAATGCCACGAGTTGTTGTAATGCCACGAGTTGTTGTAATGCCACGAGTTGTTGTAATGCCACGAGTTGTTGTAATGCCACGAGTTGTTGTAATGCCACGAGTTGTTGTAATGCTACGAGTCGTTGTAATGCCACGAGTTGTTGTAATGCCACGAGTCGTTGTAATGCTACGAGTTGTTGTAATGCCACGAGTTGTTGTAATGCCACGAGTTGTTGTAATGCCACGAGTTGTTGTAATGCCACGAGTTGTTGTAATGCCACGAGTCGTTGTAATGCTACGAGTTGTTGTAATGCCACGAGTTGTTGTAATGCCACGAGTTGTTGTAATGCCACGAGTTGTTGTAATGCCACGAGTTGTTGTAATGCCACGAGTCGTTGTAATGCTACGATCTCTTGTAATGCTACGAGTTAATTCTAATGCTACAAGTTGGTGCGGACAATGTGTCTGCTCATTGATATGGCGGGTCGTAACGGCTTTCTTGACATTCCCGACTCTTACTGTATAGGCTGAAGTTCGTCTTTCCCAGGCTATACTGGGAAAATACTAGTTCGGCCCAAAGGTGCTGCAATATTTGATCCTCTATATCAGTAACATCCACCACTACATAAAACACGGCGATTCTAGCTTTTGTTAGCCAGCTTGTTTTGACGCAGACTGTTACCGGAGAAGACCATGAGGAGGTAGAGTTGTTATATAGATCCTGGTCAGCTGATGGTGCGTTGACCCTGCTATTACGACCGCAGATCACAGGCACTTATGCTCTATTAAAGACAGTATCAAGTGCGGCATATGTTACCATTTAAGCGATTCTGCACTTATAATAGATCATAAGAGTTGTACATTACATTAAAAAGACCAACTAGAGTGATGCATGTTCATTTACATACCATTGACGGTGGTCATATAATATTTTACACAGCATTAACATACAATTACAAGTGATGTCAACACATACCAAATGAGGCTTGCGTGGAATTAAATCATTTTATTAAAAGGACCAGGGGAACATCCAACTGTGCACACCCGACGTTTACAACATTTATGTGCCTATGTGGTTTTAGTTCAGTTCAGTCGACGGATGATTCGCATTGCTTCTCGGTCAAGTCAATAAGTGCTCAGATCTCCTCCCAGTATCTCGGTGTCTCTCAGTCTGCGGAGACTGACGACTCCAGTTCTGTATTGATTTACTATTCTTCTGTGTCTCCCCACATAGTGCTTCTGTCTGGCACCTCCAATTTTTATCTCATATTGGTGCATTCTGAACATATTTTCTCGTAATTGTAGATACAAACAACAAAGTTTAGATAGGTATGCACAGACATTGGTAACTTTGATAAGAGTAAACTACCAACAACAAATCTTAGATAGGTAAAAGTAAAGATAAAGTACGACACTTGAATCGGCGTCTCAGCACGCGAGTTTTCACCCATATGTGCTCGGCCGCCTATCCAGAAGTGTTCGGAGACTTCTGGATAGTGTCACTTCAATCATTGTAACTCACGATGCAAGACGGCATTCCTCAGCTTCCCAGAGTACTACCCTGGTACCCATTTCTGCCAGCGGCTGGGTTGACCGCGAGGGTATTGTTATTTCCAACCATGAGTACATCTCACACTACTTCCAGCGGTAATCGAACACGGGTTATCCGAACGATAGATATAGATAGATAAACACAGACATTGGCCACTTTGATAAGAATAAACCACAAACAACAAAGCTTATATTATTATTAACATTAATGTCATATATATTTCTAAATGCCTGCGAAACATGGACACTCGCTGTTGGTTTTAAGAATAATAAAGAATATGTAAATAAAATGGTTTACAAAGATTTTGCTAATATACAAACGATAAACGATGTCTGCAGTGAGGAAGTGCCCAACAAAATCCAACGATTTACGGGATCAATTAAAGACTTACTATCTACGATGAATGGACAAGAATTAAAATGGTACGGACATATTACACGATCTACAGGCCTTGTTAAGACCATTCTGTACGGCAGAGTGTAAAGAAAAAGAAGATAATGAAGACAGAGAAAGTGGTGAGAAGACAACATCAGAAAATAGACACTATAAACCTACGTCACATCTCAGACTGCAGCAACTATCTGCGAAAAAAAAAAAAAGTAAAGTGCCCCCGTCACGCCAAGTGGCGTATAGGGAATATGGTGTTAGTGACCATACATTTTACAGACATTCGGCACATGAATTTTTGGGGTAATGTGGTCGGTATTACGCCCGTGCCGCTTTACTTTCCCAGAAAAAATTCCGTTACCCATTAAAGGCTGGGTGAACCCGGAAGCCGTCGGTTGGGATCGAACCCTACCTCTTGTCCTTTATAGTCCAGTTCACTAACCACTGAGCTATCGCGACTCTCAACTATCTGCGAAGGTAAGAATTAAACTGTGAAGTGGCCACAAAGAGGCACCAACGACCGTCACGTTACAAGTTAACAATGATTTGATGAATGTATTACTTCCGGGTCGTCAGAAACAGTGTACCAAAATTTAAAAAGTTAAACTACATGCAACAAAATTCTATCGTAGAGTAACAAAGTTGATCTACAAGCAACAAAATGCTATCATAGAGTAACAAAGTTGGTCTACAAGCAACAAAATTATATCGTAGAGTAACAACGTTGATCTACAAGCAACAAAATTATATCGTAGAGTAACAAAGTTGATCTACAAGCAACCAAATTCTATCGTAGAGTAACAAAGTTGATCTACAAGCAACAAAATTCTATCGTAGAGTAACAAAGTTGATCTACAAGCAACAAAATTCCATCATAGAGTAACAAAGTTGATCTACAAGCAACAAAATTCTGTCGTAGAGTAACAAAGTTGAACTACATGCAACAAAATTCTATCGTAGAGTAACAAAGTTGATCTACAAGCAACAAAATTATATCGTAGAGTAACAAAGTTGATCTACAAGCAACAAAATTCTATTGTAGAGTAACAACGTTGATCTACAAGCAAAAAAATTATATCGTAGAGTAACAAAGTTGATCTACAAGCAACAAAATTATATCGTAGAGTAACAAAGTTGATCTACAAGCAATAAAATTATATCGTAGAGTAACAAAGTTGATCTACAAGCAACAAAATTCTATGGTAGAGTAACAAAGTTAATCTACAAGCAACAAAATTCTATGGCAGAGTAACAAAGTTGAACTACATGCAACAAAATTCTATCGTAGAGTAACAAAGTTGATCTACAAGCAACAAAATTATATCGTAGAGTAACAAAGTTGATCTACAAGCAACAAAATTCTATTGTAGAGTAACAAAGTTGATCTACAAGCAACAAAATTATATCGCAGAGTAACAAAGTTAAACTACATGCAACAAAATTCTATTGTAGAGTAACAACGTTGATCTGCAAGCAACAAAATTATATCGTAAAGTAACAAAGTTGATCTACAAGCAACAAAATTCCATCGTAAAGTAGCAAAGTTGAACCACAAGCAACAAAATTATATCGTAAAGTAACAAGGTTGATTTACAAGCAACAAAATTCCATCGTACAGTAACAACGTTGATCTACAAGCAAAAAATTATATCGTAAAGTAACAAAGTTGATCTACAAGCAACAAAATTCCATCGTAAAGTAGCAAAGTTGAACTACAAGCAACAAAATTCTATCGTAGAGTAACAAAGTTAAACTTCAAGCAACAAAATTATATCGTAGAGTAACAAAGTTGATCTACAAGAAACAAAATTCTATCGTAAAGTAACAAAGTTGATCTACAAGCAACAACATTCCATCGTAAAGTAACAAAGTTGATCTACAAGCAACACAATTATATCGTAGAGTAACAAAGCTGATCTACAAGAAACAAAATTCTATTGTAAAGAAACAAAGTTGATCTACAAGAAACAAAATTCTATCGTAGAGTAACAAAGTTGAACTACAAGCAACAAAATTCCATCGTAGAGTAACAAAGTTTTGCACGATCCTCTCATTGGCACAGACAAAGCACGTTTTAAACAATGTATGTCTTTCTTAATCTTAATATAAATAAATAGAAGACACGTGTTTATGTAAAGGAATGAAGAAGCCAATGTCAGACGAGATCGTACGCACGTTAGCAACAAAGGTGAACCCTTTTTCTTGAGATGCCAATCGTATGAGCAGTCATCACCAAGTACAGTGACTGCTGACTAGGCGATCATGTCTCTCCACAACTTTCTGTCTCTATTGCTGTTTATCAGTTCTGTTGTTAACTCCATACCAAACCACTCTCTTAAATTGTCTTGTATTCCTCTCTGCTTCCATATCTCTTTTCCATTTATATATTTCCTCTATTTTTTTGTTTTGCTACATTACATTCCAGCTGTTCCCTTCTCATAAAAACTTGGCCATAAAACTTTGATTGTTTGCTCCGTATGTTGGCAATTGACTTTCATTTTTCGTTTGCCTCTTTTAGAACATCCCCATTAAACTTTTCAACGGTCATTTGCATTCTCAACATTCTTCTGTCAAATAACATTACTGTCGCCTTCAACGATTTTCCGGTTTGTTGTTCTATTTTCTAATATTCACACCCATACATTAACACTGGTCCCACATAACACCGAAGAACTCTGTTTTTTTTGTCCCCATTGACAAAAGTGACAAAAATAGATTGCACAACATTGTCCTCGTTCTTTGGAATACTGCCCTAGCCTGAGCGGTGATGTACCTCACCTCTGTAGTATATCAACAATCTGAAGTTAACATCGTTCCTATGTACGTAGGTAGGTCAAAAAGTAATGCACACCAATTTTTTTCTCGGAAACTATTCGGGAAAAATGTGTGAAATTTTCACAGATTGTATCTGAACATCCCCTTTACACTACCTATTTTTCAACATAATCTCCGTCCAAGCGTATTGCCTTACGCCAACGCGAAACTAGGTCATGAATGCCTCGTTTGTACCAAGTTTTGTCCTGCTCGCGTAGCCATTTTTTAACTGCACGGATCACACCCTCATCATTGTCAAAGTGTGTCCCACGCAGGAATTTTTTGAGTGGTCCAAACAGATGGAAATCTGAGGGAGTCAGATCAGGGCTGTAAGGAGGATGGGGCAGTACAGTCCAACCAAATTTGTTGATTGCTTCCCGTGTTACCAGACTTGTGTGAGGGCGTGCATTGTCATGTTGAAGCAACAAATCTGCAGATGGCTTATTAGGCCGAACTCTGTGGAACCGATTTTTTGAGTTTTGTCAGTGTATTGATGTAAGCTGTCGAGTTGATTGTTTCACCTCTCGTCATTACATCAACAAGAATCACACCATCAATGTCCCAGAAGACAGTGATCATCACCTTTCCGGCTGATGGAGATGTTTTGAATTTTTTTCTTTTTGGTGACTGCGGGTGATGCCATTCCATTGACTGCATTTTTGTTTCAGGCTCATAATGATGTGCCCACGTTTCGTCACCGGTAACAATTTTTGACAAAAACATTTCTCCTTCAACACCGAAACGCTCCAACAATTCAGAACAGAATGTTTTCCTTTGAACTCTGTGATCATTTGTTAGGCGCCGAGGAACCCATCGAGCGCAAATCTTTGAATATCCGAGAGTTTTAAAAATTGCGATTGCACTTCCCTTGCTGACTGTAAGCTGCAATGCCAATTGCTGACTAGTGATACGCCTATCCTTACGAATAATGGCATCAGCCCGGTTTAACATGTCTGTGCTGTTAGCCGAGGCAACACGTCCAGAACGCGGTAAATCATGCAGCTCCACTCGTACACTTTCTGCAGCTTTAATTCTCTGAACCCAGCGACTAACTGTGCTCCTATCGACTGCAGAACATTTGTACACTGCACACAGTCGTTTATGAATGTTTGCCACAGTTTCTTTTTCCGCAACCAGAAATTCTATGACAATTCGCTGTTTGTTACGGACATTGTTGACAAGCTCCAATTTAACGGTTCATAGATTGCGTAATATTTATCAGAATGCTGTGCAATTTGGTACACATAATTGGAACATGTCATATTCCAAGTGTGCAAAATTTCATATTCCTATCTTTATTATTAGCCGAGAAAAAAATTGGTGTGCATTACTTTTTGACCTCCCGTATTATTTAAATTCCTTGACCTGTTTTAATGCTTCCTCTTGTATTTTAATTGTGCATTTAGGAGATATATATATTCTTTGTTGTAAGCATTAGTTATCGTTTTACTGTTGAGGCTAAGGCCTTTATTTTTAATTTTCAACAATATAATGGCAATTATTTTCTGTAAATTTGTTCCACTCTGAGTGATTAAGTTATCAGCATACCTAAAGTTGTTTGTATTATATCACCCGACTGATATTCCGTGTACGATCTCTTATGATCATATTACAATATCACTGTACATATTAAATAATTATGGTGATAATGCACATTTTTTGCTAAAACCTTCTTTTATTTGTTGAAATATTCTCAATTATTTCTTCAACTTTTAGCTGCTTTTTGTTGCTTGTGCATGCTCTACTATTTTCAGATCTTTGCTGCCAACATTTATACTCTCTAAAATTGTTATTATTCTTTCAGTTTTTCTTCGTCATATGCTGGGCAAAGTAATTGTTATTTCCAATAAATCCACATTATTCATCACTAATTCCAGATTTAATTTTATTTCACACTTTTTGCTTCATGATTCTTAGTAATATTTTAGTCACGTGACACATAATACCTATTGTGCAATGATCTTTATATGTCATGGCACCATATTTCTTCAGCAAAGCTATGAATATAGATTGTAGTCGATTGTCTGGTATATATCCGCTGCTGTTGATGCCATTCAGCTGCTGTATTGCTGTTTCTTTTCCACATTATCACAAGGTATCCATTACTCTTTGGTTATCTTTTCTGGTCCAGGTGATTTTCCTATTTTCATGCTGCGCAAAACATCCTCCATTTTTTCTGTGAGTATTTCCGGTCCTTTCATTATCTTGAATATTTACTTTTGGTCTTTCGTTGTCACAGAGTTCCTTGATGTTTCTGTTCATCTTAGCGTTATGTCTTTCGTTGTCACAGAGTTCCTTGATGTTTCTGTTCATCTTAGCGTTATGCCTTTCGTTGTCACAGAGTTCCTTGATGTTTCTGTCCATCTTAACGTTATGCCTTTCGTTGTCACAGAGTTCCTTGATGTTTCTGTCCATCTTAACGTTATGCCTTTCGTTGTCACAAAATTCCTTGATGTTTCTGTCCATCTTAACGTTATGCCTTTCGTTGTCACAGAGTTCTTTGATGTTTCTGTCCATCTTAACGTTATGCCTCCTCGTTTCTAAGCAACCCTCCCTTTGATTTTAGACCACCAGTATTTGCTCCGTTTCCCTTCCAATTAATTTATCATTTTATGAATAACAATTGCATCTCGTTTATGTTTCTTTCCATCTCTAATTTAGCCGTGCCCACGTTGCTTCATTGCATTTGTCTGCCACTTCTCGTTTCAATATCTTATATTCATCTTTGGCTGGGACTTCCGTTTCTAAGATGGCGGATCTAGTCCACGTTCTCTCGACCGTTGCTGAAAGTGCATTCGATGTCTGATTAATTTCGGTTCTCCATCGCATTTCTATTCGTTAAAGTCAAGATGATGATCTACTTATTACATCTGCGCCGATAAAACAATGTCGTACGCCGGCAATATTTCATTTTCGACAAATGAAGTGTTGTGAATGCGACCTTCCATCGTCTAGGCTTGTTTGGTACTTTACGTCACATTAGTGCTGTTCATGACCGTTGATGGATTTGCTTGACGCAAGTTATTTATATGTTCTCATTAATGTGAACTGCTTCGTCAGCCGCAGTTCTATCTCTTTAGGGAATTTGCACCGTGTTCTGTTCGTCGTAGACTACATTCACTAGAGTAATCAAGAATCTAAATGGCGCGTCATTGCTGTGCTTGTGACATTGTTATGTGTGCTGCGTCATCGTAATGGCTCATCGTAAATCCCTAGACAGGCCGTACGCTAATCTTACGGTCTGTTGTTTGATGTTCGACGGGGATAATCTGACGACTAACTGTGTGTTTATATGTTCGAAATTGGAGTCAACAACGATGGCCTAACATCATCAAGCGCTATACATTTTTAAAGAAATATGACGATCATCACTTTCGGGAGGACGTGAACTTCTGGTATATGGTGGATAGGCGGCAGGAACCATTGCAGACTATGCATGAAAAATGTTCCTTGTTGCAGTTTCCTCATATTCCAAGTCCATGGGGGACTGGTTGGTCTCGAGGCAAGACGCCGGCCTCGGGACAGAGAGGTTGTGGGTTCAAATCTCGGCTACACCGGTTGGCATTTTTATTTATGATTTCTCTCTGCGACAACCATCCCTGGTCTCAGCAGCGAGGCCCGGCTTGAAACGTCAGTTACTTTTCGACGGAAAAAAACATGAGTACCTCCGAATTCGGAGTTATCTGCCTGTGCGGCGAGGGACGCCTGTGCACACGGCTGCCAGGGAAAAATGGATTAACACGCAAAATTCAGTTCCTAGTCTCTAGGGACATCGTCAGAGTTGAAAGCTGGCAAACGCAAAAACAACAACATCTTTGGCTTATTTACTCCTTGCTTCCATCAACTGTAAATGGCATCCATTTTATCTTGAAATACTCCTCTTTGGGGGTATAACCTCTTGAGATCTGTGTTGTATTGATTCTTTCAACATTTCCCATTCTTCATCTATGATTAGCATTTTCTCTATTTCAATGCACCTGTTCTAAATTGTGATGATGTATTTCCAACGTCCTTTCTTGTCTGACTGACTTATTTCTTGTCTGACTTACTTCTTGTCTGACTTATTTCTTGTCTGACTTATTTCTTGTCTGACTGACTTACTTTTTGTCTGACTTACTTCTTGTCTGACTTATTTCTTGTCTGACTTACTTCTTGTCTGACTTACTTCTTGTCTAACTGACTTACTTCTTGTCTGACTGACTTACTTCTTGTCTGACTTACATCTTGTCTGACCTACTTCTTGTTTGATCTACTTCTTGTCTGACGTGCTTCTTATCTGACTTATTTCTTGTTTCATTTACTTCTTGTCTGACTTACTTCTTGTCTGACTTACTTCTTTTGTGATTTATTTCGTGTCTGACCTACTTCTTGTCTGACTTGCTTCTTGTCGGACTTGCTTCTTGTCTGACCAACTTCTTGTCTGACTTACTTCCTGTCTGAAGCAGATCTAAATTTAACTTAATGTTAACTGCGGCTCTTTTTGGGGTTTTTATTTTATTACGAGTTTTTTTTTTTTTTTTTACAACTGGTACGTGATCACTATTGCAATCTGCTCCTGGTCTAATTTTAACAGATATCATATTATTTCTGAATCTATTGTTTATCTGTACGTACAGATTTTATTACAAGTGTCATCTCCTTGGTTTTTTGACATTCAAAGACGTCTAGGGTATTGCTTAAACTAAGATGTTCCTATCATCACATTGTGTGTTTTTGCCCATTTAATAACTTTGTCATGCTATAATTTCTTTCTCCTAAACATTAGGTATTAATCAATTCTTAAATTTGTTCATTTCCTAGTTTCGCAATAAAATATCCAACAAACACGATGATCTTTTGTGGTTTGCACTGTTTAAGTAAGTGTCCCACTGAGCTCGTTGTACAATGTATTAGCTGTTTCCTCTGTTGGTGCAAAAACATGGATAATATTAAAATGTGTTGGTATTTCGTTTCATTTAACTAACAAGACTATGTCGGTTATTGTACAAAAGCCTTCTACAGTCCTTGCTTACTCGCTCGCCAACATATCCACTCTTTTGGTTTTTAGTAGTAAAAGTAGTAAGTAAAGTAGGGAGCCAATGGTGGGGTGTGCTAAACACTCCAAGGTATGGTGACAGCTTTACAAATAAAGAACACAACACAATACTGACGTTTCGGCCTGTGGCCTTCTTCAGAATACAGGGACAACGACAACAAGCGGTGAAGCACAATTACTACATGTTAGATGATCAAGTGGAGGGCGAGGAAAGTAGGATGCAGAAATAAGAAAAGAGAGAAATGAATTTTACATGATGAGAGGTATGATGGGCGTCAAAATATATAAAATAGAAAAAGAGAGAGAAAAATGTATAATAAATTGTACTTAGCTGAGCTCAGAGCAGGAAAACTGTAATCCGTGCTGAAACCAGTCGGAATGACTAAAAGCGCAGAGAACGTGTATAGAAAGCAACACGTGACAAAGACAGGTGTTGACAGGTGTCTTTGTCACGTGTTGCTTTCTATACACGTTCTCTGCGCTTTTAGTCATTCCGACTGGTTTCAGCACGGATTACAGTTTTCCTGCTCTGAGCTCAGCTAAGTACAATTTATTATACATTTTTCTCTCTCTTTTTCTATTTTATATATTTTGACGCCCATCATACCTCTCATCATGTAAAATTCATTTCTCTCTTTTCTTATTTCTGCATCCTACTTTCCTCGCCCTCCACTTGATCATCTAACATGTAGTAATTGTGCTTCACCGCTTGTTGTCGTTGTCCCTGTATTCTGAAGAAGGCCACAGGCCGAAACGTCAGTATTGTGTTGTGTTCTTTATTTGTAAAGCTGTCACCATACCTTGGAGTGTTTAGCACACCCCACCATTGGCTCCTTGCTACCAGCTTTACCGCAGCATTGCAATTATTTGCCTGTTCCCTAGTAAGTAAAGTACCCCCGTCACGCCAAGTGGCGTATAGGGAATATGGTGTTAGTGACCCTATATTTTACAGACCTTCAGCACATGATTTTTGGGGTAATGTGGTCGGTATTACGCGCCGTGCTGCTTTACTTTCCCGGAAAAAAAAATCCGGTACCCATTTAAGGCTGGGTGAACCCAGAAGCCGTCGGTAGTAGTACCTCCACAATATATTATTTTTGTATTTCTTCTTCTTCCTTCCAACTGCCTGTGCAGCATAGGTCGTCAAAAAACACTTTCTACGCCATTCTGTTTATTGCCATTCTTCTAAGATCTTCCCTTGTCTTCCTCATCATCTTCATCTATGCTTCCCCCTGTCTTCTCCAAGAATACTTTGGTTTTCCTCTGTGTCTCTTCCCCTGGAGATTAAAAAAAAGGGCATGTCATGTAATGCTCTCAGTTGGCTTCCGTAGTGTGTCCTATCCAGCGCCATCGTCTTCGCTCCATCGCTTTATCTACTGGTATTTGACTGGTACATTTCCATAATTCTGTGTTAGTGATTTTGTCCTGCCATTTCCATCCTTTTATTCTGCACAAGCATTTCATTAATTACTTTTTTTTTAATGTACCATAATATATTTGACCTGATCCAGTGTTTCTCATATCTCATTGTCTTAATAAATGTCAGTGACATAATAATAGCTGTGTCAGGATCAGCGAACTAAAACTGACTTATTTCCTATTTCCGTCCACGTTATAACCAGTCAGACATAGCGAGGTTGAGTCTAAAAGGGAGGTAAACCCGATTCTAAAAATATGTCGTTATGAAGTCGGATATATCGAACCAAATGAGCAAATATTGCAGCATAACTTTCTTGTATGCGTGTGGTGAACAAATTGAAGCTTCCTACGTGAGAACAGAAACAAAACGGTTCACGAAGGATTTTTTTTCTTAAATTCCACCTCGGGCATGCGCTCTCTAACACACAACACGCGCCATCTGTTAGTACAGTCAAACAGATGGCATGTAGGCCTGGCGGTTTTTCATGAACAGTTCTTGTAGTTTGTAATAGTCGCGTTGACTTGTAGTTTGTAAAAGTTGCGTTGATTTGTAGTTTGTAAAAGGTGTGTTGACTTGTAGTTTGTAATAGTTGCGTTGACTTGTAGTTTGCAAAAGTCGCGTTGACTTGTAGTTTGTAATAGTTGTGTTGACCTGTAGTTTGTAATAGTCGCGCTGACTTGTAGTTTGTAATAGTCGCGCTTACTTGTAGTTTGTAATAGTCGCGCTTACTTGTAGTTTGTAATAATTGCGTTGACTTGTAGGTTGTAATAGTCGCGTTGACTTGTAGTTTGTAATAGTTGCGTTGACTTGTAGTTTGTAGAATAGTTGCGTTGACTTGTAGTTTGTAATATTCGCGTTGACTTGTAGTTTGTAATAGTTGCGTTGACTTGTAGTTTGTAATAGTCGCGCTGACTTGTAGTTTGTAATAGTCGCGCTTACTTGTAGTTTGTAATAGTCGCGCTTACTTGTAGTTTGTAATAATTGCGTTGACTTGTAGGTTGTAATAGTCGCGTTGACTTGTAGTTTGTAATAGTTGCGTTGACTTGTAGTTTGTAGAATAGTTGCGTTGACTTGTAGTTTGTAATATTCGCGTTGACTTGTAGTTTGTAATAGTTGCGTTGACTTGTAGTTTGTAGAATAGTTACGTTGACTTGTAGTTTGTAGAATAGTTGCGTTGACTTGTAGTTTGTAGAATAGTTGCGTTGACTTTAGTTTGTAGAATAGTTGCGTTGACTTGTAGTTTGTAGAATAGTTGCGTTGACTTGTAGTATGTAATAGTTGCGTTGACTTGTAGTTTGTAGAATAGTTGCGTTGACTTGTAGTTTGTAATAGTTGCGTTGACTTGTAGTTTGTTATAGTTTTGTTGATTTGTAGGTTGTTATAGTTGCGTTGACTTGTTTGTAATAGTTGCGTTGATTTGTAGTTTGTAATAGTTGCGTTGATTTGTAGTTTGTAATAGTTGCGCTGATTTGTAGTTTGTAATAGTTGCGTTGATTTGTAGTTTGTAATAGTTGCGTTGACTTGTTTGTAAAAGTTGCGTTGACTTGTAGTTTGTAATAATTGCGTTGATTTGAAGTTTGTAATAGTTGCGTTGATTTGTAGGTTGTTATAGTTTTGTTGATTTGTAGGTTGTTATAGTTGCGTTGACTTGTTTGTAATAGTTGCACTGACTTGTACATAAACAACACGAGTTTTCTAATTTTGTTAATGGTAGGTGATGTTTTTTAAATGAAGGTACGAGATGTCTTGATTAGCAAATAGAAGATAAGTTTGTACAATTATAACTGAATTTCTGGGCTATTAAATGGCTTTCATTTCTCATTCTCTATTGCTAGTCTGCTTTGCTGCCCATGTACTTTAGCCTATCCACTATGCCAAGCTATTCATAGCTCTCCTCCACTAGACCCCACTGCGATACTTAGGTGGTCTCCTATACCTCTTTTGTCTATGTTACTTATCTTTCACATTTTCTTTATTGTACCCCACCCTCAGACATCTCATTCTTTCCGCCGTTCGAGTACCTGTTATTCTTCTATTCTATTCTTTCTCCTTTGTGTATGCACACTAGCCTCGGTGTGTATTCTTCTGTTCTATTCTTTCTCCTTTGTGTATGCACACTAGCCTCGGTGTGTATTCTTCTGTTCTATTCTTTCTCCTTTGTGTATGCACACTAGCCTCGGTGTGTATTCTTCTGTTCTATTCTTTCTCCTTTGTGTATGCACACTAGCCTCGGTGTGTATTCTTCTGTTCTATTCTTTCTCCTTTGTGTATGCACACTAGCCTCGGTGTGTATTCTTCTGTTCTATTCTTTCTCCTTTGTGTATGCACACTAGCCTCGGTGTGTATTCTTCTGTTCTATTCTTTCTCCTTTGTGTATGCACACTAGCCTCGGTGTATATTCTTCTGTTCTATTCTTTCTCCTTTGTGTATGCACACTAACCTCGGTGTGTATTCTTCTGTTCTATTATTTCTCCTTTGTGTATGCACACTAACCTCGGTGTATATTCTTCTGTTCTATTCTTTCTCCTTTGTGTATGCACACTAGCCTCGGTGTGTATTCTTCTATTCTATTATTTCTCCTTTGTGTATGCACACTGACCTCGGTGTATATTCTTCTGTTCTATTATTTCTCCTTTGTGTATGCACACTAACCTCGGTGTATATTCTTCTGTTCTATTCTTTCTCCTTTGTGTATGCACACTAGCCTCGGCGTATATTCTTCTGTTCTATTCTTTCTCCTTTGTGTATGCACACTAACCTCGGCGTATATTCTTCTGTTCTATTCTTTCTCCTTTGTGTATGCACACTAGCCTCGGTGTGTATTCTTCTGTTCTATTCTTTCTCCTTTGTGTATGCACACTAGCCTCGGTGTGTATTCTTCTGTTCTATTCTTTCTCCTTTGTGTATGCACACTAACCTCGGTGTATATTCTTCTGTTCTATTCTTTCTCCTTTGTGTATGCACACTAGCCTCGGTGTGTATTCTTCTGTTCTATTCTTTCTCCTTTGTGTATGCACACTAGCCTCGGTGTATATTCTTCTGTTCTATTCTTTCTCCTTTGTGTATGCACACTAGCCTCGGTGTATATTCTTCTGTTCTATTCTTTCTCCTTTGTGTATGCACACTAGCCTCGGTGTATATTCTTCTGTTCTATTCTTTCTCCTTTGTGTATGCACACTAGCCTCGGTGTATATTCTTCTGTTCTATTCTTTCTCCTTTGTGTATGCACACTAGCCTCGGTGTATATTCTTCTGTTCTATTCTTTCTCCTTTGTGTATGCACACTAGCCTCGGTGTATATTCTTCTGTTCTATTCTTTCTCCTTTGTGTATGCACACTAGCCTCGGTGTATATTCTTCTGTTCTATTCTTTCTCCTTTGTGTATGCACACTAACCTCGGTGTGTATTCTTCTGTTCTATTCTTTCTCCTTTGTGTATGCACACTAGCCTCGGTGTGTATTCTTCTGGTTATGGGGGCGCTATGCGCACTTTTCTGCATATATATAATTATCTCTGTATCGATTTGCATATGCATGCATGTGCTCATATGTATGGGTAAAGGGTATGCTTGTGTGCACATGCATATATATATATGCAGTTATGTTTGTCTATGTATATATGCGCTCTTTTGTGCGAGTGTATACATGTATGTGTGGCCTCTTAGATACTTATAGACATTGCCAGTGTCTTTGTAGTCTGGTAACCTAGACAGTGTTCCCCCACTCACATATTTTTAGATCCATTACATGGTTTGACCATCAGGGTAATTATATATACAACGGCGCGGATTTTCTCTCTTTCTCGTTCCAGCCACGGTCCACGACACAGGGAAGAATTTGTTTCTTTTCTTAAACCAGTTTTGATTATTTTGTTTTGAATGTTTCATTACTAGTTAGCTATGTAGTATTAATTTTATTTACTTACATATCAATGTGTGTGTGTTGTTTGTTTGTTCCTGCTGAAGACCTATTGAACCGAAACGTTGTAAAGCTTTTACCATACCATTTTTTTCTATATTTTTTTTTCAATTCTCCCTCACATTTAGCTTTACTGCAGCTTCACATTTGTATGCATTTATTTGCATTTCTTTGCCTCAACCCCCTATTAAATGGTGCAGGGTTTTTTTTTTTACTATTAAATGTTGCGGACATTTTGTTTTGTTTAAATTGTAAGTAAATGGTATAGGATTTGTGTTTCATTGAAAGTGATTTATTGATTTGTAAATAGTAACGCATTTCTAAAAAATAATAAAACTGTAGGTATATGCTACGGAATTTCTTGACTAGTGAATGGTACTGATTTTATTTTTTTAAATAGTATGTTAATTGTCGTGAATTTCTTAATTAATAACTGTTACTAGACTTCTCGATGTGCGTGGAACAGTACGTAAGGACACGCCAATGAGCATTTTCATTGCATAAAGCAATTTGAACCTTATGAAAATATAGTTAAAGAATAATATCTTAGAGGGACATTTTCTGAGAGTTGTTTTCACATGGGTGAGAGAGAGAGAGAGATAACTATTTACTGATACAGTGAAAGACGTGTGTGTGTAAAAAAGAAAGAGGATGGGAGAAAATGAAAATTGATTGGAAAAATAGCGACAGTGCTACGGTTACAGCTTTACGTAGATAATAAACGACACACAAAATTCGACGTTTCGGATTTGATCAGATTTCTACACGAAAGGAAGGAAGGAAGGAAGGAAGGAAGGAAGGAAGGAAGGAAGGAAGGAAGGAAGGAAGGAAGGAAGGAAGGAAGGAAGGAAGGAAGGGGAGGGAGGGAGAGAGGGAGGGAGGTAGGGAGGGAGGGAGGGAGGGAGGGAGTATGGGCGATAGAGGGAGATTCGCACTAGACAAAATATAAAGATGCGTTCACATAACACAATTATAGAGAAAAACTAAGTAAAACCTACAAAAGTGTTCACAGTACAAATGTTATACATGAATCTGTAGCAACTGTTGATGATAAATAAAATAACACTTTCGGTTCATCTTACTCCAAACGTGTGCACACCAATGTTCCTCATTTTCTTCTATCAAACTATGAAATATTTGCAAAACTTCAACACTTCTGTGATCTTCAAGCGAAATGTGTAAAGTGTTACCTTGAGAGGAATTCTCAGATTTGTTTTGTTTTTTCCCGCCAGACGAAAATATAATATACATTCCACTTGCCAGCTTGAAACGGGGAGCAGCAATATCCCGCCAAAACACCACAATTTCTGCCGATAATTTCAAGTAATATCTTCTATTATATTTAGAATTTTAAAAATCTTTAAACACATTATTTGTATACACAGTGTACTTACTTCCAGTATAAATACAGCGAGGGCAACATTGTCCAGGCAGATTCTGTTGAATGTGACCTGGCCGACACGATATATCTGGACAAGTGACGTTGGAGCATTGGATACTCCCGTCGTGGCAGTGGCACTTCTCGCAGGCAGATGGTGCCCATTCAGTATTATGCTATTGGAAAAGGTGATAGGTTTCTCTGTTAATTAAATCTCGTTGTTCACAATTTTATTTATTTTTTTTTAAACTATATGTTTCTGCTGTCTGGTAAGACTAAAAGCATTCTGGGAAAATAGAAATGTCACGATCATATCTAGAAATATAAGATAGACTGAGTCTATACTTTGTTAAAATATACTAAGATCAAAACAAATAACAGCAGGGATAAAGCTAAGAATAGCAAAATGTTATATCTTCTCAATATTCCCGTATGGTGCAGAAACATGGACATTAGACAAGAAAACAGAACAGAGAATTGAAGCCTTTGAAATATGGATTTATAGAAGAATATGTAGAATTGGATGGAAAGAAAAGAAAACAAACGATGAAGTCTTAAAATATCTAAAAATAAAAAGAGAACTACTAAACACAATTCAAACAAAACAAATGCGATTTTTGGGCCATGTTAAAAGGCACAACAGCCTGCTGAAAGTAATCTTGGAAGGGAAAACACAAGGTGGCAGAGGCAGACCAAGACTAACATGAACGAGTAGCATTAAAAGATGAACAAATCAATCTATGACAACCTGCACCATCAAAGCAAGAAACAGAGCAGAATGGCGCTCCAGTGTAGCCAACCTTCGTTGCTGAGATGGCACTCGATGATGATGATCCTTCGTTAGGCCCATATATCTATTTGGTAATGAAACACAGAACTTAAGACTAAAATTGGAACGAACAATTCAAGTACTTGATATTATACACGTTTATTTGACTTTGGACATTTCATATTTAGACCGCATTACCAACAAATAGTTTCAAGGCAAATTCCGCGCACAAAAAGGTTAATTGATGCAGTGACCTACTTGCTACACTACTGTGAATAAACAAAACCTGATATGGAGCAGCTTAAAACGATCATCGTGTCTGGCCCCCCCCCCCCCCCAAAAAAAAAAATAATTAATAATTAATAATCAATAAGAATCTATGTAGGACGTAAGGCTAAATGACAAAAGGGAGGTAATGCTAAAAAGATATTGTTAAAGTAATCGACGGGTCTCGATTTATCTAAATCCCAGCTGCGATGGACATAAAGTGGACGACAATAGTTAACGTCTATTAGTGGTGCCAAGATCATTGTTTCATTTGATGTGAGAGTCTATCACAGAATTGTCTCATTACTAACATCTATCCGTCCGTCCGTCTGTCTGTCTGTCTATCTGTTGTCGTTCCGAGCCGAAGACGACTCATAGGGCAGAACCACAATCTCAGAAACAGAAACCTTGCGTGCCAAAATGGCACATATTGCAGAGATCACTGCTCTAAAATATATGGCTCTGTTACCATAACAATACTTTTTACAATGACAGCTTGTCAAGCCATTGATCAATCTCCTTTGTTGCCTCTTACGACATGCCTGGAAGGCCACAGTGTCACTATTCTTTACTTCCCTCATAATGAGGCCCTGGTAACACACGGGTGTGTGGGTTTATTTTGAAAGACTGTAAGACCTTCACATTCTTATGTTCTGTTCAACATTTCACAAGGAAAGCAACGTCTCTTCTCTAAGCCAGAGAACGAACATTAACTTCCATGCAGACGACATCCCCACCATACCTGCTCTGATAGGCATGCTGCAGCAACAGCTTGTGCAAATAAAACAACGGAAATTAGTAGCCATTGAAGAGCCGCGTTAGCTCAGTGGTTAGTCAACTGGATTACTACGGACAAAAGATTACGTTCTATCCTGATCGACGGCTTCCAGGCTCACCAAGCCTTAATTGGCTACTGTATTTTTTTCCTGGAAAGTAAAACGGTACATGTGTAATACTGACCACATTGCCCCAAAACTTAATGTGCCGAAGGTCTATTAAAAAAAATATGGGCACTAACACCACAGTCCCTATACGCCGTGTGGTGTGACAGGGATGTTCACTTTTTTTTCATATTTGGTAAACATTTGTAGACTTGTTTGAAGAGTTTCGATTACAGGTAAACTTCAATAAGATTAAGTACTTAGTGCTGGTGGAGCAACTCCATATTGAAGATTTGTAAAAAAAAATATTTGACGTCATTTGCAACCACTGTGGCGAGAGGCAACAAGAACAGACGTCATCTCCCTCTCCGAGATTGATCGATTCGCCCAGAACAGAGCCGTGTGGCGAGAGGCAACAAGAACAGAGCCGTGTGGCGAGAGGCAACAAGAACAGAGCCGTGTGGCGAGAGGCAACAAGAACAGAGCCGTGTGGCGAGAGGCAACAAGAACAGAGCCGTGTGGCGAGAGGCAACAAGAACAGAGCCGTGTGGCGAGAGGCAACAAGAACAGAGCCGTGTGGCGAGATACAATGCGGGTCCTGTGCAAAGTCTGAAACTTGTTAACGAGATCGCCGAACACAAAAGTCTAGAATTTCTGCCCCGTCTTCGGCTCGAAAGGACAATAGACAGACAGGAAGGAAACAAACAAAATAGACAGGCTGACAGACAAACAAACAGATTATTTTCAAGAAAGAGTATATTATATGGAGTGGTTTTTAACTATCCTAGAGCTATGTCAGTTTGCCACGAAGCAGTGTTTTGAAAAATAAATGTAGCGAAGAAAACGAGAACTGACATCGTAATAAACAACGGCATCTGCAAACCTGTAGCAGAGAATGCTTGCTCTTCTGTGCCAACGGTCTACCCACCAGCAGCTGAAAATTGTTATATTGTCACATCTACACTGTCAGCAGCTGGAACGTGTTCAAACGCAGGAATGCGACCTTCCTGAGTTGTACTAGAGATATTTTACTGCTCAAGGCTCCTCTCATTGCTACACAGTCTGTCACTGAAAGTGATATGTTGCGACCATATGTCGCCAGTTTCACTAATGTATAATGGACTGCTCTGCAACACAGCTGTTATTATCCACTGCTAATTGTGCAAATATATTTGTCTCTATTTGTTGTATACGTATAGACGATTTCGCAACGTGTGTTCTTGCGCAATAAATTCTGAATTTCCACACGAAAAATGAAAATGGAAGCAGACAGCGTCAAGTGATTTGTTTATCACAAACACATTCTTCAAACATAGAGAGTTGCAATTATACATCTGGTACAAGTGGAATGACACAACACTCGTCGAAAAGACGACAGAACACGCAGAAGTCAGATAGATTTATACTAACAAGAAAACAGAACAAAAGAAAGAGTAACCCACAGCAGGGCTATCCCTAACATTACAGACGACACGGACCATAAAATGGTTATGATATTACTCAAACAGCAAAAAACAAAGAGAAGATAAGCAAACAAACAAAAAATTCAAAAGAACAGACAATAATAATAAAACAATTTAAAGATCAAGAATAAAAAAAACCCTAGAAGAAAAACTAACAGAGGAATTCAAGAAACTCCCTAACGAAATAAACACAGTAGAAGAAGAGTGGAAGCATTAAAAAAAAAAACAGTAATAAAAATCTCAAAAACAGTATGTGGAACGAAACTAAGGACAAAAGAAGGGGAAAATAGCACCCAGTGGTGTAACAAAGCAACCAGAGAAGTAATTAAAGAAAAGAAAAAAACTGTTTAAAAATTGGAGGGAGAGTAAGAACCAAGGGGAAAAAAATGAAAAAATATGATATAGTTCGGAAAAAAAAGTTAAAATTTTGATCAAAGAAGCTAAGCAAAACGAATGGACTGAAATCGAACAAAATATGAGCAGGGACTTCGAGACAACCACAAGAGATTTCTACAAAGCAGTAAAAGCAACATGAGCGAAAAAAAGAAAACCATGATTCCACTGAGCTCATAAAGGACAAAGACGGAAAGTCAATATCAAATAACAAAACAAAAACAACCGAGATGGAAAGAATATTTTGCAGGCCTATTAAACATGACACCAACTATCAATAACACAACAAAAACCACGTAAAACCAGTGCACAAACACTGAACTCAACATCATAAAGAGAAAATCGAAGAAGTAATCAAATATCCACCAAGAAACAAAGCACCGCGGATAGATAACATACCAATAGAAATCATAGCAGCAGCAGCAGAAACAGGAGTTACATGGCTGCACAGAATATTCAATGCAGCATTATAAAAAAGTAAAGTGCACCGCCACGCCAAGTAGCGTATAGGAAATATGTTGTTGGTGATCATAATTTTTAATAGACCTTCGGCACATGATTTTGGGGTTATGTGGTCGGTACTACGCCCGTGCCGCTTTACTCCCCCCCCCCCCCCCCAATCACTGAGCTATCGCGGCTCCCATTTAATGCAGCATGGCACCAACAAAAAGCCCCTGAAGACTGGACTGGCAATCATCGTACCAATATGGAAAAAGAAAGGTAGCAAGAGAGACTGCAATCAATAAAGAGGTATATCGATTCTCATCCATGTAGGAAAGTTATACGCCAAAATTCTGGAAAAAGAGCTGAGACCAAAAACACAACTACAGTTAAGCGATTCTCAAATAGGGTTCCGAAAAAAAAAAACTGAGGATGTACCGACGCTCTGTTCACTTTAAAACAGCTTGCAGAAAAGACGACAGGAGACAATCAAAATTTATAGATATCTTTCATTGACCAGGAAAAAGCATTCCACCGAGGAAGCAGAGTACAGCTGTGGGAAATACTAACAAAATGTGGAGTAAGCCAACATCTATCCAACCTAATTAGGAATCTCTACATCAACAGCAGCTGCACAGTCAGAACAGCAGAAGGCTACACATGCATCTTCGAAGTTAGGTCAGGTGTAAAACAGAGGTGAGTATTATTCCCCCTCCCTTTCTGTTTATTACATACATGGACTATATATGCAAGTTTAGCCAACCCATCACAGACAGAGGAGATCAATGAACTTCTATTCGCAAACGATCAGACACTAATTCGTGGAACAATGGAAGACCTGCAAGAACACTTAAATAGACTCAATACCACAGGCACAAAATACAAAATGAAAATCAACATGAACAAAACAAAAGTCATGAACATCGCAAAAGAGAAACAGAATATCAACATAACTATAGACGGCAGACAACTAAAACAAGTAGAGGAATTGAAATACCTAGGAAGTTTAGTGAAACGACAATTCCCAAATAGCAGAAATAGACTCAAGATGCAACAAAGCTAGTCAAATCATTAGACAGTTATCACCACTATTGACCAACAAGGAAATAACTCTAGAAGCAAAACGGGCCAATGTAGGGTTTCTTAAAGAACAAGGAATGAAAGATAAATTCTCATTCACAATATAAAACAAATACCAAGTCCTCCAACAACTAGAAATTACAATAAATATAGATCATTGAAAACAGGTAAAGGATATATGAAAAGAGACATGCGAAGAAACGCTGTGGAAAAGAGAAAGCCAGAATAAGGGATGGATGACAGCAGAGACCCTGGATAAAATTAAAGAAAGGAAGAACAAGAAAGCAGACATAAATAAAAGCAAAACGAAAAGTAATAAAGCCAAAACACATGAAGCTTACACAGAAGTGAAAAAAAGATATGAGAATATGCATTAAAAGGGATAAGAGGAAATATATAGATGAACTAGCTAAAGAGGCAGAGGAAGCAGCAAATAAAGGGAATATGAAAGACTGTACAACAGCACAAAGAAATTAAGTGGAAAATACAAAGCGATCAATGTCTTTATTAAAGATAAAAAAAAAGGAAATCTGCTTAGTAAAATAAGGGAACAAATGAAGAGATGGAAAGAGCACTTTGAAGAACTTTTGAATAGACCCGGCTCAAATAATCCTCCAGATATACTACCAGCAGAAGAAGAGTTACACGTTAACTGTGGAAAACCAAGTAAAGAAGAAATAATGAAAGCCATCAAACTATTAAAAAATGGTAAAGCCACAGGACCAGATGAAATTCCTTCAGAAGCCATCAAAGCAGATATTAACACCTCTACCAAGATGTTACATAATCTACTAGATAAAATTTGGGTGAGGGAAGAAATACAGGAAGACTGGAAAGAAGGTTATATGATCAAACTACCAAAGAAAGGAAGTTTACAGGAGTGCACAAATTATAGGGGAATTATGCTACTATCAGTGCCAGGAAAAATATTAAGCAGAATCATTCTGGAGAGACTAAAAGAAGCCATAGAGAAACATTTGAGCGATGAACAAGCAGGTTTTAGGAAGAACAGATCATGTGCTGATCAAGTAACTCATCATCATCATCGTGTGCCCTCTCCGCAAAGAAGGTTGGCTACCATGGATCGCCATTCTACTCTGTTTCTTGCTTTGATGTGCAGGCTGACATAGATCAAGTAACTACTCTACGTATAATAGTTGAACAAAGTTTAGAACTAAAACCCCCACTTTATATTGGATTCATAGATTACGAAAAACAATTTGATAGTTTAGACAGAGGAATGATTTGGAAGTTGCTGAGTCATTACGGAATCCCCATAATGTTTATTAACCTGATAAAAACAATGTATGAAGGAACAAAATGTAGTGTGGTGCATGAAGGACAGCTTACAGAAGCATTTGAAATAAGAACAGGAGTAAGGCAGGGATGCCTTCTGTCTCCATTTCTCTTTCTACTGGCCATAGATTGGATTATGAAAATAACTCAAAACAACAGAAATGTGATCTAATGGTCACTGACCAAACAACTTGATGATTTAGACTTTGCTGATGACATAGCTCTCCTATCACACAGCCATCAACAGATGCAGGATAAAATGAGCATACTTGATGAGAGATCACAACAGCTAGGACTGAAGATTAATAGAGATAAGACCAACATTATGAGAATTAATGCAGTTGGCAATAACCAAATAAAACTAGGAGAAATACCTCTACTAGATGTACAATCTTACATATATCTGAACAGTAATATAGATAAAGAGGGAGGAACAGAAAAGATACCAAAATCATATCAAAAGCAAGAGGAGCTTTTGTTGCACTGTGAAACATATGGACATCCAAAGAAATTAGGTTAAATACAACAATAAAAATTTTCAGCACCAATGTTAAGTTAGTCCTATTATATGGCTGTAAAACATGGAGAACAACAAAACTGGCAATCATAAAGATACAGACTTTCATTAATGGATGCTTACGCAGAATAAAATGATGGAAATGGCAGGACAAATTCACTAACATAGAATTATGGAAATGTACCAGTCAAATGCCAGTGGATAAAGAGATACATCAAAGACGATGGCGCTGGATAAGACACACACTTCGGAAGCCAACTGAGAGTATTTACACAACAGGCCCTTTTTTGGAATCCCCAAGAGAAAAGACAAAGAGGAAGACCAAGGAGACAGATAGAAGCAGAGATGAAGATGATGGGGAATACATGGAATGACCTTAAAAGAAAGGCAAGAAACAGAACAACTTGGAAAGTGTTTGTTGAAGACCTGTGCTCCACAGGGAGGAAAGGCAGAAGAAAAAGATAGAATATATATAAAAGTGAACTGGACTACAAAGGACAAGAGGCTTTCGGGTTCACCCAACCTTTAATGGGTACCGGATTTTTTTCTGGGAAAGTGAAGCGGCACGGGCGTAATACCGACCACATTACCACAAAAATCATGTGCCGAAGGTCTGTAAAATTTATGGTCACTAACACCATACTCCCTATACGTCACTTGGTGTGACGGGGGCACTTTACTTACTTTTTTATAGAATATATAAATAAACAACATATATAATGGTTTCGACACGTAATAAGGCATAAAGATCAAAACACAACACAGCAAGCCTTCAATAAACATTGCGAGAACGCCAGAATCAAAGGCCGACCACGCAAAATGATGGATTGACACAATAATAGAAACACTAGGAAACATAACAGCAGCAGAGGCGAACAGAAGAGCAAAAGATCGCAAAATATATCTCCCCTCGACGTTGAAAGGCAAATGAGGAAGGAAAGAAGAAGATGGGGAAGGAAAGAAGAAGAAGACGAAAATCCACACGACCACTTAGATATTTACCGTGAAGGGTTGTGTTTGTTTACATGCGCGAGCTTTTCTATCACTAGCGAAGTCCCGAGGGAGTGAATCTTCCTTGAATACCACTGTTTCCTATTGTTCACACCAGCAGCCACGTGCTCTAGCAGGTACTCTTCCACGTCAGAGGTGCTCTCATTTTCATCGTCGAAAGTTTTGACGTTTTGGAGTAGATTTTTTTCCATATCAATATTTCTCTGGCAGCAGCCAATTTTTTCTGCTCTTTTCTAATTTCAACTGGCAATGGTTCTTTAACGTGGGCAGAATGCACACGGGACCTCCTGTTTGTTTGCCACTACCCCAGAGCGGTGAACGTCGGATCTCACCAACCAGAGACGAAAGGAAGGTAATGGCGAAAACTTACTGGGTGAAAATTGAAGAAAATAAAGATAGGATAAACCTTCCATATCAAGATCATTCTATCTAAGAACATCAAAACAGAGGGTAAGAGGAAGATCAAGAAAAGATGGATCTTCTACTTCTTTTCTATTTTCACTGATACCTTAAAGGTGTCGTGATTTATATCATTTGTCGTTCTTGAGCTGCTCGAACTGTCTGAATTAGTGATTTTCCTTTGTTGTTACATGCCTCTGTCACTGCATCTATCCATCTTCTTCTGGGTCTTTCTCTTGGTCTTTTCCCATGCATTCTTGAGAAGAACGCCCTTGATGGTGATAGGTGAGGATTCAGTCTGACCAGGTGGCCAAACCATTTAAGTTGTTGTTGTTCTATATATTCTTGGCAGGGTTTTGTTCCTACCATTTTTTTAATGGTTTCATTTGGTACTCTATCTCTTCTTGTGTTGTTTGTTACTTTTCTCAAGCATCGCATCTCACATGTATTGATCTTTCATAATTGTGATTTAGAAAGGGTCCATGTTTGACTTTCATAGCACAAAGTTTGTATGAAAATGCTATTTATCATTTGTTGTTTAGCTGGCATAGAAATGTGTGGATGTCTTAGCAATGGTGAAAGCTGGTATGTGACAGCATTTGCTTTTTGTATTCTCATAAAGATGGATAGATGGAGTAAAAAAACATATGCAAAGACTAAAACACTATCTTTTTAGCAGTCATTTTTTTTACTTATCTGCCTCTTTGTTAAGCCACCGAAATGTTGTAATAGTTTAGTATATTATATCCCTTTTCTCTCTCTCTCTCTCTCTCTCTCTCTGCGATCAGGACTCAATCAGAGTAGGATTCCAGACTCTCACATGAAGTCAGCTGACAGGTTAAGTGTGTTGATCGTCCCCACAGGCACAACATCACAATTAGAGTCTGCCAGATCCACTCTGATTGAACACCCGTTAAAACGTCGCACTGTGTTCTGCGCCAGTGGCCCAGTGCATCAGATTTCAGCCAGCATTTTATTCAGGTTTGCATTCCTTAGCCTTTGATTGTCCCCAATCTTCCTGCAAGGCAGCAGATGATCTTTTCTGTAGGGGGATTCTGCCCTTAGATGGTCGGCCCTCCCAGGTTTACGAGCACCATCTGCCTGAGTCACTAGAGGTGACTAACACAGACATGCACACACAAAGACAGGAGATGTGACCAACACAGACATGCACACAGCGATACGAGGCATGACTAACACTGACACACATCAAGATATATGACACATGACTAACATAAACATGCACATAAAGATATGAGATATGACTGACATAGATATGCACACACAAAGATATGACACATGCCTACCATAGACATGCACACAAAGATATGAGATATGATCAACATAGACATGCACACACAAATATATGAGATGTGACTAACATAGCTATGCACACACAAGGATATGAGATATCTAACCCAAACATGCACACACAAAGATATGACACATGACTAACACAGATACACACTAAGATATGAGATATGACTAAACACATACACACATAAAGATATGAGACATGATTAACACGGACACACCAAGATATGAGATATGACTAACATGACACACACCAAGATATGAGCCATGGCCAGCACACACACAAGCTAAGATATGACACCATATCCCTTTTGAAAGAATAGTCAGCATTCAAGCCAGCGTCAGACCACTAGATCCACAAATGTTATAAATGCTCCCTGTCCATCTGTAGGGAGCGTCTGTAAATATAATGATTCGTTTCTCAGCCTCAAATGTGTGCTTGTTAAGTGTGTATCCAGCTCGTTTTTTTTTTTTTTTTTTTGCCAGTCTTTCTGGGATGTTGTTTCTGCTGTATTTCTTGCTGTAACTGCGGTTTTGTCATGCTATTACATCGGTATTTCATGCTTTTACTGCGGTATTTCATGATATTGCTGCGGTATTTCACACTGATTACCAATAGATCTGAAACTCACGTTGGTTTGTCAGAATGGTCCCATTTAAGATCAGGTAAACCTAAAAACAATCGACCGGAATCGAACTTGATCTCTAGTTTTCAACAGACGAGCACACTAACCGCCTCGCTACCACGGATCCCTCAAAAGTAATGTTCGGATAACACGATTAACAGGTCTGAAAATTCAGTAATTATAATCTCCATCATCATCATCATTTTGGCTCATCGCGGAATTAAAGTAAAAATGTCATTGTTTAATTCTCCCAGTTCTAAACATGTCCTCTGTTCCAAATGCTAGATTTCCGCTTAGTCTCCCTTTCAGTTTCTACTTCCATGCTATTACTAGATCACCCCTTGTCCTGAGAAACTTTCTACATTTTCCCCAAAGTGCGTCTTTCACAGACAGGGTCTAGGCAAAGAAATGCACAAAAATGCGTAAAATTGCGAGGCTGCAGTGAAGCCAATTGTGAGGGGATATGAAAAAAAAAAAAATATGGAAAAAAAAAAAAGAAAAAAACGGTTCGGTTAAAGCTTTACGTAACAAGAACGACGCACAAACCAGAACGACGTTTCGGCTCAACATGCCTTCAGCATGAACAAACATACAACACGCACAGAAATAAGTATTTAAAATAATTTTTAAAGTATATAATAATTTCGAACGAGAAGAAGAAATTATTATTCAATTTTTAAAAAAACCATACCGTTTTATTCTATTTTTTTTTCATTTCTCTTTCACAAACAGTATTATGTTTTTTTTTTATAAAACAAAAAGTGAATCATAACTCATGACATAACATTTAATTGGCAACCCTTGAAATTAAGAGGCTTATAAGTAAAAAGTAAAGTGCCCCCCGTCACGCCAAGTGGCGTATAGGGAATATGGTGTTAGTGACCATACATTTTACAGACCTTCGACACATTATTTTTGGGGTAATGTGGTCGGTATTACGCCCGTGCCGCTTCACTTTCCCAGAAAAAAATCCGGTACCCATTAATGGCTGGGTGAACCCAAGAGCCGTCGGATGGGATCGAACCCTACCCCTTGTCCTTTGTAGTCCAGTTCACTAACCTCTGAGCTATCACGGCTCAAGAGGCTTATGGTACATGCTATTTTTGCAACTTCTCCAATAATCCAGCATTGACTGTTAAATTTTGTTAGGCACATGTAGTATAAATAAATGAGGCTTGTCAAAAAAACAGATTCATGAACACCTGAGAAATGGATCATTTGGGCAACCTGACAAAAATAGAACAGGTGGTAATTGTCATATTCTGTATAGAAAAGAACGTAAACGAGACACCTTCTGTAGGAAAGTTGCAAATAAAAGCTTTGATGAATGTAAAAGACGCTGGTAAAATGAAGATCCGTGAGTTTTGTTCAAAACGTGGCTAATACGAGAAACTGATGTCTTTTATCCAGTTAAATTTTAGAACTACCATTCACAGTCTCAACTTTCATTTTAACAAATGTAAATGGGTACGATGCAGGGATTTGAACGCAGACATCATATTTGTTTAATAGTGCGAAATGAAAAAGCCATGGAGATGGATTATAGATGCTTAAAAGGACTCAAGAAAATTGGGTGGAAGTAAAAAAAAAAATATTTAAAAAAAGAAAGAAAGAAAGAAAAAAAAACAGTGAATGTTTGAAGATAAAAAGGGAAAAAAAGAACTATTAAGAAGAACGATTCGACTAAGACAAATAAAATTTGTAGGATATGCTAAGAGATAGAATACCCTTCAATACCATCTTGGGTGGGAACATACAGGGTAGGCGAGACAGAGGCAGACCAAGACTAAAGTGGACTGATGACATCAAGAGATAAATAGGTGAACCTATAACAATGTGCCGTATCAAGGCAAATAGAGACAGGGATAAAATAGTGCTGCATGGTAGCCAACGTTCTATATGGAGATGGCACCCAATGAATGAATGCTATAGACAGATAATTAAGATATCTTGACCATCGAGAGTGAACGCAAGTTCTTTGAGAGTGCATTTATCCCATCTCTCCCGTCTGAATAGAAAAACAATGAGAATAGTGGATTATCTTAAAAAAACGTGGATACAGAAGAAACATGGGAAGACAATATCAAGGAGTAGACAGGACCTAACTTCCTCGACTTACAACTAACAGTTATTAACAGAGAAGAAGAAGGAGAATACAAATGCTGGCTAAAGACACCAGTAGTGTTCAAAATGACTTTGAGCAGAATTGTCACGGTCAACGAAAAACACTTACCGGGATAGACTGCCCTCTGTAATCGCAAGGTGTTCGTTTTCGTGAACATACAGGGCAGCACTGCGTGGACAGCACTTCCAGCTTCTCCCCCTGTGGTGTTTCAAAAACAAAACAAATAAACAAATGTCTCGGTAATTTATGTTCATGATATATAATAAATAGTTATCTACTCGTATTTTAGTCTTATCCGGGTAAATACTTTCATTCGCAAAGGTAGGTAGCATTGCATATTTACATAGATCAATAGCTGAAGTTTGGAATGATATCAATAGGTTTATAGTTTATTGTTCTCACTTTAAAATTTATTTCGTATAAACTTTTTTGTCAAATGGTTCTAGTTTTGAAATGTATAAAATATGTTGAAAGAGCCCCGTAGATCTGTGTGACGTATAGGGAGGGAATTAGGGGTTTGTAACCATAATATTTGTAACAATGGGCACACATTTTAGTAAGCTGGGAAATAACTACAGAAATAGAAAGTAAATTACATACAGTTGGAATAAAATGTCTGAGGAAAATACTTCTCTTACCGTGAAATGAGTTCAAGGCTGGTGCATAGGTAAGGGAAAATGTAGTGCAATAACAAGATCATTTGCAATCAACAAAAGAAAGCCGGTATATGTCGGCAACTTGATAAAAGACAAGAGAATCGCTAGGCAAGTCTTCAAGTGAGAAACAGTGGACAAAAGAAACAGATATCGACCTCAGGAAGCACTAGAAATAACAGTGATAAAAGAGGAAACGACAGCGGGCATCAGCTTCATAGCTGAGATTAACATGCTAGCCAAGAACAGGAGCTGTGGCGAGATGCATCGTGGGAAGTCTGAAGACACTGAACAATAAAAGAAGGGTTCGTCCGTCGGTCTTTGTGCCGTCTTCGGCTTGAACTAAAGGTGTCCGTCGGTCTTTGTGCCGTCTTCGGCTTGAACTAAAGGTGTCCGTCGGTCTTTGTGCCGTCTTCGGCTTGAACTAAAGGTGTCCGTCGGTCTTTGTGCCGTCTTCGGCTTGAAATAAAGGTGTCCGTCGGTATTTGTGCCGTCTTCGGCTTGAACTAAAGGTGTCCGTCGGTCTTTGTGCCGTCTTCGGCTTGAACTAAAGGTGTCCGTCGGTCTTAGTGCCGTCTTCGGCTTGAACTAAAGGTGTCCGTCGGTCTTTGTGCCGTCTTCGGCTTGAACTAAAGGTGTCCGTCGGTCTTTGTGCCGTCTTCGGCTTGAACTAAAGGTGTCCGTCGGTCTTAGTGCCGTCTTCGGCTTGAATTAAAGGTGTCCGTCGGTCTTTGTGCCGTCTTCGGCTTGAACTAAAGGTGTCCGTCGGTCTTAGTGCCGTCTTCGGCTTGAACTAAAGGTTTCCGTCGGTCTTAGTGCCGTCTTCGGCTTGAACTAAAGGTGTCCGTCGGTCTTTGTGCCGTCTTCGGCTTGAACTAAAGGTGTCCGTCGGTCTTAGTGCCGTCTTCGGCTTGAACTAAAGGTGTCCGTCGGTCTTAGTGCCGTCTTCGGCTTGAACTAAAGGTGTCCGTCGGTCTTTGTGCCGTCTTCGGCTTGAACTAAAGGTGTCCGTCGGTCTTAGTGCCGTCTTCGGCTTGAACTAAAGGTGTCCGTCGATCTTTGTGCCGTCTTCGGCTTGAACTAAAGGTGTCCGTCGGTCTTTGTGCCGTCTTCGGCTTGAACTGAAGGTGTCCGTCGGTCTTTGTGCCGTCTTCGGCTTGAACTAAAGGTGTCCAGTACAGTAGTCCGTCGGTCTTTGTGCCGTCTTCGGCTTGAACTAAAGGTGTCCACTACAGTAGTCCGTCGGTCTTTGTGCCGTCTTCGGCTTGAACTAAAGGTGTCCAGTACAGTAGTCCGTCGGTCTTTGTGCCGTCTTCGGCTTGAACTAAAGGTGTCCACTACAGTAGTCCGTCGGTCTTTGTGCCGTCTTCGGCTTGAACTAAAGGTGTCCACTACAGTAGTCCGTCGGTCTTTGTGCCGTCTTCGGCTTGAACTAAAGGTGTCCAGTAAAGTCGTCCGTCGGTCTTTGTGCCGTCTTCGGCTTGAACTAGAGGTGTCCACTACAGTAGTCCGTCGGTCTTTGTGCCGTCTTCGGCTTGAACTAAAGGTGTCCACTACAGTAGTCCGTCGGTCTTTGTGCCGTCTTCGGCTTGAACTAAAGGTGTCCAGTACAGTAGTCCGTCGGTCTTTGTGCCGTCTTCGGCTTGAACTAAAGGTGTCCACTACAGTAGTCCGTCGGTCTTTGTGCCGTCTTCGGCTTGAACTAAAGGTGTCCAGTACAGTAGTCCGTCGGTCTTTGTGCCGTCTTCGGCTTGAACTAAAGGTGTTCACTACAGTAGTCCGTCGGTCTTTGTGCCGTCTTCGGCTTGAACTAAAGGTGTCTACTACAGTAGTCCGTCGGTCTTTGCGCCGTCTTCGGCTTGAACTAAAGGTGTCCACTACAGTAGTCCGTCGGTCTTTGTGCCGTCTTCGGCTTGAACTAAAGGTGTCAGGTACAGTAGTCCGTCGGTCTTTGTGCCGTCTTCGGCTTGAACTAAAGGTGTCCAGTACAGTAGTCCGTCGGTCTTTGTGCCGTCTTCGGCTTGAACTAAAGGTGTCCAGTACAGTGGTCCGTCGGTCTTTGTGCCGTCTTCGGCTTGAACTAAAGGTGTCCACTACAGTAGTCCGTCGGTCTTTGTGCCGTCTTCGGCTTGAACTAAAGGTGTCCAGTACAGTGGTCCGTCGGTCTTTGTGCCGTCTTCGGCTTGAACTAAAGGTGTCCAGTACAGTAGTCCGTCGGTCTTTGTGCCGACTTCGGCTTGAACTAAAGGTGTCCAGTACAGTGGTCCGTCGGTCTTTGTGCCGTCTTCGGCTTGAACTAAAGGTGTCCAGTACAGTGGTCCGTCGGTCTTTGTGCCGTCTTCGGCTTGAACTAAAGGTGTCCGTCGGTCTTTGTGCCGTCTTCGGCTTGAACTAAAGGTGTCCGTCGGTCTTTGTGCCGTCTTCGGCTTGAACTAAAGGTGTCCGTCGGTCTTTGTGCCGTCTTCGGCTTGAAATAAAGGTGTCCGTCGGTCTTTGTGCCGTCTTCGGCTTGAACTAAAGGTGTCCAGTACAGTAGTCCGTCGGTCTTTGTGCCGTCTTCGGCTTGAACTAAAGGTGTCCACTACAGTAGTCCGTCGGTCTTTGTGCCGTCTTCGTCTTGAACTAAAGGTGTCCAGTGCAGTGGTCCGTCGGTCTTTGTGCCGTCTTCGGCTTGAACTAAAGGTGTCCAGTACAGTAGTCCGTCGGTCTTTGTGCCGTCTTCGGCTTGAACTAAAGGTGTCCAGTACAGTCGTCCGTCGGTCTTTGTGCCGTCTTCGGCTTGAACTAGAGGTGTCCACTACAATAGTCCGTCGGTCTTTGTGCCGTCTTCGGCTTGAACTAAAGGTGTCCACTACAGTAGTCCGTCGGTCTTTGTGCCGTCTTCGGCTTGAACTAAAGGTGTCCACTACAGTAGTCCGTCGGTCTTTGTGCCGTCTTCGGCTTGAACTAAAGGTGTCCAGTACAGTAGTCCGTCGGTCTTTGTGCCGTCTTCGGCTTGAACTAAAGGTGTCCAGTACAGTAGTCCGTCGGTCTTTGTGCCGTCTTCGGCTTGAACTAAAGGTGTCCACTACAGTAGTCCGTCGGTCTTTGTGCCGTCTTCGGCTTGAACTAAAGGTGTCCAGTACAGTAGTCCGTCGGTCTTTGCGCCGTCTTCGGCTTGAACTAAAGGTGTCCAGTACAGTAGTCCGTCGGTCTTTGTGCCGTCTTCGGCTTGAACTAAAGGTGTCCACTACAGTAGTCCGTCGGTCTTTGTGCCGTCTTCGGCTTGAACTAAAGGTGTCCAGTACAGTCGTCCGTCGGTCTTTGTGCCGTCTTCGGCTTGAACTAGAAGTGTCCACTACAGTAGTCCGTCGGTCTTTGTGCCGTCTTCGGCTTGAACTAAAGGTGTCCACTACAGTAGCCCGTCGGTCTTTGTGCCGTCTTCGGCTTGAACTACAGGTGTCCACTACAGTAGCCCTTCGGTCTTTGTGCCGTCTTCGGCTTGAACTAAAGGTGTCCACTACAGTAGTCCGTCGGTCTTTGTGCCGTCTTCGGCTTGAACTAAAGGTGTCCACTGCAGTAGTCCGTCGGTCTTTGTGCCGTCTTCGGCTTGAACTAAAGGTGTCCACTACAGTAGTCCGTCGGTCTTTGTGCCGTCTTCGGCTTGAACTAAAGGTGTCCACTACAGTAATCCGTCGGTCTTTGTGCCGTCTTCGGCTTGAACTAAAGGTGTCCACTACAGTAGTCCGTCGGTCTTTGTGCCGTCTTCGGCTTGAACTAAAGGTGTCCACTACAGTAGTCCGTCGGTCTTTGTGCCGTCTTCGGCTTGAACTAAAAGTGTCCACTACAGTAGTCCGTCGGTCTTTGTGCCGTCTTCGGCTTGAACTAAAGGTGTCCACTACAGTAGTCCGTCGGTCTTTGTGCCGTCTTCGGCTTGAACTAAAGGTGTCCAGTACTGTAGTCCGTCGGTCTTTGTGCCGTCTTCGGCTTGAACTAAAGGTGTCCAGTACAGTGGTCCGTCGGTCTTTGTGCCGTCTTCGGCTTGAACTAAAGGAGTCCAGTACAGTAGTCCGTCGGTCTTTGTGCCGTCTTCGGCTTGAACTAAAGGTGTCCAGTACAGTGGTCCGTCGCTCTTTGTGCCGTCTTCGGCTTGAACTAAAGGTGTCCAGTACAGTAGTCCGTCGGTCTTTGTGCCGTCTTCGGCTTGAACTAAAGGTGTCCAGTACAGTAGTCCGTCGGTCTTTGTGCCGTCTTCGGCTTGAACTAAAGGTGTCCAGTACAGTAGTCCGTCGGTCTTTGTGCCGTCTTCGGCTTGAACTAAAGGTGTCCAGTACAGTAGTCCGTCGGTCTTTGTGCCGTCTTCGGCTTGAACTAAAGTTGTCCAGTACAGTAGTCCGTCGGTCTTTGTGCCGTCTTCGGCTTGAACAATATAGGTGCCCAATACAGTAGTCCGTCGGTCGTTGTGCCGTCTTCGGCTTGAACTAAAGGTGTCCAGTACAGTAGTCCGTCGGTCTTTGTGCCGTCTTCGGCTTGAACTAAAGGTGTCCAGTACAGTAGTCCGTCGGTCTTTGTGCCGTATTCGGCTTGAACTAAAGGTGTCCAGTACAGTAGTCCGTCGATCTTTGTGCCGTCTTCGGCTTGAACTAAAGGTGTCCAGTACAGTAGTCCGTCGGTATTTGTGCCGTCTTCGGCTTGAACTAAAGGTGTCCAGTACAGTAGTCCGTCGGTCTTTGTGCCGTCTTCGGCTTGAACTAAAGGTGTCCAGTACAGCAGTCCGTCGGTCTTTGTGCCGTCTTCGGCTTGAACTAAAGGTGTCCAGTACAGCAGTCCGTCGGTCTTTGTGCCGTCTTCGGCTTGAACTAAAGGTGTCCAGTACAGCTGTCCGTCGGTCTTTGTGCCGTCTTCGGCTTGAACTAAAGGTGTCCAGTACAGCAGTCCGTCGGTCTTTGTGCCGACTTCGGCTTGAACTAAAGGTGTCCAGTACAGTAGTCCGTCGGTCTTTGTGCCGTCTTCGGCTTGAACTAAAGGTGTCCAGTACAGTAGTCCGTCGGTCTTTGTGCCGTCTTCGGCTTGAACTAAAGGTGTCCAGTACAGTAGTCCGTCGGTCTTTGTGCCGTCTTCGGCTTGAACTAAAGGTGTCCAGTACAGTAGTCCGTCGGTCTTTGTGCCGTCTTCGGCTTGAACTAAAGGTGTCCAGTACAGTAGTCCGTCGGTCTTTGTGCCGTCTTCGGCTTGAACTAATGGTGTCCAGTACAGTAGTCCGTCGGTCTTTGTGCCGTCTTCGGCTTGAACTAAAGGTGTCCAGTACAGTAGTCCGTCGGTCTTTGTGCCGTCTTCGGCTTGAACTAAAGGTGTCCAGTACAGTCGTCCGTCGGTCTTTGTGCCGTCTTCGGCTTGAACTAGAGGTGTCCACTACAGTAGTCCGTCGGTCTTTGTGCCGTCTTCGGCTTGAACTAAAGGTGTCCACTACAGTAGCCCGTCGGTCTTTGTGCCGTCTTCGGCTTGAACTAGAGGTGTCCACTACAGTAGTCCGTCGGTCTTTGTGCCGTCTTCGGCTTGAACTAAAGGTGTCCACTACAGTAGTCCGTCGGTCTTTGTGCCGTCTTCGGCTTGAACTAAAGGTGTCCACTACAGTAGTCCGTCGGTCTTTGTGCCGTCTTCGGCTTGAACTAAAGGTGTCCACTACAGTAGTCCGTCGGTCTTTGTGCCGTCTTCGGCTTGAACTAAAGGTGTCCACTACAGTAGTCCGTCGGTCTTTGTGCCGTCTTCGGCTTGAACTAAAGGTGTCCACTACAGTAGTCCGTCGGTCTTTGTGCCGTCTTCGGCTTGAACTAAAGGTGTCCAGTACTGTAGTCCGTCGGTCTTTGTGCCGTCTTCGGCTTGAACTAAAGGTGTCAAGTACAGTGGTCCGTCGGTCTTTGTGCCGTCTTCGGCTTGAACTAAAGGTGTCCAGTACAGTGGTCCGTCGGTCTTTGTGCCGTCTTCGGCTTGAACTAAAGGTGTCCAGTACAGTGGTCCGTCGGTCTTTGTGCCGTCTTCGGCTTGAACTAAAGGAGTCCAGTACAGTAGTCCGTCGGTCTTTGTGCCGTCTTCGGCTTGAACTAAAGGTGTCCAGTACAGTGGTCCGTCGCTCTTTGTGCCGTCTTCGGCTTGAACTAAAGGTGTCCAGTACAGTAGTCCGTCGGTCTTTGTGCCGTCTTCGGCTTGAACTAAAGGTGTCCAGTACAGTAGTCCGTCGGTCTTTGTGCCGTCTTCGGCTTGAACTAAAGGTGTCCAGTACAGTAGTCCGTCGGTCTTTGTGCCGTCTTCGGCTTGAACTAAAGGTGTCCAGTACAGTAGTCCGTCGGTCTTTGTGCCGTCTTCGGCTTGAACTAAAGTTGTCCAGTACAGTAGTCCGTCGGTCTTTGTGCCGTCTTCGGCTTGAACAATATAGGTGCCCAATACAGTAGTCCGTCGGTCGTTGTGCCGTCTTCGGCTTGAACTAAAGGTGTCCAGTACAGTAGTCCGTCGGTCTTTGTGCCGTCTTCGGCTTGAACTAAAGGTGTCCAGTACAGTAGTCCGTCGGTCTTTGTGCCGTATTCGGCTTGAACTAAAGGTGTCCAGTACAGTAGTCCGTCGATCTTTGTGCCGTCTTCGGCTTGAACTAAAGGTGTCCAGTACTGTAGTCCGTCGGTATTTGTGCCGTCTTCGGCTTGAACTAAAGGTGTCCAGTACAGTAGTCCGTCGATCTTTGTGCCGTCTTCGGCTTGAACTAAAGGTGTCCAGTACAGTAGTCCGTCGGTCTTTGTGCCGTCTTCGGCTTGAACTAAAGTTGTCCAGTACAGTAGTCCGTCGGTCTTTGTGCCGTCTTCGGCTTGAACAATATAGGTGCCCAATACAGTAGTCCGTCGGTCGTTGTGCCGTCTTCGGCTTGAACTAAAGGTGTCCAGTACAGTAGTCCGTCGGTCTTTGTGCCGTCTTCGGCTTGAACTAAAGGTGTCCAGTACAGTAGTCCGTCGGTCTTTGTGCCGTATTCGGCTTGAACTAAAGGTGTCCAGTACAGTAGTCCGTCGATCTTTGTGCCGTCTTCGGCTTGAACTAAAGGTGTCCAGTACAGTAGTCCGTCGGTATTTGTGCCGTCTTCGGCTTGAACTAAAGGTGTCCAGTACAGTAGTCCGTCGGTCTTTGTGCCGTCTTCGGCTTGAACTAAAGGTGTCCAGTACAGCAGTCCGTCGGTCTTTGTGCCGTCTTCGGCTTGAACTAAAGGTGTCCAGTACAGCAGTCCGTCGGTCTTTGTGCCGTCTTCGGCTTGAACTAAAGGTGTCCAGTACAGCAGTCCGTCGGTCTTTGTGCCGTCTTCGGCTTGAACTAAAGGTGTCCAGTACAGCAGTCCGTCGGTCTTTGTGCCGACTTCGGCTTGAACTAAAGGTGTCCAGTACAGTAGTCCGTCGGTCTTTGTGCCGTCTTCGGCTTGAACTAAAGGTGTCCAGTACAGTAGTCCGTCGGTCTTTGTGCCGTCTTCGGCTTGAACTAAAGGTGTCCAGTACAGTAGTCCGTCGGTCTTTGTGCCGTCTTCGGCTTGAACTAAAGGTGTCCAGTACAGTAGTCCGTCGGTCTTTGTGCCGTCTTCGGCTTGAACTAAAGGTGTCCAGTACAGTAGTCCGTCGGTCTTTGTGCCGTCTTCGGCTTGAACTAAAGGTGTCCAGTACAGTAGTCCGTCGGTCTTTGTGCCGTCTTCGGCTTGAACTAAAGGTGTCCAGTACAGTAGTCCGTCGGTCTTTGTGCCGTCTTCGGCTTGAACTAAAGGTGTCCAGTACAGTCGTCCGTCGGTCTTTGTGCCGTCTTCGGCTTGAACTAGAGGTGTCCACTACAGTAGTCCGTCGGTCTTTGTGCCGTCTTCGGCTTGAACTAAAGGTGTCCACTACAGTAGCCCGTCGGTCTTTGTGCCGTCTTCGGCTTGAACTAGAGGTGTCCACTACAGTAGTCCGTCGGTCTTTGTGCCGTCTTCGGCTTGAACTAAAGGTGTCCACTACAGTAGTCCGTCGGTCTTTGTGCCGTCTTCGGCTTGAACTAAAGGTGTCCACTACAGTAGTCCGTCGGTCTTTGTGCCGTCTTCGGCTTGAACTAAAGGTGTCCACTACAGTAGTCCGTCGGTCTTTGTGCCGTCTTCGGCTTGAACTAAAGGTGTCCACTACAGTAGTCCGTCGGTCTTTGTGCCGTCTTCGGCTTGAACTAAAGGTGTCCACTACAGTAGTCCGTCGGTCTTTGTGCCGTCTTCGGCTTGAACTAAAGGTGTCCACTACAGTAGTCCGTCGGTCTTTGTGCCGTCTTCGGCTTGAACTAAAGGTGTCCACTACAGTAGTCCGTCGGTCTTTGTGCCGTCTTCGGCTTGAACTAAAGGTGTCCACTACAGTAGTCCGTCGGTCTTTGTGCCGTCTTCGGCTTGAACTAAAGTTGTCCAGTACAGTAGTCCGTCGGTCTTTGTGCCGTCTTCGGCTTGAACTAAAGGTGCCCAGTACAGTAGTCCGTCGGTCGTTGTGCCGTCTTCGGCTTGAACTAAAGGTGTCCAGTACAGTAGTCCGTCGGTCTTTGTGCCGTATTCGGCTTGAACTAAAGGTGTCCAGTACAGTAGTCCGTCGGTCTTTGTGCCGTATTCGGCTTGAACTAAAGGTGTCCAGTACAGCAGTCCGTCGATCTTTGTGCCGTCTTCGGCTTGAACTAAAGGTGTCCAGTACAGTAGTCCGTCGGTCTTTGTGCCGTCTTCGGCTTGAACTAAAGGTGTCCAGTACAGCATTCCGTCGGTCTTTGTGCCGTCTTCGGCTTGAACTAAAGGTGTCCAGTACAGCAGTCCGTCGGTCTTTGTGCCGTCTTCGGCTTGAACTAAAGGTGTCCAGTACAGCAGTCCGTCGGTCTTTGTGCCGTCTTCGGCTTGAACTAAAGGTGTCCAGTACAGTAGTCCGTCGGTCTTTGTGCCGTCTTCGGCTTGAACTAAAGGTGTCCAGTACAGCATTCCGTCGGTCTTTGTGCCGTCTTCGGCTTGAACTAAAGGTGTCCAGTACAGTAGTCCGTCGGTCTTTGTGCCGTCTTCGGCTTGAACTAAAGGTGTCCAGTACAGTAGTCCGTCGGTCTTTGTGCCGTCTTCGGCTTGAACTAAAGGTGTCCAGTACAGCATTCCGTCGGTCTTTGTGCCGTCTTCGGCTTGAACTAAAGGTGTCCAGTACAGCATTCCGTCGGTCTTTGTGCCGTCTTCGGCTTGAACTAAAGGTGTCCAGTACAGTAGTCCGTCGGTCTTTGTGCCGTCTTCGGCTTGAACTAAAGGTGTCCAGTACAGTGGTCCGTCGTTTCTCTTTTGCAGAAAAAACGTCCACTGTGACTATCTAAGACTGAGAGAACCCAGAAGCGATCGTTCGATATCGAATTCCATTTTTAGTCCTGACTGAACCAGTTCACTATCCACTTATCAATAGTGGCTTTCAGCGATTTGACATGTCAGATTGTAATTGAGAACAAAACATGTGATAAGGTTAAAACTTGATGATAGTAAGAGGTTTGCTTTTTGTTTAGAATAATTCCGATCGAGCAAGTTGAAACAATGCTCCATCAATCTCATCCTCACACCCACCCCCCCCCCCCCCCCCCCCCGCAAACGAATAAAGATAAGAGTTTTGTACCGAGAAAAAACAAATTGGAAATATAAATCAACAAAGCAGGTAGCTGCAGAAAAGCTGAAACATCAAAATAGCAGCGTCAATTAAAGGTGAACCTAGTTTTGCCACTGCAAAGAGCATGGCAAATAAGAGAAAGACAGCAGGCAGGAAGCTAAAAGTGTGGCTAATTATAAACATGTTCTGCGCTTCTATTATTTAAAGAAATAAAACACAGAATCTTGCAATCTGAGAGTTTGTTTTGACGTATCAGATTTAATAACCAAAATAAAAAGATAAACCGTGTAACCACTTATTATATAAGTTACTGTCTCAGCAGGAATAACCGAGAAGAAAGGCAACCGAGTCATAAAATAGATGAAATCTGGGATAGTATATGGATATGATAAAATGTTGTGTTTAAATATATAATATTAATAAATAAAATCTACCGCAGCTAGCAATGTGAAGCTTACTCGCACCAGCATGCATGGCACTTAATGATGATCCCAACACGTGACATGTATAAGTTGATACAGTGTTTTAAAATTGAGAAAGAATAATGTAGCTGAAGCGAATCAAATTTCTCATCTACTCTGTCCCATCCATCCACCCACCTACCCAACCATCCATCCATCCAGAAAGATTTTGTGAAAACTGAATGACCACATCAGGTTTCCAATGATCAGAGCAATTACTGGGTATTTGGTAAACAATTAGTTCAACAATTTTATTATTTTTAACTGATTAATTATTTATTACGGTTTCTTGGCATTTTCATTTTCTTTAATTTCGACATTTGTTGTGAAATGCATTCACTTTGTAATAAAAAAAAACATTCACGTGTTCTCGTTAATTCATACTTTTATATACACGATTTTCATCTGTTATTTCTTCTGCTATTCTGTATTTACAAATCTTAAAACACAACTTTTTATAACAATAAAAAAAAACTGCAACAAACCCTCATCTATCTTTGATTTAAATCAACCCCTTTCATGTAATAGCAAATGCTTTCAATTAACCTTAGATATAGTAATGGTTTACTTAACTCACCTTTCATTTAATAACGATTTACATAAGCTCATCTTTCTTCATCTTTCAGTCATAATTACGTTCGTAATACTCACCTTGATGAAATAATGATTTACATTAAATTCACCCTGCCTTGGTAAGAATTTATATTAACTCACCCCGTAATTACCACCTTCGTGAAACTCACATTTTTACAATAATGATTTACAGTAACTTACAATTTCTGCAATGGAAGAGTAATGAAAACGTTCTAAAAAAAAGGCCAAAGCAAAAAGAGAGCTAATTTCCAATATTAGGAAGAAGCAATCATCATTTTTTGGCTATGTAATGAGAAGGGAACAACTGAAATATATTGTAACAACTGGGAAAATTGAGGGACGAAGAGATAGAGGGAAGCAAAGAGAAAAGATACTAGCCAGCTTAAGAGAATGGCAAGGCAGAAGGTCAACAACAGAAATGATAAACAACTGTCAAGATCGAAAGTTGTGGAGAGACATGATCACCTACGCCAGCAGGCATGGTACTTGATGATGATAACCGTGTCTGTATTCTGTAATGATTTAAAATAACTCATCCCTGTGGTAGAAATGATATACATTAATTCACCGTTGTTGCTGTAATTTACATAAAATCACCTTTGTTGTACCTATTGGCATTAACTCACTTCTTCTACCTTTTTTTAGCTCCCTGTGGAGCATAGGTCTTCAACAAACACTTTCCAAGTCGTTCTTTTTTTTTGCCATTCTTTTAAGATCATTCCATGTTTTCCCTATCATCTTTATCTCTGCTTCTATCTGTCTTCTCCAAGAATTCCTTGGTCTTCCTCTTTGTCTTTTCCCCTGGGGATTCCAAAAAAGGGCCTGTTGTGTAATACTCTCAGTTGGCTTCCGTAGTGTATGTCCTATCCAGCGCCATCGTCTTCGCTGTATCTCTTTATCCACTGGTATTTGACTGGTACATTTCCATAATTCTATGTTAGTGATTTTGTCCTGCCATTTCCATCCTTTTATTCTGTGTAAGCATCCATTAATGAAAGTATGTATCTTCGAGATTGTCAATTGTGTTGTTCTCCATGTTTCACAGCCTTAACATTTGAGGTGAAAATTTTAATTTTTGTATTTAACCTAATTTCTAATGGATTTCCATATGTTTCCCAGTGCAATGAAAGTTTCTCTTGCTTTTGATATCCTTATTTTGGTATCATTTTCTGTTCCACCCTCTTTATCTATATTACTGCCCAGATATATGTAAGATTGTACGTCTAGTAGAGGTTTAGTTTTATATGGTTATTGCCAACTGTATTAATTCATTAACTCACTTATATGATAGTAATGATTTACATGAGCTCACCTTTATAGCACTAACAATTTATATGCATTCACCATAGTTACAGAAATGACGTTCGTTAACTTACCATGCTGTAATTATAAATTGTTGTCAAACTAACCTTGCTGTAATCACATTTGGGATCGTAGCATAAGATAGGCTGGCACAGAGACACAGAGTTATCACAAAAACATCGAGTACACGGGTCTGGCTGCCACGTTGAGTTTTCCTATGGAAACACAATAAACAAATTACTTACAATCTAACCACTGTTATTGACTGCTCTACGTTTCCATTACAGTGCGTGTTGTTTGTTGGTGATACAATCTAGTATTGTTCTTCTTTTCCTTGGTCACAACTCAACAAAACAGTTATTTTAATTAAACTGCCCATTAGTGTTTCAATACCGTTATTCATCATATAGAAGGATTTGAGAACAGTGTATGATCTCTGTAGCACCGACAAGGATGGTTAATGTGCGAGTATTTTCAAATAGGCAGAAGGTCAACAACAGAAATGATAAATAGCTGCCGAGATCGAAAGTTGTGGAGAGACATGATCACCTACGCCAGTAGGCCCGGTACTTGATGATGATGAACATTTTCAAATAAAGTAGATGTACCCTGCCCTGCCTTGCTATGTGTAGGGAGGATACGGTGTTAATGACCAGATTTTTATATGACAACGGCATATTTTGTCTGTGATGTGACCGATATCACGCCAAGCAGCCTTTACTTCCCAGAAAACTATATGGTACCCATTTTTAGAAGTTGGTGAACCCAGGAGCCTTGTAGGTACGGTCTGGAAAAATCCAGTTCTGGGGATTGAACTAGGACCCTTTTGACCAGGAAACGAGCACACTAACCACTCAGCCACAGAGGCTCCATTTCAATGGAGCTACTGATTGCATAATTCACTTTGTTTCCCGTGAGTGGCGTGTGCAACTATTACATTGGATAGCAAGAATGTAGAATAATACAAACTTAAGTAAGAAAGAGCGCCCTAAAGAAGTGGCTTGGAATTGTATTAAATCAACGTTTCCTCAAACTTTGGAATGATTCATCCTTATCATCAGCTGAAGTAGACAGACAACCTATAGGCTTACCCAGAGTGCAATTGAGGACAATCTTAGTCTTGAAGTCAATATCACATTTACAGATATGAAACTAATACTTCTCGATGATGTCTTTTAATGAAACATTGCAGGATAACATTCAATAATTGACTCAGTGTGATGAATCCCACTAGATAGCTAACTGTACGTGATAGTTGAATAGCCCATTTATATTTTGTCTTAAAGAAATCCGCATTCCATTTAAATCGAGTACATTTAATTTCGTGTATATCTTTGTTGTTTATATCATCCAGTTCCTAATTGCCCCAGTTCATTCAATAGCTACATTACCTTCAATTTATGGTTATATCCCGAGACCAGCGGCGGATATTCAGTGGAGCCCATGACCCCTCTAATATTTTATCATAATCATCATCATGTACCCTGCCGGTTGGCGTAGACGATCATGTCCCTCCACAATCTTCTATCCACAGTGCATCGTATCAGTTCTGTTGTTGACTGTTTTCCATGCCATGACACCAAGCTATCCAGTATTTTCTCTCTTTGTCGTCCGCGATCTCTCTTTCCTTTTATTTTGCCAGTTGTAACCAAGTATTCCAATTTTCCTCTTCTCATGATGTGCCCGAATCATAATACATAACACAAAAACATTCTAACTCAATGAGTCAAATGTCAGTGTACAACCAGCCATTGTATTTCTTAGTATAGCCGTGGACAGAGTTCAAGTCATTCGAGACTTTACTAAATAAATAGACGTTAATGTCTATGGAGGCCAAATTTATTGCATCAGTACAACGACATCTATCGACCTTGCATTGTGTATGAGAGCTGGGTTGGCCATTTCTGCAATCAGCTCTTCGTTGCCATGACAACAGAAGAACGATTAATAATATGGCGTTCTAAATCTTTATTGAAACAATATGGAAGTAGCGTCAACAGGAGGCGACCTTTTCTATAGCCTCCTTAACATCACTGCATTGAGTCGTTATATACTGTGGGAGATGTTTATTAGCAGTAATACCATGTTTTTTCATAACTTTTAATGCAAATAACTAAGATGTTATAATATCATTATATTAATTTCTAACAACAGCTGAAAGAACTATTTTACATAGCGCAAATTGCTGTAATGTCGCAAGCGATCAAGTTAAAGGTCAACCTAAAGTTTGGTCTCACTTCCTGGCTTCCTCAGTTTCGAACAGACATTATTTTTAAAATGTGATGATGGTAAACAAATGATAGGCTTTGACGTCTAATTCATTTTACGCCAGAAGGCGAGGCGTGTTTCTCTACCTTTATTCTTTGCTTTTAAATCTCTTACCGCCAAATACTGTGACTCACTTGCGTAAATTTAATTCTTTATGTGTATTAATGCTTCAGACTCTTTTCTACCTATTTTTTAAGCTAATGCTATAGTTTGTTCAATATCACATTCAGCAAACAAACTACGTGTAGTATCTCGCTTTCAAATCCCTAGCATCAGTCACCTCCTTCTGGCGTTTTCCTTCGAGACCACCTCAACAGTATCGCATTATAAAAACAGGCTATTCACAGACAGTTGTCTCCCATTTTCAACCTTGGCAGAGATAAAACAGACGGCGTCATGCAGGGGCGTAGCCTTAGTGTTGTAAGGTTCCAGTCAGCAACATAATTACGATGGCTTTTACTTGCGTTTTCTAACAAACTATAATTAAACCAGTGGCGTATTCTCTATGATACCGCAGCTACCGCCGGTAGCCTGGACATATTAACGAAATACAAAAGGAAATGATAATTTATTACATTTTAAAAAAAATAATTATGTTACAAATTTTCAAATATTCTATTACACATTTCGTAAGCTAATATTTATTTGCTTTGATTTGCACTTATTAAAGCAAGGTTTTCCTCTGGCCACTATAACGTTTGTGAATGTTATAACTATTCTACATTGAAACCTCTAGGAACCAGCGGTACATTTTTCCTCTATCCGGACCAAGTATTAACGACCTTGAAATTCACAAATGGGAATCAAAATAATATAGGGGGTGTTGCCGCTAGGTGAATGCGGTTTCATGTGTTATTTTTAGCTCTAGCCAATCAGAATCGTCACAAAGTGAAAGTGAAACTATGTCTGATTACCGGAAATTCCTAAGCTATTTATAACTACGTTATGTGCATCAGCATCTGTAGAAAGAACTTTTTCTGCTCTCAAGAGAATCAAATCTTATTGTCGCTCAACTCAGACATAAGAACGCTTATCTGGTTTGGCATTAATGTCCATTGAGAAATCATTCCCTCAGAAACTTATAAACCAACCCAACAGTACTTTCAATGACGAAGTCATCAAGACATTTTCGTCCCAAACAAGACGGATATAATTAACATAATAAGTAAGTAATTTAAAATGTAGTGAAGTCATTAGAAAATATTACTTTATGTTAGCCTACAACATATAATGTATGTTTTTATTTATTATGTCAGCGGTAGCCCAGACCCCAAAACCAGTATCATCATCATCATGTACCCTGCCGGTTGGCGTAGGCGATCATGTCCCTCCACAATCTTCTATCTACAGTGCATCGTATCAGTTCTGTTGTTGACTGTTTTCCATGCCATGACACCAAGCTATCCAGTATTTTCTCTCTTTGTCGTCCGCGATCTCTCTTTCCTTTTATTTTGCCAGTTGTAACCAAGTATTCCAACTTTCTTCTTATGATGTGCCCGAAAAATGTTGATTGCTTCTTTGTGATGTTTTTTAAGAGCTCCCTTTTTGTGTTAGCCTCTTAACCTCCTCATTGGTCTTTTTATCTGTCCAGGGAACTTTCAACATTCTTCTGAGAAATCCCATCTCTGTCGCCTCTAATCGTCTTTTCATTTGTTTGTCTATTGTCCATGATTCGCTTCCATAGGTCAGAATTGGTTCTATATAGCACCGATGAACTCTCTTTCTCATTTTTATTGACATAGATTTGTTGCATAAGATATTTTTCATTTTCTGAAATGATATTTTGGCCTGAGCTATTCTGCTTTTTATTTCTGTGATGCATCTCCCATCTGATGTAATTATTGTGCCCAAGTATTTGAAACGTTGTACTTGTTTCAGATTTGTCTCGTTTATTTGTATGCTGCATGATGGTGATGATTGTTTCTTCGATATAACCATTACTTCTGTTTTCTTACTATTCAGACTGAGACAAAAACCAGTATACGCCACTGAATTAAACGCGTTTATACAACGCCCCTACAATGTTTCACAATGTTATCACCATCTAAATGCAGCTTGCGGCTTAATGCTCTTATCATAATCATCGGATGTATTACAATTATTCGCGGACAATCATATACCTTGCTCTATAGTTGATTTGTTTACACCAGCAGCGTCTCTGTTCTATAGTTGGTTTGTATACACCAGTAGTGTCTCTGTTAGTTCTATAGTTGATTTATTTAAACCAGTCGCGTCTCTGTTAGTTCTATAGTAGATTTGTTTAAACCAGTCGCGTCTCTGTTAGTTCTATAGTTGATTTGTTTAAACCAGTCGCGTCTCTGTTAGTTCTATAGTTGATTTATTTAAACATGTCGCGTCTCTGTTAGTTCTATAGTAGATTTGTTTAAACCAGTCGCGTCTCTGTTAGTTCTATAGTTGATTTGTTTAAACCAGTCGCGTCTCTGTTAGTTCTATAGTTGATTTATTTAAACCAGTCGCGTCTCTGTTAGTTCTATAGTTGATTTATTTAAACCAGTCGCGTCTCTGTTAGTTCTATAGTTGATTTATTTAAACCAGTCGCGTCTCTGTTAGTTCTATAGTTGATTTATTTAAACCAGTCGCGTCTCTGTTAGTTCTATAGTTGGTTTGTTTACACCAGTAACGTCTCTGTTAGTTCTATAGTTGATTTGTTTACACCAGTAGTGTCTCTGTTAGTTCTATAGTTGGTTTGTTTACACCAGTAACGTCTCTGTTAGTTCTATAGTTGATTTATTTAAACCAGTAGTGTCTCTGTTAGTTCTATAGTTGATTTATTTAAACCAGTAGTGTCTCTGTTAGTTCTATAGTTGGTTTGTTTACACCAGTAACGTATCTGTTAGTTCTATAGTTGATTTGTTTACACCAGTAGTGTCTCTGTTAGTTCTATAGTTGATTTGTTTACACCAATAGTGTCTCTGTTAGTTCTATAGTTGATTTGTTTACACCAATAGTGTCTCTGTTAGTTCTATAGTTGATTTGTTTACACCAATAGTGTCTCTGTTAGTTCTATAGTTGATTTGTTTACACCAATAGTGTCTCTGTTAGTTATATAGTTGGTTTGTTTACACCAGTAACGTCTCTGTTAGTTCTATAGTTGATTTGTTTGCACCAATAGTGTCTCTGTTAGTTATATAGTTGGTTTGTTTACACCAGTAACGTCTCTGTTAGTTCTATGGTTGATTTGTTTACACCAGTAGCGTCTCTGTTAGTTCTATAGTTGATTTGTTTACACCAATAGTGTCTCCTAGTCCCTGATGCTTGGTGTCCTACTGTGGAGAGTTTAATATTCTTAAAAAATAAAGTCAGTGTTTCTAGAATGACTTTCACACAATATATGTCCATTGTAATGCAGTAATATTTTTGCGATGAATTTGCAATATTGATAAATATTTTAAAATATTCCGTTAATTTTTGTTTTACTTTAAATGAAATTGTTTATAGTAAGGAAAATTGCATCAATAGTAAACAACTTAATACATCCAATGTTGGTATATTCTCACATCTTAACTCTGTGTGCATCTTTTCAGTTTGTTATTTATTACAGCCTCCTTTCTTTACTATAAAATGTTAGTCTCTAAATTTAAAATAAAATTGTTCTTAGGTTCTTTAACATCGTTGTTCTGTTTACTTTCTTTTATATATGTAGAAGAGTATCCTTCAGGTTGTGACTGCAGTAGAGAATATCTAATTGCATAGTCTGAAGAACATTGTTTAACACCTCGTCTGTGTATGAAAATATTTCCAAGTAAATAAATGTGTTAAAGTCACATAAAAATGCGTACAACTTTTTTGACTTTATAACAGTATCTGCATTTCATTCATTTGAATTAAATTTTCTACTACATTTTCTACTACATTTTCCAACAATTCAGTCAAACTGTTAGCATTGTTATTATACATTTTGAATTATCCTGGAAGTAAAATAAAACTTGTTTAGTGCCACTGATAGCAGTTTTCTTTAAACAAAATCTTCAAGAGCAGCTTTCCTTTTTGCGGATTTCGAAAAAAAAAAATGCCGACAGTTCACTGAGTGTTTTAAAACATCTGCACTCTCTTATGCTGGATAAGTTTTGCTTTGAAATTAAATGGAAAACATGATCATTCAACAATGTTTAAGCAAGTCATTTGAAACTATCTCCAGAACTTGACTTTGAGATTCGTTTAAATGGCCACTCATAACAGAAGCTCCGTCATGCGTTTGTCCGACTAATTTATCACAAATCTTGTAAGCCTCCTCAACGCAAGCCACATGAGCAGAACATTCCCATGGCAGTTCTATCTGAGCTGACATCTGTAAACCCTTCGAAACGTTCGTAAACAAAGCTTTATTTAACCACGCCGCAGTGATGTCGAAAGTCATGATTTTAGCATAACATCTGATGTCCCATCAAGCATTAAAGATACAAAACTGGCATTACTAATTTCTTTGTTCATTGTATCTATTAAAACATCTCTAATTGCGTCTAAAATGTCATATTGAACAGCAGTCAATGTGCGTAACAAAATTTGCACTTTTTAAGTGATTGTCCAGAAGCCAACCATTGCGGTTTAGGGCCTCCAAAAATTCCAAATAAAAATGGCATACCATTCATCATGGCCGTCGTTAGTTTCCTGCTTAGCTAAAATAACAAACTGCGTCATTCAATTATTTGAGAATCTCCTCCTTATTCCTTTTCACTTGTTCATTGATCGGTTAACAAACCTTGTGTTGAGAGTCAATCATTACATCAATTCTTTGTTTACCAAACAATGTACACGTTACAAATGAATATGTGTATAATTCCTATAATCCCATCAAATAGAAGAAATGTAACTAAATTGTATGAAAAGAGAAACAAATCACAACACTGTATACTATATATACACTATTCTTTTCACCCCATAATAGGTGATAGTTACGCACAAGTATAAACGCTTCTTTTCAACAACTGAAGCGCTATCCCGTTAACGTACCCATAGAGTCCCATACGACAGTTTTAGACTGAGCAACAACATCCGGCTCACTCTGAAATCTTTAAAAGGGAACAGGCAAATAATTGCAGTGCTGCGGTAAACTGGTAGCAAGGAGCAAGTGGTGGGGTGTAACGTACACTCCTACAAGTTTTGGTGACAACTTTACATGGAGGAATCACAACAAAATAACTATAACTACAAAATCACGGTGTGAGAGATTGAGTAGAATGCCAAATAAAAAGGGACGTAACTCTGACTCATGAAGTCATCAGATTATTCGTAGAGAAGGCTTAACGTTTGCTTAATTCAACGGTCAAGCATTAGTAATTATGCAATATTAACAATGCTGCATTAAAAAATGTTACTTAGCTGCTATCATAATATCATAAATAAATATTAGTAGGGTCATTTGAGCGTGCGTCGCACGCGTAGCACACAAAGACAGTACGCCACTGGTTTACATGCCATAAAGTTAAATAAAAATGAAAAAAAAAATATTTTTATATTTTCATTATTATCGGCAGCTTTACCTCAGCTTCGCAGTTGAATGGCAGGCTGTTTATGAATACTTGATGTATTGTTATGCCCTTTACCCTATCTCTTACTGTTAAATGCATTACATTTTTTTTTTTGCTCTCATTATCCGACTCCTTTTTCTTCTATTCTTTCCTGTTATAACAATATATTTCTCGTCTTCACATCTCATGACATGACCTTAGAAGATAGACTCTCCTGTTTCTGAGTATCGACTTCATTCATGACGCCATTGTGATTCATGTTAACTGGCCATTATGTTCTCGTCATTCATCTGTAGAATCACATTTATGTTGCACCCAATCATCTTATTATTCTTCTTCTTTCCCTGCTCATTTGTCTTTTCTGCGTCGAGAGGAGATATAATTTTCGGGTTTTTCCTTTTTCTGTTTGCCTCTGCTGCTGATATGCTTCCTCGTGTTTCTTATATTCCATCTTTTTCGTGGTCGGGCCTTTGGTCTGGTGTTTTCGCAACGTTTGTTGTCGGCTCGTTGCGTTGTGCTTTGATCTTTCTGCCTTGTCACCTGACCAAAACATGTTATCTGTTGTTTCATAATATATTCAATGACGGAGATTATTCCGAACTTTTTTTTCTCAGTTCTTCGTTTCTGATCTTATCTCTCAGGCTGTTTCCTAGTATGCATCTAATACATTTTAATCTCTCATTTTGCCTCTAGAATTATTTCCTTGATGGACAATAGTAGAGATAACTATCCAATGATTTGACAAGCCTTTAGTCTAGTTCTGATGTTTGTGAATTGTCGTTTGTCGCTAGACTTCTTATGTATTTAAATTCCTCAACGTGTTTTAGTTGTCTGCCGTATATCGTTATGTTGATAGTCTGTTTCTCTTTGGCGATATATATGACTACTGCTTTGTTTATGAAGGGAGCCGCGATAGCTCAGTGGTTAGTGAACTGAACTACAAAGGACAAGAGGTAGGGTTCGATCCCAACCCACGGCTTCCGGGTTCACCCAGCTTTAAATGGGTACCGGATTTTTTCTGGGAAAGTAAAGCGGCACGGGCGTAATACCGACCACATTACCCCAAAAATCATGTGCCGAAGGTCTGTAAAATTTATGGTCACTAACACCATATTCCCTATACGCCGCCACTTGGCGTAACAGGGGTACTTTACTTTTTTTACTGCTTTGTTTATGTTGATTTTCGTGTATCTTGTACCTGTGTTGGTGAGTCTATGTGTTCTTGTAAATCTTCTATTTTCCATGTATTATGGTTTATCATCTCCAAATAGAACCTCGTTAATCTCATTTGTCTCCGATGGGTTGGCTAACTTGTATGCGTAGTCCATGTAGGTAATAAACAAAAAGGGAGATATTACGCACCCTTGTCTTACTCTGTTCTGACATCGAAGTGGTATGTTTAACCAGCTGCTGTTATGACTGTAGCTGCTGTTGATGTATTGGACTTTTAATTAGGTTGGTTAGATATTGGCTTACTCTGTATGTTGTTAGTATCTCTCATAGTTGTTCTCTAATGATCTTATTTTTTGTTCATTAATTCTACATTACTGACTCCTGTTTAACAGACAAGCAATTATAATAAAGAACTATTTTTCTTACTTCTACTAATAGACAATTATTATATAAAATGTACATATAGGTTGTAGAATACTACCTACGTCTACATTGCCGGAAGGAGCCGCGATAGGTCAGTGGTTAGTGAACTGGACTACAAAGGACAAGAGGTAGGGTTCGATCCTGATCGACGGCTTACGGGTTCACCCAGCCTTAAATGGATTCCGGATTTTTTTCTGAGAAAGTAAAGCGGCACAGAGCGGCATAGGCGTAGTACCGACTACATAACCCCAAAAATCATGTGCTGAAGGTCTATAAAAATTATGATCACTAACACTATATTCCCTATACGCCACTTGGCGTGACGGGGCTCTTTACTTGACAACATTGTTCTATATTTTACTTTGATCAGTTTTTGCATCTGAAGCTATTTTTGTGCCAAGTTTTTTTTTCTTTTACTGTTTCACAGTTGTTCCATTTATTTTAATGTTTTGATAAATGTTATTATTAAATAGTTGCCAGATATGATATTTGGCTAGAAAAACATCATTTTAAACTCTCTCTCTCTCTATCTCTCTCTCTCTCGCTGAGCCCTCGAACCGTGCAGTTTCTGCTTTGACAGTTGTTACGCCACTGGCTCAATGTACACATCAACACCTGCACTAAAGTATGTTGAAATAGTTTATGCAATATGCCGATGTTTTCTGTCCAAATTCTGTGCACTATAGAGGACGGGGTACTTTTATTTATCCCTAGTGTGCACTTTTCGTCACTCAAATTTGTGATTTTATAACACTCAGATTATAAATGATCGTACCCGCTGCAACCGTCTGTTGGTGAGTGACGTTGTTATGTTTCGTCTATAAATACTTCTTAAGTCGCACAGCAGGCTGTGGTGCACAGTGTGCACATTGCGGTCCAGTGCATCCCACTCCCGGACTCAAATGAAACAGCTTCCCACACCTGCAGGCCTAGTTTTCCTTGACCCTCCAGTTAGAGATCTTTCCGGTCCAAGTTATCTCCTCTTGTGAAATTGTCTTAACATTGTACCAACCAAACGAGTCCTTCCGTCCCTGGTTCGTACCGAATCCTTCCCCTCTTCTCCCTTTTGAGTGATTTTTTTCGCCATCACTATCATGTTGCTATAAATGCATTAATTGAAATTTTGCAATTATTCTAAATTAAGAGTCGTAGATCTATAATGGCTAGCTGGATAATTCATTGTGATATTTGTGAATGTTAATTTGATTGTCTTTGTTAATTACTTGTTAGTATTTCTTTATTTCTTGTGTGTGTGTGCGTGCGTGCGTGCGTGCGTGCGTGCGTGTGTGTGTGTCTGTTTGTGCATCTATCTGGGAAACATGTTTGGTTGTGATCCGATCTGCTTAATCGTATTATTGAACCCACCCATGGTAAGATACATTGGACGGAACTGCAATACATATTTATTTATATATATATTTTTTTTTAAATCTAGACCAGGTGTCATGCGCTCATCTCTGCAGAATCTATGATGCTGACATCATCCGCGTTTTGTTTTTGTTTTTTTCCAGTTCCTTGAAGCCACTTTGTAGACTGTTATAGGGGGCGTAAAGGTGGGCGGCTTGGCATAATACTTCTGAGATTTCAGAAGCACTTTATTTTCTTTCTTTCTGTGTGTTTACTTTGTAGATGCAATTAAACAACTGTGTTGAGTTTTCTTACAATTTTAGAGGTTGTGGGCGAAGGAATAGGCTACAATGTTGTCAGATGGAAGGAGGAACAGTCTGCCAAGATGTTAGACAAACGGAGGAACCGACTGCCATGTTGTTAGACAAACGGAGGAACCGACTGCCATGTTGTTAGACAAACGGAGGAACCGACTGCCATGTTGTTAGACACACAGAGGAGCAAACTATCACGTTGTTAGACAAACGTAGGAGCAAACTATCACGTTGTTAGACAAACGGAGGAACAAACTATCATGCTGTCCAGATGGAAGGAGGAACAGTCTGCCAAGTTGTTAGACAAACGGAGGAACATACTATCATGTTGTTAGATGGAAAGAGGAACAGACTATCATGTTTTTAGATGGAAGGAGAAACAGACTATCATGTTGTTAGATGGAAGGAGAAAAGGACTATCATGTTGTTAGATGGAAGGAGAAACAGTCTATCATGTTGTTAGATGGAAGGAGAAACAGACTATCATGTTGTTAGATGGAAGGAGGAACAGTCTATCATGTTGTTAGATGGAAGGAGAAACAGACTATCATGTTGTTAGATGGAAGGAGGAACAGTCTATCATGTTGTTAGATGGAAGGAGAAACAGACTATCATGTTGTTAGATGGAAGGAGGAACAGTCTATCATGTTGTTAGATGGAAGGAGAAACAGACTATCATGTTGTTAGATGGAAGGAGAAACAGACTATCATGTTGTTAGATGGAAGGAGGAACAGTCTATCATGTTGTTAGATGGAAGGAGAAACAGACTATCATGTTGTTAGATGGAAGGAGAAACAGACTATCATGTTGTTAGATGGAAGGAGAAACAGACTATCATGTTGTTAGATGGAAGGAGGAACAGTCTATCATGTTGTTAGATGGAAGGAGAAACAGACTATCATGTTGTTAGATGGAAGGAGAAACAGACTATCATGTTGTTAGATGGAAGGAGGAACAGTCTATCATGTTAGATGGAAGGAGAAACAGACTATCATGTTGTTAGATGGAAGGAGGAACAGTCTATCATGTTGTTAGATGGAAGGAGGAACAGTCTATCATGTTGTTAGATGGAAGGAGAAACAGACTATCATGCTGTTAGATGGAAGGAGAAACAGACTATCATGTTGTTAGATGGAAGGAGGAACAGTCTATCATGTTGTTAGATGGAAGGAGAAACAGACTATCATGTTGTTAGATGGAAGGAGAAACAGACTATCATGTTGTTAGATGGAAGGAGAAACAGACTATCATGTTGTTAGATGGAAGGAGGAACAGTCTATCATGTTGTTAGATGGAAGGAGAAACAGACTATCATGTTGTTAGATGGAAGGAGAAACAGACTATCATGTTGTTAGATGGAAGGAGGAACAGTCTATCATGTTAGATGGAAGGAGAAACAGACTATCATGTTGTTAGATGGAAGGAGGAACAGTCTATCATGTTGTTAGATGGAAGGAGGAACAGTCTATCATGTTGTTAGATGGAAGGAGAAACAGACTATCATGCTGTTAGATGGAAGGAGGAACAGTCTATCATGTTGTTAGATGGAAGGAGAAACAGACTATCATGTTGTTAGATGGAAGGAGAAACAGACTATCATGTTGTTAGATGGAAGGAGAAACAGACTATCATGTTGTTAGATGGAAGGAGAAACAGACTATCATGTTGTTAGATGGAAGGAGAAACAGACTATCATGTTGTTAGATGGAAGGAGAAACAGACTATCATGTTGTTAGATGGAAGGAGGAACATACAATCGTGTTATTAAATTATTTTACAGACCTTCAGCACATGATTTTTGGGGTAATGTTGTTGGTATTACGCCCGTGCTGCTTTACTTTCCCAGAAAAAAATCCGGTACCCATTTAAGGCTGGATGAACCCGGAAGCCGTCGGTTGGGATCGAACCCTACCCCTTGTCCGTGGTAGTCCAGTTCACTAACAAATGTTCTTGTAGGTCTTCTATTTTTCCTTGTATTACTGCCTGATCGTCTGCGAACAGAAGCTCGTTAGTCTCCTCTGACTCCGATGGGTTGGCTAACTTACATATGTAGGAAATGTAGGTTAAAATTTGAGATATAGCGCAACAAGAGTAAGGCAAATGTACGTGCTGACTTTTAAGTGGTCTGTGTAGCCTGTTGCTGTTCTGACTGTGCAGCTGCTGTTGATGCAGAGACTTGTAATTAGGTTGGTTAGATGTTGGCTTACTTCGTATGTTGCTAGTATTGCCCATATTTGTTCTCTATTTACTCGGTCGAATGCTTCTTCTTGATCTGAGAAAGCTATGTATACATTTTGATTGCGCTCTGTTTATTTTTTCTGATTGCTGTTCTAAGGTGAATAGTGCGTCAGTTAATTCTATATTTTCCCGGAACCCTATTTAGGAGTCATTTAAAAATAAATGTCTACGTAGGGTCTCAAACATTCAAGGTGGAAACAATACATTTCAAACAAACTGATAAAAAACGAATCTAAACAAGAATGTGCGTCAAGCTTTAAAGAAGAAGGCTTTGAAATACGTCGATTGTGTGCTGAGAATGAGGAAAGACTTCCCTATTAATTATTCCTGTGGAAACCACTGGTAAAGGAAAACAAGGCAGACCTAGAGAATCGCTAAGCAGAACAATAAATAAGGAAGGCTCAACCATGGTGCTAAGAAACAAGAAAGACCTACAAGAACTTGCATCAAATCATCAATTGGGGAGAAGATAGACTTCCGCCTTATGTGCCGCCTTCGGCTCGAGAGGAAAATGATGAATGAAAATCTGCGATTCAGTGATCTATAGTTCTATATTTGGTCTGTTGATAGATTGTGCACGATACGTGAACACGTGGTTACAACATGCCTCAATTAAAATACTGCCAGCTCTGTTTGATTTTCTGCTTATTCAAAAGGCGGGCTGGCGTAATCAAATCAACCATAACATTCCAAGACTTTCTGACGTCGCTGCTTTTTTGTCATTACATTTTGACTTAATGTTAAATATTCGGTATCTTCTACATTTGACATCTTTCTTTTCTTCATTGTCAATGTTGTTCGGGATGCGTCTTATCTTCCACTTAACAATGCTAAATTAAAAAAAATAGACAAGAGTGAAAGCTTCCTTCTGATTAGTGCGATAAGCTGTTGTGTATTTTTAGTTCCTTATAATAGCGCTTCTCATTTGTTAGGGGAAATTCTCGACATTCTTTTCTACAATCGTAATATCACTGGCCACACAGCTTTCCCACCCATTTCTTTTCATGCCAGGGGAGAAATTGCTCCTGCAATATTTTCTAGTCTATCTTGCTACCGATCTTTTAATATGCTCTTACCGTGTTTTCTAGGCTTTCCTTTCTCATTAAGTAACACATTAAATTGTGTCTGGTCCGAGTTCTAGCCGTGGTGTATACAATGCTGATCTTGAACATCGCGCTGTCTATTGTCACAGCGAGTTGGCGGATTGTTAGAATTGTAACCACGGGTTTGAAATAATTGTTTGTGCACATTTCGTTAACCACCGATGTAGATCAAGTCTTTATTCTGATGGCTTTGTTTGCGACATTGGAAGCTAATGACCTAACTGCCTAACTTGTGTAGACGGTTGGTTCGGGGCAAATTGTGCGTTGCAGTGTCACTGCTAAAATCGCTCAGTTTGTGAAAGGGCTACAGGGACATGCACAAACGGTGACAGTTGTCGGCGAGAGCGTTTCGGACCCCAGTGTCAGTACTTTGATCTAGTTTGCAAATACGCCTAGGGATCTGGACCTACAGATCCGGACAGTTTCATGGTCTAATCAACATGTTACGGATTGAAGGGGCGATAGTTGCAAATATCTGCTCCATCTACATTGGCGGGGGTCGGAATGTGGCTCTCAAACAGAACGCAAACTAGACTGACACATTTAATGCTTGTTAATACAGTGGACGGGTGTGGACCAGAGGCCGCAGTTAATGGCAAAACAAAGACCAATCTTTATGACAATGACTGCACACACACACAATTGAGAAGTGGAACCAATTCTGTTTACTGGTATCTTAACTTTGACACGTCCCAGAAGACTCACACCATTCGAATTTATCATCGAGCTAGCACTATGATTCGGGTAAAGAATGACACTCCAAAGGCTTTCTCTGACAGTGGCGGTGTAGTGTTCCAGTATAATGATATATCATACCCAAATATTTCTGTGAACACTATTGTAGTCACCATATAAGCGACAATGGCACACAGTAAGTTTGAGTTCTCACCGACCTTTTCGCAGGACGAGAGTGCACTGACGGTGTGTGAGGTGCAAACATTTACAGACATCTATTGTCTGGGCGGGCATTCTTGGTCGTTTTGTACAGTGTGTGGTGGGAGTAGCAAAGGCTGCACCGTCATCATCGGTACGTGTCACTTCAACTGTTCACATGGGATTTATGGACACGACTGCTTCGGGTCTTGTCTTAGTGTCAGTTCTTTATGTGAGGAACATCCGGAAAATGCCAACATTGCAAACATCCTGGCTATACCTGTGATGACACTTGTCCTGATTGTAATTTTGGGCTACAGTGCGAACAGACGTGTTCTGATGGCTGTGACATCATATGTGACACAGAAAGAGCAGACTGTACGCGCAAGGAAGCGTACTACGGGCCAGACTGCACTCTCAAATGTCCTGACCACTGTTTCAACGACACCTGTGAACAGTCAACCGGGATCTGTTCATGCAAGGGAACGTTCTACGGGTCAGACTGCACTCTCAAATCTCCGTACAACTGTTTGGACGATATCTGTTAACAGTTCATGGGGGCCGGCGTCTCGTATGTCGATGATTCCCACGTTAAGAAGAGTCTGCCGACTACAACAAACCCAAGCATATGGATACCTTAATGTGTACTTGATATTTTCTTTCTGTGCTGGACATGGTTCATTTCTTGGTGTGTTTCATTGCTAGCCAAGGCTCATATCTTGGCTTGTGTGTGTGTGTGTGTGCTGGCCATGGCTCATATCTTGGCGTGTGTCATGTTAGTCATATCTCATATCTTGGAGTGTCCGTGTTAAGCATGTCTCACATCTTTAAATGTGTATGTGTTTAGTCATATCTCATATCTTAGTGTGTATCTGTGTTAGTCATATGTCATATCTTTGTGTCTGGGCTAGTGATATCTCATATCTCTGTGTGTATGATTATGTTAGTCATATCTCATATCTCACATCTCATATCTTTGTGTGTGCATGTTTGTGTATGTCACATCTCATATCCTTGTGTTTGCACGGCTATGCTAGTGACATCTCATATCATTGTGTGTGCCTATCTATGTTGGTCATATATCATATCTTTGTGTGCATGCCCATGTTAGACATGTGTAATTTCTTTGTGGGTGCATGTCTATGTCAGTCATATCTCATATCTTTATGTGTATGTTTATGTTAGTCATGTGTCATATATCTTGATGTATGTCAGTGTTAGTCATGCCTCGTATCGCTATGTGCATGTATGTGTTTGTCACATCTCATATCTTTGTGTGTGCATGTCTGTGTTAGTCACCTCTAGTGACTCGGGCAGATGGTGCTCGTAAACCTGGGAGGGCCGACCATCTAAGGGCAGAATCCCCCTACAGAAAAGATCACCTGCTGCCTTGCAGGAAGATTGGGGACAATCAAAGGCTAGGGAAAGCAAACCTGAATAAAATGCTGGCTGAAATCGGATGCACTGGGCTACTGGCGCAGAACACAGTGCAACGTTTTTAACGGGTGTTCAATCAGAGTGGATCTGGCAGACTCTAATTGTGATGTTCTGTTTGTAACACACCTAACCTGACAGCTGAGTTCATGTGAGGAGCTGGAATCCTACTCTGATTGGGTCCTGATCGCAGAGAGAGAGAGAGAGAGAGAGAGAAATTGTGTCTACCTTCTAATGATATTATAGTTAATATTCTAATTACGTTACTTATTAAATGTATCCCAAACCTTAATTTAAGTTTTGGTCTGTCCATCTTCATGGAAATCATATCTCTGAGGCTACAAATAAAACTAATATCAGCCCATCGCAGGCGGCGATCAGTCCTGTGTGAATGCACATTTTTTTTTATTTGCGCAGTCCAGCTTCGAAAAGGAATTCTCAGTCACATAAAGATATTGATTATTGAGCTGGCCTTTTTGGCAGCGTGGTTTCTTCGTGGTTCGTCGATTCGGTGTTTTCATACTTGTGATGTTGATTTTGAAACAACTTAAAGATACCTGGAGATAATATCTGATGCGTTTATTCAATCCAACGATAATAACTACATTCACTTGCCTACACTGAACTCCCCACAGTAAAACAGATGTTTCTGTGTGTATTAATCTGTCAGACAACACGTCCAGTCCTTTTCCGCTGAATCTTTTGTAGCGTGTAGATCTTGTAGTTTTAGATTTCATGGGGACTTCCCAGTATTTTATCGGGACACATTATTATAAGTAGATTGCGGAAACAGCCTATGTGAAAAAAAAGTATTCAATTCCCAGGCATTGTGGCTACAAATAAAACTGTCTAATGATCAATAAAAGCTTTTTCTGTTTCACTCACTTTTAACTTCCAATACTCCGCTGTTTGTATTAGCAAAACAATAACTTCACAGGGGATGGGACATTTTCTGGTGATCAGACTCCCTAGTGTTGTAAATCTATGTGTAAGAGTTTTCTACCTCAGTGAGTTGTGTCGCCTCATTGAATCTGCAAAAAGTTGCCATGTATACCTTTGTCTTCCGTCCATTTTTTCTGGTGCCACGGCCCCTGTGTAGCTCACATGCTCACCTACTAGAATATGTTCTAGGTATTAAGGCCAGTTTTAACACATTGTACGGAGTAGCCATTTTCTATTTATAAAAGTGGACCTTAGACTACAATTTCCTTTTCAAAATCTGAAGATGTGGTTTATTATGTTCAGCTTTTGATTGAGGGCATGGGGATGTCTGCTATTTGTTCTTTGTTTCCAGACAGTTTTATGTTCACCTTTCTTTCTACATTTTGTAATGTATCTAGTTTGACTGAAATTAATGTTACTGTTGTTTTACTCCAAATCTTGATGATGCTTACATCTATTTTTGATGTTATAAAAATGTATATGATGTCACGCGATGTTATATTTGCTGATGTTTACGGTATTTAGCCAAGTCTAAATTTCTAAAGCAGAGAGAGAATATTTTTTTTTTTAAAGTGCCAGACAATTTTAGATTCTCAGAAGCCAAGGTTTTCTAGGCATTCGGCCAAATCTTGATATCACCTTCATAGACGAAGGATAAATACTCTTGTTGTGTGCGATAAAAATCAAGCACATTTGGAGAGAGTCAATTGTTGCAATGATACTGTCAAGTTTGGTTATCTCGTAAAGCACTCACTTCTTCAAGGTGCTTGATTCAAGCTGTCGTAAAGGGCATGGAAATTTTATTTAGCGTCTAATTTACTAATCCCTGCAATTTTTTTTCGTTTTATTATCTTGTATACTCGTTTTTCTTTTACTCTACATGCAAGTTTCAGTTACTGCTGCAAAATGTAATCTGTGTGATGTCCAATAAACACTCTCATATTATCCTGATTATTTACTCTTTGTAATGTCCTATGAGCAGTCTCGTATTATCCTGCTTATTTAATTTTGCTATGCCAAATGAACAGTCTCATATTATGCTGCCTATTTACTCTCTGCTATTCCAAATGAACAGTCTCATATTATCCTGCCTATTTACTCTTTGCTATGCCAAATGAACAGTCTCGTATTATCCTGCCTTTTTACTCTTTGCTATGCCAAATGAACAGTCTCATATTATCCTGCTCATTTAAATTTGCTATGCCAAATGAACAGTCTCATATTATCCTGCCTATTTACTCTTTGCTATGCCAAATGAACAGTCTCATATTATCCTGCCTATTTACTCTTTGCTATGCCAAATGAACAGTCTCATATTATCCTGCCTATTTACTCTTTGCTATTCCAAATGAACAGTCTCGTATTATCCTGCCTTTTTACTCTTTGCTATGCCAAATGAACAGTCTCATATTATCCTGCTCATTTAAATTTGCTATGCCAAATGAACAGTCTCATATTATCCTGCCTTTTTACTCTTTGCGATGCCCAATGAACAGTCTCATATTATCCTGCTCATTTAAGTTTGCTATGCCAAATGAACAGTCTCATATTTCCTGCCTATTTACTATGTGTGAAGCCCAATGAACAGTCTCATATTTCCTGCTTATTTACTCTTTGCTAAGCCAAATGAACAGTCTCATATTTCCTGCCTATTTACTCTGTGTGAAGCCCAATGAACAGTCTCATATTATCCTGCCTATTTACTCTTTGCTAAGCCAAATGAACAGTCTCATATTATCCTGCCTATTTACTCTTTGCTAAGCCAAATGAACAGTCTCATATTATCCTGCCTATTTACTCTTTGCTAAGCCAAATGAACAGTCTCATATTATCCTGCCTATTTACTCTTTGCTAAGCCAAATTAACAGTCTCATTTTTCCTGCCTATTTACTCTGTGTGAAGCCCAATGAACAGTCTCATATTATCCTGCCTATTTACTCTTTGCTAAGCCAAATGAACAGTCTCATATTATCCTGCCTATTTACTCTTTGCTAAGCCAAATGAACAGTCTCATATTATCCTGCCTATTTACTCTTTGCTAAGCCAAATGAACAGTCTCATATTATCCTGCCTATTTACTCTTTGCTAAGCCAAATTAACAGTCTCATTTTTCCTGCCTATTTACTCTGTGTGAAACCCAATGAACAGTCTCATATTATCCTGCCTATTTACTCTTTGCTAAGCCAAATGAACAGTCTCATATTATCCTGCCTATTTACTCTTTGCTAAGCCAAATGAACAGTCTCATATTATCCTGCCTATTTACTCTTTGCTAAGCCAAATGAACAGTCTCATATTATCCTGCCTATTTACTCTTTGCTAAGCCAAATGAACAGTCTCATATTATCCTGCCTATTTACTCTGTGTGAAACCCAATGAACAGTCTCATATTTCCTGCCTATTTACTCTGTGTGAAGCCCAATGAACAGTCTCATATTATCCTGCCTATTTACTCTGTGTGAAACCCAATGAACAGTCTCATATTTCCTGCCTATTTACTCTGTATGAAACCCAATGAACAGTCTCATATTATCCTGCCTATTTACTCTGTGTGAAACCCAATGAACAGTCTCATATTATCCTGCCTATTTACTCTGTGTGAAACCCAATGAACAGTCTCATATTATCCTGCCTATTTACTCTGTATGAAACCCAATGAACAGTCTCATATTTCCTGCCTATTTACTCTGTGTGAAACCCAATGAACAGTCTCATATTATCCTGCCTATTTACTCTGTGTGAAACCCAATGAACAGTCTCATATTTCCTGCCTATTTACTCTGTATGAAACCCAATGAACAGTCTCATATTTCCTGCCTATTTACTCTGTGTGAAGCCCAATGAACAGTCTCATATTATCCTGCCTATTTACTCTGTGTGAAGCCCAATGAACATTCTCATATTTCCTGCCTATTTACTCTGTGTGAAGCCCAATGAACAGTCTCACATTTCCTGCCTATTTACTCTGTGTGAAGCCCAATGAACAGTCTCATATTTCCTGCCTATTTACTCTGTGTAAAGCCCAATGAACAGTCTCATATTATCCTGCCTATTTACTCTGTGTGAAGCCCAATGAACAGTCTCATATTATCTTGCCTATTTACTCTGTGTGAAGCCCAATGAACATTCTCATATTTCCTGCCTATTTACTCTGTGTGAAGCCCAATGAACATTCTCATATTTCCTGCCTATTTACTCTGTGTGAAGCCCAATGAACAGTCTCAATTTAACCTGCTTATTTACTCTGTGTGAAGCCCAATGAACATTCTCATATTTCCTGCCTATTTACTCTGTGTGAAGCCCAATGAACAGTCTCATATTATCCTGCCTATTTACTCTGTGTGAAGCCCAATGAACATTCTCATATTTCCTGCCTATTTACTCTGTGTGAAGCCCAATGAACAGTCTCACATTTCCTGCCTATTTACTCTGTGTGAAGCCCAATGAACAGTCTCATATTTCCTGCCTATTTACTCTGTGTAAAGCCCAATGAACAGTCTCATATTATCCTGCCTATTTACTCTGTGTGAAGCCCAATGAACAGTCTCATATTATCTTGCCTATTTACTCTGTGTGAAGCCCAATGAACATTCTCATATTTCCTGCCTATTTACTCTGTGTGAAACCCAATGAACATTCTCATATTTCCTGCCTATTTACTCTGTGTGAAGCCCAATGAACATTCTCATATTTCCTGCCTATTTACTCTGTGTGAAGCCCAATGAACAGTCTCACATTTCCTGCCTATTTACTCTGTGTGAAGCCCAATGAACAGTCTCATATTTCCTGCCTATTTACTCTGTGTAAAGCCCAATGAACAGTCTCATATTATCCTGCCTATTTACTCTGTGTGAAGCCCAATGAACAGTCTCATATTATCTTGCCTATTTACTCTGTGTGAAGCCCAATGAACAGTCTCATATTTCCTGCCTATTTACTCTGTGTAAAGCCCAATGAACAGTCTCACATTTCCTGCCTATTTACTCTGTGTGAAGCCCAATGAACAGTCTCATATTATCTTGCCTATTTACTCTGTGTAAAGCCCAATGAACAGTCTCATATTATCCTGCCTATTTACTCTGTGTGAAGCCCAATGAACATTCTCATATTTCCTGCCTATTTACTCTGTGTGAAGCCCAATGAACAGTCTCAATTTAACCTGCTTATTTACGCTTCATACAATTTCAGAACACATCGTGAACAGTTTAAAAATCAGTGGTGAAGATTTCCTGCCGTCTATGCTTTATGGAATGTCATTGTTGACTTAATGATCACAATACAACAATAACAAGCAGGCACAGACTTTGGACAGGTATATCCAGAAAAAAAAGCCCAAGAGGATTCTGCAGTACGTGGTCAGCGACTCGTAGCTGACTATTTGAATCAGAAGCAACGGCAGTAACAGCTGTTCAAGATTCAACTCCATACTCCCACCCCCATATTTTCTGGAGACAATCTAACCAGCCTGACTATTTGAATCAGAAGCAAGGGCTGTAACAGCTGCCAGTATGGATGGAATCAAGGGAAGACAATCCGGTACTCAAAATGGAAATGTGAAGTTGGATAAGTTTGGGCCGAAGGTAGTAAATTTCGTAGCTTGAAAAACTACGAGCGTTGGAATACTTGGTTACAACTGGCAAAATAAAAGGAAAGAGAGATCGCGGACGACAAAGAGAGAAAATATTGGATAGCTTGGTGTCATGGCATAGAAAACAGTCAACAACAGAAATGATACGATGCACTGTAGATAGAAGACTGTGGAAGCACATGATCGCCCACGCCAACCGGTATGTGCCAACATGATGATGATGAAAAACTACAAGACGGTTAAATCCACGCCCATTTATCTACACGTATTTATCGTCCTTATAAAGGCAAACGATCAAAAGGAGCAGTCGTTGGGTGAGCACGGAGAAGAAGAAATAGAAAATGAAAAATAATGGGAGAGGCAAGAGGAAGAAGAGCAAGAGAAGAAGAAGAAAGGAAAAGAAAGAAAAAGAGGAAAAGGAAGAAGAAACAGAGGGAGGCCAGGACGAGGACAAAGATGTAGACGAAGACAAAATCCATAAATGATTCAGAATCTATCACATAACTTTCATGCATTGAACTTTAGAGGAAAGGGGAACGAGAAGCAGACCAAGATCAGCAGGTTGTGAAAAATGTGTTGGCATTGAAAGTGTTGATCAGACAGGTACTTTGTGAGAAAAATGGCCGGGAACTGTGGAAAGTGGAGGAACTGTGTTGTTGCCCTTCAAAAAATCACAAAAACGTAGCGGTCACTAATTGTGATCATAATCCGGGAACTGCTCGGCAGGTACAGGCAAGAGGTAATGGGCACAATGAGGACAGGTGAACACCGTCGCTGGAAAAATTAGCGAGGGGCTTGAAAGAGATCGCAATCCATCACAAGAGCTGCTCAATACCAACGGCCAGGAGGACATAATAGGAGCTGACAAAATAGAGACCAAAAAAAAAAGTAGAGGCTGGCATAATACATGAAAAATATAATAGAGAAAGACATACAGGGGCAGAAAAAGTATAGGCTGACTTAATACAGGAAGAAAATAATAGAGAAAGACATAATGAGGCAGAAAAAAAAAGAATACAACAAAACAGAGGCGGACAAAATAAAGAAAAAACAAAATAGAGGTAGACATAGAGGCAGAAAATAGAAGTGGATAAAAATAAAATCAGATATAATAATGGTGATAAAATAGAGACAGGCAAAATATAGGCGGATGAAATAGACGCAAAAAAAAACAGAGGCAGATATAATATAGAAAAAAAAATAACACGGAGACAGATAGGCATACAGATGAGTCAAACAAAAATAGAAGTAGGCAAAATAGAGGTAGGCAAAATAGAGGCAAACATAGTACAAGTGACAAAATAAAGACAAACATAGTAAAGGTGACAAAATAGAGACAAACATAGTAAAGGTGACAAAATAGAGGCAGACTAAAAGAAGGTGATAAAACAGAAGCATATAAAAATAGAGGCATACATAATAAGGGTGACAAAATAGAGACAGACAAAATAGAGGCATGCATAATAAGGGTGACTAAATAGACTCAGTCAAAACAGAGGCAGACAAAATATAGGGGGGGGGGGGAATTAATTAAGACATACGAGAGGCAAATTAGCTGGCGGAAAATATTATAGACGGATATTCATAGTGTTAGCCAGGCTGGAGACATGAAAGATAAGCCAAGTTGTGTTATAAGATAAAATTGGACGATTTACTTCAGTTTCCAGCTGAGGACATGAATGAGAAATATCCCAAAAGCTATAGTGCCCATACTAAGCTTGTTAGAATTATAGTGGACAGTGCTCCAACGTGGTGTATATATATATTTATTGCTTTTTATTTTATAGAGGGGTTTTTTTTTTTTGCTTGCCAATGTTCCACTATCATTCTACAAAAATTGGTTGTAAAAAAAAAAACAGTATTTGTTTCATGTTTTTATTTTTTACATTTTAAGTTTTTTAAAATAAACGTAAGTAAAGAGCCTTCTCACGCCAAGTGGCCTATAGGGAATATGGTGTTAGTGACCATAGGTTTTATAGACTTTCGACATATGATTGTTGGGGTAATGTGGTCGGTATTACGCCCGTGCCGCTTTATATTCCCAGAAAAAATCCGGTACCCATTTAAGGCTGGGTGAATCCGAAAGCCGTCGATCAAGATTGAACCCGACCTCTTGTCCTTTGTAGTCCAGCTCACTATCCACTGAGCGATCGCGGCTCCCTAACATTTTAAATATGGTGAGTTAACAATTACATTTAACGTTTGTTATGTATTTTTTCTTTATGAACATTCCCTCTAGTTACAGGCCAATTAGGAATATAGTAAGGGGAGAGAAGCTAACATGGTAGTTGTGATATTTTTTGTGACAAGTCGCCTAAAGGCTGAACTACAACGATCAAAGTTTAGCGGCAACAGATGCCTACTTATTTTGGCTTAAAAGGAACGAAGAGGTCGTAAAACTCATAAATCCATAACAGAGATTCAATGATCACAGAGTACAAGAACAAATAGGAAATTTACATACTGAACCTGAAGAGAGGACAACCGATTACTATAACCTTTCAACTTCGAGCAGTACATTGTAAACGTCTACAGACTGCAGTTACTACAGCCCTGTACATGTAATGGTGTAATGACATTTAAGATATTATGGGTTGTTGAGAGAAGGGGAGAACAAGACTCACCAGAGTGACGAGATCCGAATGGTTGAGAAAGTGAGTATTTAAGGGTCTGTACAGATAGAAACAGACATTAAGTCACATGCACTCTAAGTGCGATAAAGAGACGGGCTCAGTAGGGCGTGAAGCCCATAGCCAGTAACAGAGCGAAATTCTCATAGTAGTTAAAAAGTGTGTAGGCACCGATAAGACTGTTGATAATTCAGTTGGAAGAAGTCACATGTAGTCTAAATGAGACAAGGAGCCGTTTAGGACAGTACAGAAGAGAACCACAGTTTCGATGAAATCACAGATTTCATAGAAGTGATAATTTAGTAAACAGGATGTTCTCCAGTTATACTGTGAAGTGGACATTATGATGTTTTTCTACGTTTCTGTAAGGACATGTTCCAAGAATGAGGATATGATAGAAGTGGATATTAAGATGTTTTTATGAGTTCTATAATGACATGTTTCCTAGAGTGGGAACATGACAGAAGTTTGTGAAGTGGACATTAAGATGTTTTTATTAAGTTTCTGAGGTGATATGTTTCAGAAAATGAAGAGAGAGATAATTGATGTAATGTGTAATGAGAGAGTCATTAATTTAGTTAGGATATATTTAGAAGGGAGCCAGAACCTCTTTAGCACTACATTGACAATTGGAGCGGTCATCCGCGCCCCCAGACTCTATTGTATTGAGATTATGATTCAGTGAACTTGTGTAAATAAACACATTTGAAGTTATTGTTTACAATTACTTGTTTACTTACTGAGTTAGCTGTTGGTGTGATTATAAAGCTGTATCCTGAGGGCTAGTCTGGTCTAAACACAATCATGAAATAAAACACAACGTGAAGTACCCACAAGCTACGATGGTAACGGAAACGAGGCTTCCACATCCTCAACATGTAAGAGCTATAGTTCTTAAGTTAGCTCAAAGATAGTTCACAACTGGCGCAAGTCAAGACAAGGCAGAATGACATTACAGTCAGTCGATCAAATCAAGTTCAATTTAATCATCAGTTAATCAAGTTCATAGTAGATCAAGTTAACTAATCAAGTTGAGCAATCAATCAAGTTAACTAATCAAGTTGAGCAATCAATCAAGTTAACTAATCAAGTTGAGCAATCAATCAAGGTAAACACGGTGAACAAGTAATTGAGTTCATCATCATCATCTTCAAGATCTATCAATTGAGAACGCTGATGTGATAATATTTTCACATACTTTGCATGTCATGGAAACCTCTCGAGTTGAGAACATGTCATGTAAACTTATAAATTGTACAGAGACCTAAGTACTGAAATATTGCCCGAAGACAGTGGGTAAGAAACAAATATTTCTATAACATTACCGGGATTCGGACCCGCGTTCTCCTGTTTTGGAGTCCGACTAGTTATCGATCTGGCCACCCGCTCTCAGTAGATAAACAACAAAAATATATAAATGTATTTCTATCTCGAGCCGCGATAGCTCAGTGGTTAGTGAACTGGACTGCAAAGGACAAGAGGTAGGGTTCGATCCCAACCGACGGCTTCCGGGTTCACCCAGCCTTAAATGTGTACTGGATTTTTTTCTGGGAAAGTAAAGCGGCACGGGCGTAATACCGACCACATTACCCGAAAAATCATGTGTTGAAGGTCTGTAAAAATTATGGTCACTAACACTATATTCCCTATTACGTCACTTGGCGTGACGGGGCTCTTTACATACTTATTTCTATCTCCAGACTATAATGGCAAGGAGTGATCGTAGTCGATTCGCTCTTCAGAACAGTCTCATAGTTCGCTTCTTTTGGCACTTTAAACGTGAGTGTGGTTAATTCTTGTCATTCTCTCTCTAGTTCACGTTTCTTGTTTTCATCCTTCAATGATCATATATTTTCCAGTTTTCTTCTAAATCTCCCCTCTTCCCCCTCCCCTCCAACCAAATCCTCCTTGCTTTTCTAATTGGGCCTTTTATCTCCGAATTTTTAAACAAGACTTACACAGCAACGCATCTGCTGCCATATTACGTCATGTTTTCTGTTGATTAACTAACGAAACTTTCAGATCTGGCATTTCTTTGTTAGCTTTTCTAGGATTACTAGAATCGGTTTATGGTCGTCTCTCGTTGAAGACCCTTTGAGTGTGAACGTTGGTTTATCTAATCGTGTCTTGTCTTGAAAGCTGAAACATCCTATTAATTTTACTTCAATTTATGAAGTAATCATAAGGACCTTCTACTAGAAACTACATTCATGGCGGCAACTAATCTCTCTGATGAGCAGTATAACGACTTTGATTAATTCAAAAGAGAATGTTAAAATAAATATGATATAAAGACAGTACTCTTTATATGTAGCTTGCACAGAACAGAGACAGATGGCGAGATTTAATAAAATATCTTTAAAAGAAAACTGCTAGAACAAAAATTCATATAGGAGAAGGTGTATCTTGGTCTACGCCCTATGGGCCGGTTACGGCTCGAAAGGTCAATAGATAGATAGATAGATTTGTATTAAGGATTCCCTGTATTTATTCTTAGTATAAACGAGCGCTTTAAAACTTAACGCTACGATATAACAATTTCTAGCGTAATTTTCACTTTCTCAGAAGATGATCTACATGACTGTGCAACATATGGCGGCAAGTGATACAATTTGACTTCAGCTATTTTTACAAAATCATTGCGGGGCAATAAACGGAGGTAGAAGAATGCAACATGGCCTTGTTCCAAGTTAGGGTGAACGTGCAAGGAATATGTGTTTTGTTTAATTTATACTTCTTGACCTGCTTCACGCAAGAATTCAGCTTTTCAAATAGCTTCGTGTTATCTTCTTCATTGTCTTCGTGAACAGCAGGTAGGCGTTTATTACGTTCTGTTAAAGTTCACAGCCAAGGTGTTACATTTGCTCCGATACATCCATTTTCGTGACGGGATTTTTTAAGAGTATATGCAGCACATTTCCTCTTCGAAAACTGCTCTCGTCAAGCTGTTGCTGAATCTATCGCGTGGAAGTGTAGTGGTGTCTTGGTCAAGTTAGATTCATGACCCAAATTCAGCTCATAAGTTGAGAGTAGCCATCGATACATAGTTGACTGATGGTAGTAGAGTTTTATATCATATTGATGGTATCAGAGTTTTGTATCATACCGATGGTATCAGAGTTTTGTATCATAATGATGCTGTCAGAATTTTGTATCATACCGATGCTATCGGAGTTTTGTATCATAATGATGCTGTCAGACTTTTGTATTATACCGATGCTATCAGAGTTATGTATCATTCCGATGGTATCAGAGTGTTGTATCATATTGATGCTATCAGAGTTTTGTATCATACTGATGGTATCAGAGTTTTGTATCATAATGATGCTATCAGAGTTTTGTATCATACTGATGGTATCAGAGTTTTGTATCATAATGATGCTATCAGAGTGTTGTATCATACTGATGCTATCAGAGTGTTGTATCATACTGATGGTATCAGAGTTTTATATCATATTGATCGTCATCATCAAGGACCGTGCACGCTGGCGCTGATGACCATGTCTTATCACAACTTTCTTTCTCTACAGCTGTTTATTTTGTTATTGAATTCCCACCAAACTATTCTAAAAAAATAAGTATGTTTTCTTCACTCTGTTACCTTCTATCACGGCTTCCATCTTTTTCCAGTTGTCACAATTTGCACCCAGAGGTCCTTTACACAAAAGTAAAAAAATTATTGTTTTCACAAGCCCGGTTTGATATGCGTTGCTTCTGACACTTTTAGAAAGCCTTTGTTTTTGTGTGCGTTCCTATCTGCAACTTTTAGAAAGCCTTTGTTTTTGTGTGCGTTCCTATCTGCAACTTTTAGAAAGCCTTTGTTTTTGTGTGCGTTCCTATCTGCAACTTTTAGAAAGCCTTTGTTTTTGTGTGCGTTCCTGTCTGCAACTTTTAGAAAGCCTTTGTTTTTGTGTGCGTTCCTATCTGCCACTTTTAGAAAGCCTTTGTTTTTGTGTGAGTTCATATCTGCAACTTTTAGAAAGCCTTTGCTTTTGTGTGCGTTCCTATCTGCCACTTTTAGAAAGCCTTTGTTTTTGTGTGCGTTCCTATCTGCCACTTTTAGAAAGCCTTTGTTTTTGTGTGCGTTCCTATCTGCCACTTTTAGAAAGCCTTTGTTTTTGTGTGCGTTCCTATCTGCCACTTTTAGAAAGCCTTTGTTTTTGTGTGCGTTCCTATCTGCCACTTTTAGAAAGCATTTGTTCTTGTGTGCGTTCCTATCTGCAACCTTTAGAAAGCCTTTGCTTTCGTGTGCGTTCCTATCTGCAACTTTTAGAAAGCCTTTGCTTTCGTGTGCGTTCCTATCTGCCACTTTTAGAAAGCCTTTGTTTTTGTGTGAGTTCATATCTGCAACTTTTAGAAAGCCTTTGTTTTTGTGTGAGTTCATATCTGCAACTTTTAGAAAGCCTTTGTTTTTGTATGCGTTGTTTTCTGCAACTTTTAGAAAGCCTTTTTTTCTTGTGTGCGTTCCTATCTGCAATTTTTAGAAAGCCTTTGTTTTTGTGTGCGTTCTTATCTGCAACATTTAGAAAGCCATTGTTTTTGTGTGCGTTCTTATCTGCAACCTTTAGAAAGCCGTTGTTTGTGTGTGCGTTCCTATCTGCAACTTTTAGAAAGCCTTTGTTTTTGTGTGCGTTCCTATCTGCAACTTTTAGAAAGCCTTTGTTTTTGTGTGCGTTCCTATCTGCAACTTTTAGAAAGCCTTTGTTTTTGTGTGCGTTCCTATCTGCCACTTTTAGAAAGCCTTTGTTCTTGTGTGCGTTCCTATCTGCAACTTTTAGAAAGCCTTTGTTCTTGTGTGCGTTCCTATCTGCAACTTTTAGAAAGCCTTTGTTCTTGTGTGCGTTCCTATCTGCCACTTTTAGAAAGCCTTTGTTCTTGTGTGCGTTCCTATCTGCAACTTTTAGAAAGCCTTTGCTTTCGTGTGCGTTCCTATCTGCAACTTTTAGAAAGCCTTTGCTTTCGTGTGCGTTCCTATCTGCCACTTTTAGAAAGCCTTTGTTTTTGTGTGAGTTCATATCTGCCACTTTTAGAAAGCCTTTGTTTTTTGTGTGCGTTGTTTTCTGCAACTTTTAGAAAGCCTTTTTTTCTTGTGTGCGTTCCTATCTGCAATTTTTAGAAAGCCTTTGTTTTTGTGTGCGTTCTTATCTGCAACATTTAGAAAGCCTTTGTTTTTGTGTGCGTTCTTATCTGCAACATTTAGAAAGCCGTTGTTTGTGTGTGCGTTCCTATCTGCAACTTTTAGAAAGCCTTTGTTTTTCTGATTAGCTGGCAACTCATGATAACTACGGATTTATGACGGTAAATTATGTTTGCCTTCTGTGATTTCTGTAACTTTGAATTCTATCAAACTACCAAACGTTGCTTAAAAGCCAAACTTCGGTGATTACCGATGGTTACCTTTACATCTATCATGTCTTTTGATATTTATCAAACTTTCTTTTGTGAGGCGGTTGGTTATTAATTAACACGATTTCATTACATTCTGAACAGTATCAGAGGCGAAGTGCTTTCATTAATTAAACAAAAATTATTATAGATAAATTGTATGTTACAATTTTATGGACAAGTTTTGAAAATATAATCTGATCAATAGACCAATAGATCCATAAAGCTGTTTCATACCATTGATATATGATTAACTTTCCCTAACATAAGATTAGCTTTACCATGGTCCTGCATGATTATATATTTATTTGTTTTGTTTACCTATTCCCATTTAAACGGGAAATAAATAGGATGGGTGCGTGTTTATGATTTAGCTGCTCGTTTGTTATATTAACTTGCGTGCCCTTTAAATGAAACTGCTTGTGCCATAAACCCGTGTCATTAGAAGTGAGAAAGAGTTCATTGGTGCTGTGTAGATTCAGTTTTGACTTATGGAAGTCAAACATGGACAGTAGAAAAAATAGTTTTGCGGCGTTATCCCATTACTTGGGAGGACATAAAGGCCGCTTGTAACCACGAGATGTTTGGGTCTGAGTTTTTAATTTCACCCCGATAGAGAAATCTTTCGACCCTGCCGGGATTCGAACCCGCGTTCTTCTGGTTTGGAACATCACGAATTGTCAATTCGGCCACCCGAAGGACAGTAGATAAACTACAACAAAAAAGACGATTAGAGGTCACAGAGATGACATTTCTCAGAAGGATGCGAGTCCTCTCGACAGCTAAAATGACCAACACAAAAAGAGAGCTCATAAAAAGCGTCAGAAAGAATGTTTTTTTTTTCCGGGCACATCATGAGAAGAGAAATGTTGGGATACCTGTAAAATACAGGGAAAGAGATATCGCGAACGACAAAGAGAGAAGATACTAAAAAGCTTGGTGTCGTGGCACGGTAAACAGTCAACAGCAACAGAATCGATACAATACGCTGAAGATAAAGAATTGTGGAAGGACATGATCTAAGGCAACCGGTATGGCACATATTGATGATAATGTACTCATAACACTGTGCAACATTTGAATATCTAGATCTTTTTTTTTTTAAAAAGTTCATTAGATGATTAGTACTATCAATCATAATGCACTCGAGGCAGCCTTTAAAAATTTTTTTTTTTAATTAATTGTTAATTATTATCATATACCCGACTGGGCTACTGACGTTCGGACAACCCGTGTTCGATTCCAACTGGAAGCAGAATTGTGCTCGTTGGAAAAAATACCCCCGCGGTCGACCCAGCCGTTGGCAGAATAGGGTAGTACTCTGGGAAGGTGAGGAATTCCACCTCGCATGGCGAGTTTCGATGTTTGAAGCGACACTAGTCAGAAGTCTCCGAATACTTCTGGATAGGCGGCCGAGCACATATGGGTGAAAACTCGCATGCGAAGACGCCGATTCAAGTCTCGTACTTTACCTTACCTATTATCATTTATTGTTAATATGTATGCTATTTTTTTATGTATTGACTCTTTTTATGAATGGTTGTCAATCAACTATGTCGACATGAAGTATATGCTTTTAAACTTATTTTAGAACGCAAGTCACTTCAATGAGGTGGCCCCTGAAAGGTGCTCAATCGATGCAGAATCGTGTTTCATTCCTCCATTAAAAAAATAATAAATAAATGAAAAATGCAGACAAAATAATTAAAGTTGAGCTGACTGAAATTAACCCGATCTCGGAAACAAATCCAAAATGCTTCATCTGGGGGAGCAGCACTCTAGCTTTTACAAATTTTATTTGCAATGTACTACCATCACAAACAGGCTAGTTTCCAACTCTGTGTAGCAAGGACGTAAAGATAACCAGGCAACAAGCTCGACACTACGCTCACTTATACTCCTACAGAGACATTCCATAAATTTCCTTACCTTTTAAGAAACAAACAAAAATGGAGAAAAAGAAACATGGGAGGAAAAACAAGAAAAGAAAAATAATTCATCTCACCTGAGAAATTCAGGTCGCGCAGGGGGGGGGGGGGGGGGAAATGTGCATGCTTAACAGTTCCAGGTCTCACATTGAGCTATTTTTATCAAGGCATCTATGCCTGATCCGAACAATACAAAAAATACTGATATTTTCTGATTAAATTTGAATTTTGCTTTGCGACATTTTTGGCAAATTTATTTAACATGAGAACTTCAAGGTTTGACAAGGACTTCGTTGAATTTTTAAAAAGGTTTTCTTCTGAAATTGACTCGCCTAATTTTGCCAAAAGGAAACAACTTTTCATCATCACCATTGAGTGCCACCTCCGCATCGAAGGTTGGCTACCATGCAGCGCCATTCCGCTTTATCTCTTGCTTTGATGGTGCAGGTTGTCATAGGCTGACTTGTCCATCTTTTGATGTTACTCGCCCACGTTAGTCATGGTCTGCCTCTGCCTCTTTTTCCTTGTATTTTCCATTGTATATTAAGATTATTTTTAGTAGGCTGTTGAGTCTTTTAACATGTTCCAAAACTAAATAAAAAACATGTATCGTCATCATCATGTGCCATACCGGTTGGGCGTAGGCGATCAAGTCCTTCCACAATCTTCTATCTACAGTGTATCGTAGCAATTCTGTTGTTGACTGTTTTCCATGCCATGACACCAAGCTATCCAGTATTTTCTCTCTTTGTCGTCCACGATCTCTCCTTTTATTTTGCCAGTTGTAACCAAGTATTCTAACTTTCCTCTTTTCATGATGTGCCCGAAAAATGTTGATGGTTTTTTCTGTTCGTTTAGAGATGTAGTGAGTGGAACGAGAAATTAATAAAGTTATATCATCATCAAGTACCTTGCCTACTGGCGTAGGTGATCATGTATTTCCACACCTTTCGACAGTTATTTATCATTTCTGTTGTTGACCTTATGCCAAGCCTTTTTCTTAAGCTGTCTGGTGCCTTTTCTCTCATACTCAAAGCACGAAAAAAGACTAAATGTCTTCCGCATGCGTTGTCTCCGCAGAATAATGCACATCAAATGGCAGGACAAAATAACCAACTTAACTGTCCTGCAACATGCCAAGTAAGACCCCAAAAATCACGTCGATGCTCAGGTGTCGAAGACTAAGATGGCTGGGGCACGTCCAGCGAATGGAAGAAAAACGCATCCCCAAGCAAATACTATTTGGTGAACTAATACACGGAAAAAGACAAATCGGCAGATCTAAACTGCGATATAAAGATATCTGTAAATTATCTCTGAATGACTTCAACTGTGAAAATGACTGGGAACATCTGGCAAGTGATCTCACATCATGGAGAGCCTGTATAAAGAATGGTATAATATCATTTGAGATTGTGCTAAGGTAAAACTTAGAAGAGAAAAGACTCATGAAAAAGGATGGAAAATCCTGTAGCTCAGTGAGCCTGACTTGTTTATTCTGTGGCCGTGTGTGTTTGTCAAACATTGGTAGAATTAGCCACGAGAGAAGCTGTTCGACAAAAACAAAACCTCAAAAAATACACAATAGCTTCCACTAAGACCGTCTGACAAAACGAAAATGGCCATATATCCTATTGTCCATGACTTACATCAATATGCTAAGACTGGTTATATAACAACATTTAGGAACTTTTTTCTTGTTTCTGTTGTCAAAAATGGATTGCGCAGTATCTTCATCATTGTTTGGAATGCTGCTTTTGCCTGAGCTATTCACAAAGTGATGTAGTGAGTTTTAAAGTGATGAAATGACTTTTAAGGTGGTCTTAATGAAATTTGGTGAGTTTTAAAGTAAAGTGGTGGGTTTTTTGATGATAGAGTGAGTCTTAAAGTGATGCTATTAGAGCGATATGACCAATAGTGATGTGATGACTTATCAATCAATCAATTATCACATAACGTTTTTGGTCTTTGGGGCACCAACCATGACATTTTCACAATTTGCTTCTAAGCTAGTTTAGAGAAGCTGCCTGCGATACTACTAAAGACATTCCTGTTCATTTCCTGATGCTATCCACCAATATTTTCTCTTGTCCTCCATGTCTTCTTTTGCCTGGTTTTGTGACTTGCAGAATGGTGTTGGCAAGACCTGTGGACCGTGTGACGTATCTATACCAGGTCAGTTTCCGCTTTTTTTATTATTGACAATAATTCTTTTATTGGTCTAGTGGATCGTTTATGACTTTTAAATCGGTCTTAAAATAATGTAGAAGGTTTTAAAGTGATGTGAGTTTTATGGTGATATCGTGAGTCTTAAAGTGATGGGAGTGTTAAAGTGACGGGAGTCTGAGTCTTAAAGTGATGAGAGTGTTAAAGTGACGGGAATCTGAGACTTAAAGTGATGGGAGTCTTAAAGTGATGAGAGTGTTAAAGTGACGGGAGTCTAAGACTTAAAGTGATGGGAGTCTTAAAGTGATGTGAGTCTTAAGGTGATGTGAGTCTTAAGGTGATGTGAGTCTTAAGGTGATGTGAGTCTTAAAGTGATGGGAGTGTTAAAGTGACGGGAGTCTGAGTCTTACAGTGATGAGAGTGTTAAAGTGACGGGAGTCTGAGACTTAAAGTGATGGGAGTCTTAAAGTGATGTGAGTCTTAAGGTGATGTGAGTCTTAAGGTGATGTGAGTCTTAAGGTGATGTGGGTCTTAAAGTGATGGGAGTGTTAAAGTAACGGGAGTCTGAGACTTAAAGTGATGGGAGTGAGTCTTAAGGTGAATGGAGTGTTAAGGTGAATGGAGTGTTAAGGTGAATGGAGTCTTAAGGTGAATGAAGTCTTAAAGTGAATGGAGTCTTAAAGTGAATGGAGTCTTAAAGTGAATGGAGTCTTAAAGTGAATGGAGTCTTAAAGTGAATGAGAGTCTTAAAGTGATGAGAGACTTAAAGTGATGGTGTGAGTCTTAAAGTGATGGTGTGAGTCTTAAAGTGATGGTGTGGGTCTTAAAGTGATGGTGTGGGTCTTAAAGTGATGGTGTGGGTCTTAAAGTGATGGTTTGAGTTTTAAAGTGATGTGAGTCTTAAAGTGATGTGAGTCTGAAAGTGATGGGAGTCTTTAAGTGATGGGAGTCTTTAAGTGATGGGAGTCTTTAAGTGATGGGAGTCTTAAAGTGATGGGAGTCTTAAAGTTGTGATGGGAGTCTTAACGTTGTGATGTGAGTCTTAACGTTGTGATGTGAGTCTTAAAGTGGTGGCGTGAGTCTTAAAGTGGTGGCGTGAGTCTTAAAGTGATGGCGTGAGTCTTAAAGTGGTGGCGTGAGTCTTAAAGTGGTGGCGTGAGTCTTAAAGTGGTGGCGTGAGTCTTAAAGTGATGGTGTGAGTCTTAAAGTGATTGCGTCAGTCTTAAAGTGTGGGAGTCTTAAAGTGATGCGAGTCTTAAAGTGATGGGAGTCTTAAAGTGATGGGAGGCTTATGGTGATGGTGTGAGTCTTAAAGGGATGGTGTGAGCCTTAAAGTGATGGTGTGAGCCTTAAAGTGATGGTGTGAGTCTTAAAGTGATAGTGTGAGTCTTAAAGTGATGGTGTGAGTCTTAAAGTGATGGTCTGAGTCTTAAAGTGATGGTCTGAGTCTTAAAGTGATGGTGTTAGTCTTAAAGTGATGATGTGAGTCTTAAAGTGATGATGTGAGTCTTAAAGTGATGATGTGAGTCTTAAAGTGATAGGAGTCTTAAAGTGATAGGAGTCTTAAAGTGATAGGAGTCTTAAAGTGATGGGAGTCTTAAAGTGATGGGAGTCTTAAAGTGATGGGAGTCTTAAAGTTGTGGTGTGAGTCTTAAAGTGGTGGCGTGAGTCTTAAAGTGGTGGCGTGAGTCTTAAAGTGATGGCGTGAGTCTTAAAGTGGTGGCGTGAGTCTTAAAGTGGTGGCGTGAGTCTTTAAGTGGTGGCGTGAGTCTTAAAGTGGTGGAATGAGTCTTAACGTGGTGGCGTGAGTCTTAAAGTGGTGGCGTGAGTCTTAAAGTAGTTGCGTGAGTCTTAAAGTAGTGGCGTGAGTCTTAAAGTGATTGCGGGAGTCTTAAAGTGATGGGAGTCTTAAAGTGATGGGAGTCTTAAAGTGATGGGAGTCTTAAAGTGATGGGAGTCTTAAAGTGATGGGAGTCTTATAGTGATGGGAGGTGAGTCTTTAAGTGATGGGAGTCTTAAAGTGATGGGAGTCTTAAAGTGATGGGAGTCTTAAAGTTGTGATGGGAGTCTTAACGTTGTGATGTGAGTCTTAAAGTGGTGGCGTGAGTCTTAAAGTGGTGGCGTGAGTCTTAAAGTGGTGGCGTGAGTCTTAAAGTGGTGGCGTGAGTCTTAAAGTGGTGGCGTGAGTCTTAAAGTGATGGCGTGAGTCTTAAAGTGATTGCGTCAGTCTTAAAGTGTGGGAGTCTTAAAATGTGGGAGTCTTAAAGTGATGCGAGTCTTAAAGTGATGGGAGTCTTAAAGTGATGGGAGGCTTATGGTGATGGTGTGAGTCTTAAAGGGATGGTGTGAGCCTTAAAGTGATGGTGTGAGCCTTAAAGTGATGGTGTGAGTCTTAAAGTGATGGTGTGAGTCTTAAAGTGATGGTCTGAGTCTTAAAGTGATGATCTGAGTCTTAAAGTGATGGTGTTAGTCTTAAAGTGATGGTTGAGTCTTAAAGGGATGGTGTGAGCCTTAAAGTGATGGAATGAGTCTTAACGTGGTGGCGTGAGTCTTAAAGTGGTGGCGTGAGTCTTAAAGTAGTTGCGTGAGTCTTAAAGTAGTGGCGTGAGTCTTAAAGTGATTGCGGGAGTTTTAAAGTGATGGGAGTCTTAAAGTGATGGGAGTCTTAAAGTGATAGGAGTCTTAAAGTGATGGGAGTCTTAAAGTGATGGGAGTCTTAATGTGATGGGAATCTTAATGTGATGGGAATCTTAATGTGATGGGAGTCTTATGGTGATGGGAGTCTTAAGATGATGGTGTGAGTCTTAAAGGGATGGTGTGAGTCTAAAAGGGATGGTGAGCCTTAAAGTGGTGGTGTGAGTCTTAAAGTGATGGTGTGAGTCTTAAAGTGATGGTGTGCGTCTTAATGTGATGGTGTGACTCTTAATGTGATGGTGTGAGTCTTAAAGTAATGGTGTGAGTCTTAAAGTGATGGTGTTAGTATTAAAGTGAGGGTGTGAGTCTTAAAGTGATGGTGTGACTCTTAATGTGATGGTGTGCGTCTTAATGTGATGGTGTGACTCTTAATGTGATGGTGTGAGTCTTAAAGTAATGGTGTGAGTCTTAAAGTGATGGTGTGAGTCTTAAAGTGATGGTGTGAGTCTTAAAGTGAGGGTGTTTGGCTTAAAGTGATGGTGCGAGTCTTAAAGTGATGGTGCGAGTCTTAAAGTGATGGTGCGAGTCTTAAAGTGATGGTGTGAGTCTTAAGGTGATGGTGTGAGTCTTAAAGTAATGGTGTGACTCTTAAAGTGATGGTGTGAGTCTTAAAGTGATGTTTTGAGTCTTAAAGTGATGGTGTGAGTCTTAAAGTGATGGTGTTTGTCTTAAAGTGATGGTGTGACTCTTAAAGTGATGGTGTGACTCTTAAAGTGATGGTGTGACTCTTAAAGTGGTGGTGTGAGTCTTAAATTGGGGATGTTTGTTTTAAAGTGGTGGCGTGAGTCCTAAAGTGGTGGCATGAGTCTTAAAGTGATGGTGTGACTCTTAAAGTGATGGTGTGAGTCTTAAAGTGATGGTGTGACTCTTAAAGTGACGTTGTAAGCATTAAAGTGACGGTGTAAGCATTAAAATGACGTTGTAAGCATTAAAGTGATGTTGTAAGCATTAAAGTGGTGATGTAAGTCTTAAAGTGACGTTGTAAGTCTTAAAGTGACGTTGTAAGCATTAAAGTGACGTTGTAAGCATTAAAGTGACGTTGTAAGCATTAAAGTGGTGATGTAAGTCTTAAAGTGATGTTATGAAGGTGATATCTACCTGTTGCCTTTTCTAGCCGAGGACTACACAAAGGACTGAAATTTTAGACTCTTGTTTTCGACGATCTTTGTTATCAAGTGTCTGACCTTGAACATGATCTAGACTGTATCTCGCCACACAGCTCTGTTCTGGGGGAATCGTTCAATCTCGATGAGGGACCAATTGCCTGCTGTTGTTGCCTCTCTCCTCAGTGTTCTTTTCAGTGTTTCTCTAGGTCGACCTCTTTTTCTTTTACATATTGGTTCCCATTTGAGATCATGCTTTGAGATTTTTGTGTTGTCTCTTTTCCTCACGTGGCCAACATATGACCACCTGCTTCTCTTGATTATATTTGAAATTGCTGGATGCCTTCCCATTTCACTTATTTCTGCACGAGTCTTGAACTCATTATATGGTATACAAAGTATTTTCTTGAAGCATTTGTTTTAAAATACATCCAGTTTGTTTTCAATGTGTTTTTTTTTTTTTCAGTTTTCACATGCATAAGTAATGGTCATCATCATCATCATGTGCCATACCGGTTGGCGTAGGCGATCATGTCCCTCCACAATCTTCTATCTACAGTGCATCGTATCAGTTCTGTTGTTGACTGTTTTTCATGCCATGACACCAAGCAATCCAGTATTTTCTCTCTTTGTCGTCCGCGATTTCTCTTACCTTTTATTTTGCCATTTGTAACCAAGTATTCCAGATTTCCTCTTCTCATGATGTGCCCGAAAAATGTTGATTGCTTCTTTTTGATATAAGTAATGGGGGATAATATATTTGCTTTGAAAATTCTGAGCTTTGTTTTCGTGCTTAGCAATTTTATTTCCAAATTGTATCAGGGCTTCTGTAAGTCATTGCCGCCTTTGCTGTCCTAATTCGAATTTCTTTCTCTGATCTGTGCAGCTTCCAAGATATACGAAGTGGTCTACTTCTTACTCTCATTTTTCTTCAGGGTGTATATTTTCGTATGGTCGAATTTGATTTTTCATTGCATTTGTCTTTTATTGGTTGATCTCAAGTCCTATTTTGTCTAGCCCTTGATGACGTGGCATTTGTTTTTTTTTTATTTCTTGCATCATGTTCAAGTTGATACTGATGAAGACTGTCATCTGCAAAATCAACGTCCTCCAATTGAGATCCAAGTGCCAATCCAATGGCTTTGTTACCTGTTTAGCGTTTTTGCATTATGATGTCGATTGCAATTTCAAATAAGGAAATAAAATACATCTTTTTTTGCACTCTAATATCAATCTCGAACCATCGACTCAAGGTAATTTTAAGGTGATATGATAAATGTTAAAGTGATGTAGTTACATTTAAAGTGACGTCGTTTTGTGAATTTTAAAGTTATGCGGTGCGTCTCAAGGTAATGTGGTTTAGTTTTACCGAAAATCTCATCTCGTATAATCAAGAGAAGAAAGTGGTCATACCTTGGCTTTACGATGAAAAGAGACAAGAGAATCTCAAAGAAAGCCCCTAAATAGAGACCAGAGGGTAAAAGATAAAAAGGAAGATCTAGATAAGCACTGAAAAAGAAAGATCTAGAAAAACACGAAAAATAACAGGTGAGAGGCAACAACAGCAGACATCAGTTTCCTTGTCGAGGTTGAGGGGCTTTTCCCGAACAGGAACGTGAGGCGAAGTACAATGCAGTTCCTGTGTGAGGCCTGACGTGTAGGAAAGATCGTCGGATAAGGGTGGTATAGAATTTCTGCCTTCTATCTTTGATTCGAAAAGATATTAGACAGACAAAATGATAGAGAGACGGAGACAGACAGACGTACGGAAGGACGGATGGATGGTGGTTGGATGTGTGTGTTTTAGACAGACAGGTAGATGGATCGATGGATGAATGGATGGATGGCTTGGTGGGTGGGTGGGTGGATTTTAGACAGCCAGATCGACAGAGAAGCAATTAAATTTATAGATAAGACATGAATAGAAATAGATAGAGAGTGAAAGAGAGAGGGGTGGATTGATGGATGGATAGATTGGTATTACACAGATAGTGAGTGAGTGAGTGATTGAGTGATTGAGTGATTGAGTGATTGAGTGAGTGAGTGAGTGAGTGAGTGAGTGAGTGAGTGAGTGAGTGAGTGAGTGAGTGAGTGAGTGAGTGAGTGAGTGAGTGAGTGAGTGAGTTTTAAAGTGGTCTTAGAGTAATGTGGTGATTCCGAAAGCACGTAAATGGAGTCCAGCTTTCTCTTACACCATCACCATTGGAAGATCATTGGGAACACCGAATTTCAACATTATTTAAAATAACAAATATCCATACGGTGAATACCAAGAATCGGCGCTGTTGAGTTCAGAATGGGGCACAGCTCTTGTTTAGCTTGTCCTGAAGATCAATTCAGAATTGCTGAACATGTGCTTAAGTTATCATCATCAAGTACCGGGCCTGCTGGCGTAGGTGATCATGTCTCTCTACAACTTTCGATCTCGACAGTTATTTATCATTTCTGTTGTTGACATTCTGCCAAGCCATTCCCTCTTAGGCTGTCTGGTATTTTTTCTCTATGCTTCCCTCTATCTCTTCGTCCCTCAATGTTTCCAGTTGTTACAGTATATTCCAGCTGTTCTCTTGGCATTACATGGCCAAAAAATTATGATTGTTTCATGATTGTACAAAGAGGTTACGACGGTGGTTTGCTGTTGCCTTCCGTCGGTTTGTTTACGGTTGGCTCTGCTAGCCTTTGACTAAAAAGTCTCACCCACAAGGCAGTGGGGTTGTTTTACTTTGGGGTACCCTCCCTTAACCTTTTACTCTCCCGAGCTTATCTGCAAGGCAGCAGGGCAGCCACAGGTTGTACTGTTTGCTGCATACAGTAGCAGGTAAAATTATCCGACCTGATAGCAAGCTTAAGTTATAACAGCGTGAAACAGACTGCTTTAGTCATTTGACGCCATATGAACCAGCAGTGTCTTGGACTTAACTTCCTGCTGTAAACTTAAGTTCACGTCGCAAGGCAGCAATACATTGTAAATTTACTTTACACGTAAATAAATACAAGCGCAAAACATATACAGACACACACACTTCCACAAACACGTGCAAACATATACAGCCAAGCAGACACACACCTCCATAAACACTTGCAAACAGATACAGAACATTCATTCACATATGCGTATCCCCATACACACAAGCACTTACACATGCGCCGACACATGCATACATACATATGCCACAATATGTGCACTCAAACTCAAGCACACCTGCACGCACACACACACATGCTCGTTCGTGTACATTCCAACACGATTTGTAAAAAGAGCTAATCAATAATCTAATGTGGAGTTGCTGTTTATAATTATACGCGACCGGATGTGGAGTCGTGAATATTTTGCAGACTTGTTAAGCAGTCTCGTGAGGTCGATTTGACCTTTAATCCTAGGTCATCTAGAACACTGTTACCCAGACCACAACCATCTATAGATTTACTTAGGTCTGCAGGCTAAGTGGGAATTCCAGAAAAACCATCAACTAGCGTGACGTGTTCACTTTCAGAGCAGCGGTGACTGTGGATGGTGTGGCGTCAGACATCTATATATATATATATATATTATATATATATGTATATATATATATATATATATATATATATATATATATATATATATATATATATATATATATATATATATATATGTATATATATATATATATATTGATATATATATATATATATATATATATATATATATATATATATATATATATATCAAAGCATATGCTAATGCTTATTCTCGAGCGCATAAACCTGAACTCGTTATTTTTCCTCATGTTTTAAACTGCCATCAATTATATTGAAACGACAGCGAAAAACTTTGAGAGCTGTTCAAGTTAAAAAAGTTATGCTGGAAATAAACCTAATCGGTTCTCTCATGTTGAAGTAGCAGAACTATTTTATAGGTGTGTGACCTTGTCTGAAAATAGCCAAAATGCGCCATGTTAACGGTCTTATTTATCTTCTTCTGTTTACAGCTTTGTGGGAAGCAGCCTGCATCAACCAAAGATGTGAAAGACGATTAAGGCCAACTGAGAATTGTAGTCATGAACCTGAACTTAGTTAAATCAAGCTCAGGACTGGTGGATTTTTGTAGCTGAAGTGTGTTTTCAAAATACGCTCTGGTCAGGATTTTCATTTTCGGAGACAGCGGAGGTCCGGTCGCATTCACTGACCATGTGGATTCGGCGGCAGGGCATTGAGAACTTTCGTGGTGTAGGCAACGACTGTGGATTGAGGCAATATGGTACCCGGCCACGGTGTTGTCTTGGAATGGGATGTGAGATATTTATTCGGCTGCAAATTCCCCACCGGCTGGACAGCGGTTGGATCGTGTGTTTCACCGAAGTGGAGGTCTGACTTCATTTGTTGGGACATAATTTCTTAAAGCACGCTAACAGACCACAAAGTTCATGCGGATTCGGCGCCGACGCATGGAGATTTTGTCGCTGGCGGCGACCGTTACAGCAACCCGGAAGTGTTTATTATGAGCTGCACGTCTTTTTTTTTTCAAAACGCAACATATTTAATAGTATAGCATGAACTATCAGGTGAACACTTTCTTTGTTACACTGGGCTGTAGCAGGTATGGGAATGTCCCATCTGCAGTGACACCAATCCGTTCTATCTTTCGTTCGCCTGACGTATTGTCCATATCTGCAATGTCATTTTCTGTATAAATATTGCTGCCTTTTGTCATTCTTACAGTGACACATATAATTTTATCTGTAGTGTTGTTTCTATGGGCCAATGGATTTTCTTCAGTCTACTATATTCAGTGCAGTTTTGAATTATGTGTTCAGCAGTCTGGGGCGCCTGTCCACATGTACATGTAGATGAAGTGCCGATATTGAATTTTGTATACATGCGACTACTGAGTTGATTGTGTCCTGTTCTGAGGGGTATATTGATAACTTGTTCCCATTTATTAATATCATATCCATTGGCCCATAGATACAACACTACGGACACAACTATATGGGCCACTGCAAGAATTACAAAAGACAGTAAAATTTATACAGGAAACGACATTGCAGATATAGACAATACTTCGGGTGAACGAAAGATAGATAGATTAATATCATGAAAGGCATCCTGATTTGGGGCTTGTCTTCTGACTGAAATGGTTATCGGTTTCTTCTGATGCTATGTAACCAGTGCATCTGGTTGTGTGCATGTACACCAATCCGTTCTAAAGTTAACGAATTTCAGAATCATGAAAACTTACCAACAACATCCGCCTCAAATTAGAGGCCTTCCTAAACGGGTGTCTTTGCAGTTTATAGGATATTTGTGACTCACCAAAGATCGAAACAAAAAAGAACCTGCATTGATGTCGTCATTACAACGATACCAATGAGAAGATGGCGCTGGACAGGCCATGTTCTCGTAATGCTTTAGACAGCTATATCGAAAATGCCTCCTCTTTGCTGGACTAGTATGGCAAGAGAACATGAGGTGGACTAAAATAGACGTGCCGTAGAATATTTGATGGAAAATTGAAGGTTATGGACCTCGCGTGGAGTAGACCTGAAAGACTGGCTCACGATAGACAACGAGCGAGGATTTGTTATTTATAGGAAAGGCCTTCATACTTACAACAATTAAACGCCATGATGAACATGTGCACAATACCTGAAGGCAGTAAAGTTAAAATGACTGAGGACATGTATCTTCCCCATAACAACAGGTTGTTAATTACGGACAAACTGGCAAACAGCAAGTAAGAAAATCGGTTCATTCGAAAAAAAAAATGCTGGAGTAAAGTCGTTAAGAAACTTTGGATAAAAGGAGTAAGCAATAAAAGACTTCTTAACGTTCACTCGTTAAGTGGGCGTAGATGCGTTTTGTCGCTATTTTAGGGGAACGCCGCGATATCTTTCGGCCGACACATCCGTCTTAGGCATGAGAGAGTACATTTGCTTCTTATTTTTTACCCGGTTAGCGGCCATTTTGGCCTACTCTTTTTTATTTTTAACTGCCAAGGGTTATTTAACATGCGCGAGTGCACACGGGATGTTCTGTTTTCGGCCTTTTTCCGAGAGTCTAGATTTTTTATCTCACTATCCAGAGACCAGGGCAAGTTAAAGCCACGAAGAAACCACGGATTCGATTTTTGAAAAATTCCCACCGTTTGTGGTGAAGATCGAGCCCGGAACATTCTTGTACAGTGGCCGACGTCTGACATCGACCACACAATTCCCATGCAATGAAGACATGTTACAAGACTTAAACATTCAAAGGAACTGGCTTATAAACACCATTCTACAGAGAAAATGTAAATACTATGCCCTCGTCAAAAGATACAGCTGGCTGGAAAGAACAATAATGAAAAGCATGGTTCCTGGATGACGCATCAGGGACAAATAAAGAAGGTAGTTTCAAAGCATCAAGGAGACCTTGAACATGACAACAGAAGAAATAAGAGATCTAGCCAGAGAGAGATTCTTTCAGACGGACAGTGGAGAATGCAACATTCTGCAAAGGACATGCGACCTGATGATGATAAAACATATTCGAAAGTGTGTATCAATATGACGGATAGGCGACAGGGAATCGTTGAGTCACTGTCTGAAAAAATGTTCCTTGCTGCAGTTTCCTCATATTCCAAGTCCGGTTTGCTGCCGGAGCTACTGAGTGGTGCTCTGTGTACACCGTGACCTGTGTGTTTCATCCAAATGGTGTTTCTATATTCAGATTGCTTACGATGAATGATGATATCTTATGACGAAGGCCACTTCAGATGCGTTCAATTCGGTGAGGAAACGCCTTATGTCTTTTGACGTGTGCTTATCTGCTATGATGAGGACTGCAACGGCATTTCTTTGTTTGGATATTCGATGAGTTGTTCAATCGGATGATTCCACTGGCACTGGTGTTTGAGCAATTATGGATTTCCGTTCGTTTGCAGTGATACCGGTGCCCTCGAATAACAATAACACAATCATTGCAAAAGTAATACGAACAAGTTTCATTAAACAGACAACAGAATTCAAACATATATTCACTTACTGCATGTGTTAATCCGGTATGGACACAATCTCCTAAAAGATAAAAGAAAAATATATTTTAATTACATTAATGTCACGGTTGAGAAAAAAAAAGCGAAATAAAGAAACGTGTTTGTTTTCATCTGATAGATCTTCCTTTTTTATTAATCTTGAAATATATTGTTTGTCTTCGTCTTCTTCTAGTCTAGTTTGGTCGACGTATCATCCTCATTGCATATCAAACACGTCAAAAAGTGCTCAGATCTCCTCCCAAGTATGTCCCTCAGTGTGTGCAAATTGACGGTTCCAATTAATTTGTTATTCTTTTGCATCTCCCACAAGTGCTCCTTTCCGGCCTTTCCAGATTTAACCTGATGTTAGACAAACTGAATATGGTTGCAAATCTATGACCATTGATTCATCAGGGCGCCCTGTCTCCCTAAGAGCATTCATAATATCAGCCCGGTCCATTACAGGTTAAATGCATCCACGGCAGTTGTTCCAGCCAGGCTCTCAGCTCATTCAATCCTCACACAGAAGTGTCCAGGGACGAACGTTGGACAAATCCCAATCAAACCTGAGTTCTTTAGTGACGCCAACGCCAAAGGTTGAGCTGAGAGACAGCGGTTGGTGAGCTGGTCAACAAACATCGGGTTCCCCTATTTAGAGCTTCTAGGTTTAGCTTTAAATGGAAAATAAATATACATTAAGTAATTACACCTGTAGAGAGACCATTTTTTTTAAATATGGGCACTATGAGTCTCACATAGTCAGAGATAGTTTCCAGTTATTACAATGTATAGAGTTTTAATATCCAATAATTTATTACTGCAGCCAGTTTGTAGAATCATAAAAAACACAGTGAGCTAAATATCTACCATTTCAGGCGCTGAAATGTTTGTATTACTATTATTTATTTATTATTGTTATTATTATTATTATTGTTGTTGTTGATATTATTATGATTATTATAATTGTTATTGAAATAAAACGAATCTATTTAGTAAATTAAATTTTAGACCCATGAAGCTATGCCAAATATATCAGTTGACGGACTTATATGTTAACAAAGCAAAATATGTTCCAATGATGGTTTTCATAGCAAAAATTGAAGAAAGTGAATGCAAAGAACTTTGTCAAAACAGCAATAAAACGAAAGTATTGTGTATCTCAAAGAAGAAAACACCTCCAAAGTGCATCATCAAAATAAATAAAACACTTTTGAATCTGATCAATTAATCCAAGTACTTAGGAGTGGAGAATAACCTCAGGTGGAGGTTTGTTTCCAAGAACATATTCTAATTTTTCACAAAGGCAGCTTGTCATAAAAATGTAAACATTTTGTGCCACCTATCTTTGTCAATAGAAGCAAGGAAAATAGTTCTCCGATGCTACATAGAGCCAATCCTTATTGGTGAAAGCGAATCATGGACGATCAATAAATAAACAAGAAAGTACTTGGAGGCCACGGAAATGTGGTTTAAACGAAGAATGTAGAGACTATGAACAAACGAACAATGAAGATGCTTTAACAGAGAGGCCAAGTCACAAATAAATGTTTCATCCTGTCAAAAAAAGACCTAGGAAATTCTTTATGAGGCCAACATAAAAAAGGGAGCTCTTAAAAAACATCAGAAAGAAACAATCAACATTTTTCGGGCACATTATGAGAAGATGAAAGTTGGATTACTTTGCTACAACTGACAAAATACATTGAAAGATAGATTGCGGATGACAAATAGGTAAAATACTAGATAGCTTGGTGTCATGGTATGGAAGACAGTCAACAACAGAATTGATAAGATGCATGGTGGATAGAAGATTGTAGAAGGAAATGATCACCTACGCCATCCGGTATGACACATGATAAGAAAAAGGTATTCCATGTTTTTAGCCTCGTATGTAAAGAAGAAAACTTGAAAGTGTAAAAACAAACAATTTACAGAACAAAAAAAACAGAGAAAAGCATCGAGAGAAGATGAACCGTTGAACAACATGGCTCAGAGAAGTTGAATTGATGACGTCTGGGGTGAGAGGTGGAGAAGCATGATCGGTAACTCCTCTGTGCATGCCACAGTATTATTGTGTTGTTATTATTGTATTGTTGTTATTTTTATTATTATTGCCTTATTATTGTTATTGTTATTGTTATTATTATTATTGTGTTATTATTACTATTATTGTTATTGTTATTGTTATTGTTATTATTACTATTATTATTACTATTACCATTACTATTACTATTGTTATTATTATTGTTATTGTTATTGTTATTACTATTATTGTTATTATTATTATTATTATTATTGTTATTGTTATTGTTATTGTTACTATTATTATTATTATTATTATTGTTATTGTTATTATTATTGTTATTATTACTATTATTATTATTATTATTATTATTATTGTGTTATTATTACTATTATTGTTATTATTATTATTATTATTATTGTTATTGTTATTGTTATTATTGTTATATTATTATTATTGTTATTGTTATTATTATTATTGTGTTATTATTACTATTATTGTTATTATTATTATTATTGTTATTATTATTATTATTATTATTATTATTATTATTATTGTTATTATTATTGTTATTGTTATTATTATTGTTATTGTTCTTATTGTTATATTATTATTATTATTATCTTATATTATTATTGTTATTATTTTTATATTATTATTATTGTTATTGTTATTGTTATTGTTATTATTGTTATTATTATTGTTATTATTTTTATATTATTATTGTATTGTTGTTGTTATCATTATTGTTGTGTTATTATTGTTGTGTTGTTTTTGTTGTGTTATTATTGTTGTGTTGTTTTTGTTGTTATTATTATTGTTGTGTTATTATTGTTGTGTTGTTGTTATTGTTGTGTTATTATTGTTGTGTTGTTGTTATTATCATTGTTGTGTTATCATTGTTGTGTTGTTGTTATTATTATTGTTGTGTTATTATCATTATTAATGTATGATTATTATTGTATTATTATTATTTGGAAGCTTATCAAAGGCAGCACCTTTTTATCTGATTGTTACATTCCGGCACATAATGACGTCACATAATAGAATAACTTCCAAATATTTATAGACATTCTACTCAAAGTGCTACGTTAAAACACATAAACATTGTGAAGAGCTCTATAAGTTTGTTTCACTTTATAAAAATATTCATCAATAATAATTATGAAACGAAAATGTTATTTATTGTAGAACGCAGAAACTTAAAAAAATAACTCAGAAAAATTGTATATTTCACTCATAAATTAAGTTAAAAAATAAAACATTAAAAAATCAAAATGACATGTTAAACTAACAACTTCAGTTAAGGAGTCAACGCTGAAAACAAATTAAGTGAAAAAATCTAAATTTCTCTTTGAAATTCGTGAAAAAAGATGGTATAAGAGTGTGAAGGGGAGAGTAAAAACTAAGAAAATGGACATTTCTTCTTCATAGTAAAAATTAGGTTCCACTGTGACCGGTACGTTAGGCGTTTAACCCAGTGCATCCGATTATATAACTGGAGTCGTCTGTCGCTGGACACTGAGCGAATTGCTGAGGAGGGGATCTGAGCACCTATGGACATGTTCGGAGTGCAATGATGATGACCCGCAAATAACCCAATAACCCAATCCGATTTCAACATAATTGTTTCACTTTCTCTAGTCCCAGCCCTTTAACCTGACCGACTTTTGTGACCTGTTAGCATTTCCACCACAGACACAGCTCAGGAAGTCTCTACATTATTCTCTACTACTACATAGTGGAGACATGTCAGAGGAGCAAATTGTACAAGATCCCATCGCTCAGCTGACATTTCTTCATTAATCAAGCTGGAAAATAAACCCAAAAAACGGTTTCTTTTAATAATCATCATATTCCAACTTCCACTTGTAGATGTTCACCACGGTATCCGCTGTCAACTCAGCATCTTTTCTAATGTTCGTGTTTACAGGTAGAGAGAGAACCTAAACGTCAGACACGGACAGGTGAGTTAAACAGCTCAATCTATTTCAGGGCTTAATTACACGTGCAAGGTGTTAACAACCTGGAGCCTGATTATACGTTTCGGGGGAGGGGGTACAAGTAATATCCTTTTGGAGGATCCAACTTTTATTTTACATTGAATCTATGAATGTCCCTTTGGAGGATCCAACTTTTATTTTACATTGAATCTATGCTGGAACAGTACCCTTCCTTCTCTACCCTTTCATACCTTCGCCCATTTATTTATTTGTGTTATCCAAGCATGCACGACTATGCTGTCTTCTCAATGACTGAACTTTCCATGTTTATGGTTCTCAAACGATTTTCTCTGCCTTGCTATTTTAGAACGAACATTTGCTTATCCATCAGCAGAAACGTCATTAACAAGAAATGGCGTTATAAAAATAAAATCAACTTTTGGCAGTAATTAATTCATAAAAACGACAATCTTATAATTGAAAACTTAAAAATACGAAATAGTGTGGCTAAAAAACGCACAGGCTTAATTATCATAAACATGCTAATTTAAATAGATGTGTATATCTGTTTCTTCTGGGTTTTTGTTGTTTTAAATATTTATTTAATTTGGATTTCTCCGTCAAACTTGCCATCTTTTTATGACTTTGATACATTTGCATCAGAGTAGAGGAGTTGAGTGTGAAATCTTGGCTAGACGACCGAGCTGGGAAACGACATTTAAGATGCCACAGTAAAAGGAGTGCTTTCAAATATACGTCTCATTTCTCTTTATGTTGGCGCTGCTTTTGGTGCATAATATTTGAGTAATAAACAAAATAAGCTAGTGCAATCTTCCAACAGTAATTAGTGTAAAAACAGAAAACTGCAAGAGAGAGAGAGAGAGAGAGAGAGAGAGAGAGAGAGAGAGAGAGAGAGATTGAAACAGTCTTCTACCTTTTAGCTCCCAGTGGAGCATAGGTCTTCAACAAACACTTTCCAAGTCGTTCTGTTTTTTGCAATTCTTTTAAGATCATTCCATGTCTTCCCCATCATCTTCATCTCTGCTTCAATCTGTCTTCTCCAAGAAGATTCCAAAAAAGGGCCTGTTGTGTAATACTCTCAGTGGTTTCCGTAGTGTGTGTCCTATCCATCGCCATCGTCTTCGCTGTATTTCTTTATCACTGGTATTTGACTGGTACATTTCCATAATTCCACGTTTGTGACTTTGTCCTGCCATTTCCATCCCTTTATTCTGCGCAAGCATCCATTAATGAAGTCTGTACCTTCCAATTTTGTTATTCTCCATGTTTCACAGCCATATAATAGAACCGACTTAACATTGGAGTTGAAAATTTGTATTTTTGTATTTAGCCTAATTTCTTTGGATTTCCATATGTTTCCCAGTGCAATGAAAGCTCCTCTTGCTTTTGATATCCTTAATCGTTTTCTGTACTGCCCACGTCTAGTAGAGGTATTTCTCCTATTTGTTATTGCCAACTGCATTAATTCTCATAAGATTGAAACAGTAATGTATCTCAAAAACAGTCAGCAAGGAATGGAAATTCTTGTACAAGTCTATTTTCAGCGAAGCCTATATGTAATTTAAAAATGTAATGCTAATTTGTGAGAAGAAACAAAAAAAGACTGAGAGAGAGAGAGAGAGAGAGAGAGAGAGAGAGAGAGAGAGAGAGAGAAACTGGAATGCTATTCTAGAGAGAGTGAAGGAAGGAAGGTGTGATAACACAAAAAACTCATCATCATCTAGTTGCATGTTTTTTTTGCAAACGTTGTGCTCCGACTAAAGGAATCTTTGTCTATGGCCAGATCTCCCACTTCTTCCGTTGTCAATAAGTTCTCTTTGATGTCTTGAAACCACCACCATTCGTCTACCCCTGTCTTGTCTTCCTGGAACCATGCCCTCCATTCTTGTTCCTTCTAGCCGAGTGTATTTGTGTGTGTTCCAAACATGCGATTTCTTCTGTGAGATGATGTACATAAACCAATTTCTCAAAAGTTTACTTTTGTTACGTTTTCATTGCACTTTTTCATTACCGAGTACATTCTAAGAGTATCTCTGTTGCATTGTTTGCAATGAACCAATTTATTCACTGTTCTCTTTGCGAGACTGCCTATGATTCACAGCAATATTTTTCTTTGAGGAAGAATACTATCCTTAGTAGCTTTACTTGTACGGCATTGCTGGTATTGTGCCAGGTGTTCTTCACAGTCGTTATATTTATAAAGCTGTTGCTAACCTTCTGATCTTTTTCAAGAAGTCACTGGAAATAGGTGACTTTAAAGAAAAAAACAATCAATTTTCTGTATAGCAAACTAAAGCAAGACTGTTATATCTATTTTACGGCCGTCATATCTGATCTCCGCAGGCTGTTAGTATCATGATGAGAAATGTTAATGCAGGCTGTTAGCTTCATGATGAGAAATGTTAATGCAGGCTGTTAGTATCATGATGAGAAATGTTAATGCAGGCTGTTAGCATCATGATGAGAAATGTTAATGCAGGCTGTTAGTATCATGATGAGAAATGTTAATGCAGGCTGTTAGTATCATGATGAGAAATGTTAATGCAGGCTGTTAGTATCATGATGAGAAATGTTAATGCAGGCTGTTAGTATCATGATGAGAAATGTTAATGCAGGCTGTTAGTATCATGATGAGAAATGTTAATGCAGGCTGTTAGTATCATGATGAGAAATGTTAATGCAGGCTGTTAGTATCATGATGAGAAATGTTAATGCAGGCTTATAGTATCATGATGAGAAATGTTAATGCAGGCTGTTAGTATCATGATGAGAAATGTTAATGCAGGCTGTTAGCATCATGATGAGAAATGTTAATGCAGGCTGTTAGCATCATGATGAGACATGTTAATGCAGGCTGTTAGCATCATGATGAGAAATGTTAATGCCGGCTGTTAGTATCATGATGAGAAATGTTAATGCAGGCTGTTAGTATCATGATGAGAAATGTTAATGCAGGCTGTTAGTATCATGATGAGAAATGTTAATGCAGGCTGTTAATATCATGATGATAAATGTTAATGCAGGCTGTTAGTATCATGATGAGAAATGTTAATGCAGGCTGTTAGTATCATGATGAGAAATGTTAATGCAGGCTGTTAGTATCATGATGAAAAATGTTAATGCAGGCTGTTAGTATCATGATGAGAAATGTTAATGCAGGCTGTTAGTATCATGAGAAATAATCTCCTCATAACATTATTATGGGAAACCTTGAACACTTTAAAGGATCCAACTAGTTTTAGGTTATTCAGTAGGTCATTCCCATTGCTCATCTGACAAGTCTATAGTGTTAAGACATCTAATTATATCCCTCAGCGTGTAGCGACTAAAGACCGACACCAGTATTGTGTCGATTTACAATTCTTCTTTGATTTGTATTGCTGCGGTCTAGCATCTACCACCTTGACATGGTATTCCTAATGTGTTCATGGTTGCAGATTCAGAGTCATTTTTTAATCGATCGTTCGAGTTCCTGAGGGTTTTAAGAATGTTACTTCGGTCCAATGCCTCACACAGAAGCCAAACCTGGCAAGCCTGCCAGAACGTTCATTACCTCTCACGCCCACAAATGATATACAGTTTACCGATTTTTTACGACGTATTGGAGATTTCAAGCGAGATTAACTAGGGAACAGGTCTTTTACAACACTACAGGCTAGAGCATTCCTGGGGGATTAGTGGCAGGTAATTTAGACAAACTTTGACATTCATGAGGCCTTAATGTTGTGCCGGGTATCCTACAACATGAAGTCTTGGTGACTGGGTGGTTGGTGTGTTTGCATCCTAGTCAGAAGGGTCCGAGTTCGATTTCTAGAAATGGCAAATTTGTTGCTTTGGACCGACAAGGCTTAGAGGTTAACTCAGCCTCTAACAGATTTTTCTGTTAAGTTATGGCGCTCTGACATGATACTGACCACATCACCCAAAAATGTGTCTTTGGTCTTGGAAAAATATTGTCACTAACACCATATGCTGAAAGCTCTAGCAAGATCGCTGCAAAATGAACTCAATCCTGATATTTTTGAACGTAAGTCAAATACCTCAACCACAACGTAACATCCCCCTAAAAGAAGATGTTAATCGGTAAACAAATGAGAAGCTGTTGTCAGGAAATGATTCAACTACTACGCGTCCAGTGATCCAACAGGAAATCCTATCGCGTTGAGCTAAATTAAGAATTGAAAAATATACAGAAGGTAAGGAGCAAAGATATACGAGACCGGTACCCAATTAGGACGTACTTGGCAACCAGTACACTGGTGCCTTCCGCTGGAAATGTAATTGGTTTTTATGAGCTTCCTGCCACCAAATTAATTAATGAGCATTAACTTTTACTTTATGGCGCATCAAATGTTACTAAAAGAATATGCTGCTTAGATCATTCAGGTATTTGATGAGAAGGTATTGCACACAAGAAAGCAATAAATTAAATTTAAACAAAATCTCAAATGCACTAATAGGATAAACGTGTTGCTAGCACAACATTAAATGCAAGTGTTTCTCAGACTTGAGTCTCTTGTGTAGTCCAGACAGAGGGAATTCATATTGGCCTGTGCTGTCCACAAACTGAAGTCATATCTTGTCATTAGCCAATACCAATCACATATAGTTGTGTAGCCCTCACAGAACGTTGCTCCCATCACAACCAGTCTAATTGATATATATATATATATATATATATATATATATATATATATATATATATATATATATATCACTCTCCATTCAGACCTCACATTTCCTTTGTCAAATTCAAGGTCTCTGATGTCTTGAAATCACCTTCTTGATCTACCTATGTCACGTCGTCCTGGAACAATACCTTCCGTTTGTGTTCTTTCCAAACCAATGTGTCTTTTTATGTGGCCGTAATATTTAATGTTCTCTTTTAAGATGTTTATAAGCCAGTTCCCTTCAGTGTTATGTAGGTCTTTTAATATGTTGTCATTTCTACTTTTTAATTTGCCAAGTATTCTGAGGACTTTTCTACAGCATTTTGTTTCGAACGAAGAAACTTTCTTCATTGTTTGCTATATTTTCCATGATTCGCAACCATATGTTGCTATGAGGAAGATACAACGTAGTTATATTTGAATTTCTATTGTTACTAAAAATATTTGAATTACTATTGCTACCAAAAATATTTGAATCCCTACTACTAATTAAGAAAAAAAAAACGTTCTCCAATATTTTACATAGAGCCAATCCTCATATGGAAAATGAATCATGGAGGATCAGTAAACAAACACGAAGGTAATGTGAAGTCACATCAATTTAGTTTTATAGAAGAATGTTGAGAATATCATGGACATATACAAATTGCAATGGTGAAGTCTAGAGAGAATCCATAACATAGACAGTTTTTTTATTTTATTTTATCAGATAAAGGTATTTTACTTTCTTCGTCCATGTAAGCAAGAAAATTGGGGGGAAAATGTGACAAGATTTTAAACAGTTTACATTTGACCAACTTGATAGCGACAGAAATCACAGTCAACTTTACAAAAGGAAATCTATAGCTGGATGTAGGGAAATCAGTGGTATTGATATATAAACACGACCGAACGAGAGAGAGACAAATAGACATGATCGCCAATGACTCCGGGCATGACACCAGTTGACGGTTGCTTTTGCTAGTCTTCTTTGTATTCCCTGTTGGAGTCTCCAACGTTGGTATTACAGATCCCAAATATTCATAGTTTGTTACAATTTCAAATTCTTTATTGTAAATTATAAATTTTGATGTTTTTTTTTTTTTGTTTTTTTTTTTGCTTTGTGGCTGGACAATATCTTAGTTTTCTGTACATTGAAAGGTTTCGCGCTTCGCTGTCTACTTGAACCGACTCATTTGTATCTCCTGATCTTTGAACATCAGTTTTCATAACAGATGGGATGTGTTAGGGATGCGATAGGGAATGCGTGAGGGGATGTGTTAGGGGATGTGATAGGGAATGTGATAGGGAATGTGATAGGGGATGTGTTAGGAGATGCGTTAGGGAATGCGATAGGGGATGCGTTAGGTGATGCGTTAGGGGATGCGTTAGGGGATGCGTTAGGGGATGCGTTAGGGGATGCGTTAGGGGATGTGTTAGGGAATGCGTTAGGGAATGCGTTAGGGGATGTGTTAGGGAATGCGTTAGGGGATGTGTTAGGGGATTCGTTAGGGGATTCGTTAGGGGATTCGTTAGGGGATACGTTAGGGGATGCGTAAGGGGATGCGTTAGGGGATGTGTTAGGGGATGTGTTAGGGGATGTGTTAGGGAATGTGATAGGGGATGTTTTAGGGAATGTGTTAGGAGATGCGTTAGGGAATGCGATAGGGGATGTGTTAGGGGATGCGTTAGGGGATGCGTTAGGGAATGTGATAGGGGATGTTTTAGGGAATGTGTTAGGAGATGCGTTAGGGAATGCGTTGGGGGATGTGTTAGGGGATGTGTTAGGGGATGTGTTAGGGGATGTGTTAGGGGATGTGTTAGAGGATGCGTTAGGGGATGCGTTATGGGATTCGTTAGGAGATTCGTTAGGGGATACGTTAGGGGATGCGTAAGGGGATGCGTTAGGGGATGCGTTAGGGAATGCGTTAGGGGATGTTTTAGGGGATCTGATAGGAGATGTTTTAGTGAATGTGTTAGGGGATATGTTAGGGGATATGTTAGGGGATATGTTGGGGGATATGTTAGGAGGATGTGTTAGGAGGATGTGTTAGGAGGATGTGTTAGGGGAATGTGTTAGGGGATGTGTTAGGTAATATGTTACAGGATTTGTTATGGGATGTATTTGGGGATGTGTTTGGGGATGTGTTAGGGGATGTGTTAGGAGATGTGTTAGGGGGGATGTGTTAGGGGGGATGTGTTAGGGGAATGTGTTAGGGGAATGTGTTAGGGGAATGTGTTAGGGGAATGTGTTAGGGGAATGTGTTAGGGGAATGTGTTAGGGGAATGTGTTAGGGGAATGTGTTAGGGGAATGTGTTAGGGGAATGTGTTAGGGAATGTGTTAGGGGAATGTGTTAGGTAATATGTTAGAGGATTTGTTATGGGATGTGTTTGGGGATATATTGTGTTATGGTATGTGTTAGGGGATGTGTTAGGGAATGTGTTAGGGAATGTCTTGGTGATTAGTCTTCTTTAGATTCCGGCGTAACGCTCCCGTCTGGCATCGTGCATCGTTCACCTTTAAGTGATATAGGTAAGGTCACTGTCTACGTCCCTGGACATGCGGGAGTACGGGGAAATGAAAGGGCGGACAGGGTGGCTAGCAGCGCTGTCGTTGAAGACAGCCAACCAATGGATCGGGCGGACATCATCAATACCCTCCGAGATATGGGAAGGGCACAGGACTTCGGCAACCATGAGTCCACGTCACTCCTTCGGATGAAATAGATGGGAGTTAAGATGGGCACAGCCAGAAACGAGAAACTTAGTGGGTGTACAAGAAGGCCAAAACAGAACTGGAGTCGTCAGTCGCTGAACACTGCGAGACTTGCTGAGGAAGGGATCTGAGCACCTATGGACATGTTCGGAGTGTAATGATGATGACCCGTAAATAGCTTAATAACTGGTGCAATCTGTTCAGGGTTACAGATTTAGAATCATATTTTGAGTCGTTTTATTTTGTTGTTTTTTTTTTGCCCAGTGCCGCCTTCTTTTCTCTTTCCACTCAATTATTCCAATTTTTCTACAAAACCACATTTCAAAAGCTTACATTTTCTGCTGTTTTCTTATTTAAATCCCAGTTTCTGAATATTATAGTAATGTTGTGTAGATATAACATTTTACTATTCGTTAATTAGTTCTGATATTATTATTGTAATAGAAGTTAGTTTCCTCACATTCTAATTTATTAGAGAATAGGCAGAAAGTGTCTAAGAATGGTGAATTTAAAATGAAAATAAAATTGGAGAGATGACATAGGAATAGCCAGTCAACCCTTACACCATATTACTCTAGGCATGCAGCTCATGTATAGCACCAACAAAGATGAGGTAAACGTGAAACAATGCTTGTGAGGTGAGACCGTATAACAGCACTTACCTTTCACCAAAGCTATTATCAGTTGCGTCAGGAAACAGAGAACACTCCATGAGAAAATGTAGCACCAATTCGTCCATGAAATATTGTCCGCCCTTGCCATCTTAATTACCCGCAGTTACCGCGCTTACAACAACATTAAGATCATTATTCTCATTTGTACTTGGTAACTCGGCCAGGGTTTACAGTCGATTAAGTTACAATTTATGATTACACTTCAAATGGTCACATATTTTATTAAGTACTACGACATCAACTTGTCACTTAGGATTAAAACACTTCACCCCTGTTATTTTAGCTATTAATTCTCTCTTCTGGAATAGGGTCCCTATGTGTCACCAGGAAAGGCAATCTGAGAGGTTCTGAAATGAACGTACTAGTTTCTCTTGACAGGTAATAAAGCTAGTGCTAATTAAACTGATGCTCTGTTCACATGTGCTGTAATAGTCCGTTTCAAAACTCGTGCCCCTCTTACAAATGATATAACTTAATAACCGTTTGGTTTTAATTGTTGACATTTTGTGTGTAAAATGTTTATTGTCATGGCGTTGTGTGTGTGTGTGTGTGTGCGCGTGTGTGCGTGCGTGCGTGCTTGTGTGTGTGTGTGTGTGTGTGTGTGTGTGTGTGTGTGTGTGTGTGTGTGTGTGTGTGTGTGTGTGTGTGTGTGTGTGTGTGTGTGTGTGTGTGTGTGTGTGTGTGTGTGTGTGTGTGTGTGTGTGTGTGTGTGTGTGTGTGTGTGTGTGTGTGTGTGTGTGTGTGTGTGTGTGTGTGTGTGTGTGTGTGTGTGTGTGTGTGTGTGTGTGTGTGTGTGTGTGTGTGTGTGTGTGTGTGTGTGTGTGTGTGTGTGTGTGTGTGTGTGTGTGTGTGTGTGTGTGTGTGTGTGTGTGTGTGTGTGTGTGTGTGTGTGTGTGTGTGTGTGTGTGTGTGTGTGTGTGTGTGTGTGTGTGTGTGTGTGTGTGTGTGTGTGTGTGTGTGTGTGTGTGTGTGTGTGTGTGTGTGTGTGTGTGTGTGTGTGTGTGTGTGTGTGTGTGTGTGTGTGTGTGTGTGTGTGTGTGTGTGTGTGTGTGTGTGTGTGTGTGTGTGTGTGTGTGTGTGTGTGTGTGTGTGTGTGTGGTGTGTGTGTGTGTGTGTGTGTGTGTGTGTGTGTGTGTGTGTGTGTGTGTGTGTGTGTGTGTGTGTGTGTGTGTGTGTGTGTGTGTGTGTGTGTGTGTGTGTGTGTGTGTGTGTGTGTGTGTGTGTGTGTGTGTGTGTGTGTGTGTGTGTGTGTGTGTGTGTGTGTGTGTGTGTGTGTGTGTGTGTGTGTGTGTGTGTGTGTGTGTGTGTGTGTGTGTGTGTGTGTGTGTGTGTGTGTGTGTGTGTGTGTGTGTGTGTGTGTGTGTGTGTGTGTGTGTGTGTGTGTGTGTGTGTGTGTGTGTGTGTGTGTGTGTGTGTGTGTGTGTGTGTGTGTGTGTGTGTGTGTGTGTGTGTGTGTGTGTGTGTGTGTGTGTGTGTGTGTGTGTGTGTGTGTGTGTGTGTGTGTGTGTGTGTGTGTGTGTGTGTGTGTGTGTGTGTGTGTGTGTGTGTGTGTGTGTGTGTGTGTGTGTGTGTGTGTGTGTGTGTGTGTGTGTGTGTGTGTGTGTGTGGTGTGTGTGTGTGTGTGTGTGTGTGTGTGTGTGTGTGTGTGGTGTGTGTGTGTGTGTGTGTGTGTGTGTGTGTGTGTGTGTGTGTGTGTGTGTGTGTGTGTGTGTGTGTGTGTGTGTGTGTGTGTGTGTGTGTGTGTGTGTGTGTGTGTGTGTGTGTGTGTGTGTGTGTGTGTGTGTGTGTGTGTGTGTGTGTGTGTGTGTGTGTGTGTGTGTGTGTGTGTGTGTGTGTGTGTGTGTGTGTGTGTGTGTGTGTGTGTGTGTGTGTGTGTGTGTGTGTGTGTGTGTGTGTGTGTGTGTGTGTGTGTGTGTGTGTGTGTGTGTGTGTGTGTGTGTGTGTGTGTGTGTGTGTGTGTGTGTGTGTGTGTGTGTGTGTGTGTGTGTGTGTGTAAAAGTAAAGTACCCCCGTCACGCCAAGTGGCGTATAGGGAAAAATATGGTGTTAGTGACCCTATATTTTACAGACCTTCAGCACATGATTTTTGGGGTAGTGTGGTCGGTATTACGCCCGTGCTGCTTTACTTTCCCAGAAAAAAATCCGGTGCCCGTTTAAGGCTGGGTGAACCCGGAAGCCGTCGGTTGGGATCGAAAATAAATAAATATATAATATATATATATATATATATATATATATATATATATATATATATATATAATGTTATTGGAAACTGTTAAATGTGTTATGTTATAAATGTTAGCTGCTGCTAACTCTACTTTGTTTCACGCCAGCTGCTGCACTGTATTAAATCAACAACAATGTGTTCAGGTGAAAGTTTTATGATTAATCTGAACTTAGTTTTCCTTGTTAGTGTCTGATATTTCATTGATCTTCTGTTAGTAGTATCAGCTTACTGAGTTATTTGCGGGTCATCATCATTGCACTCCGAACATGTCCATAGGTGCTCAGATCCCCTCCTCAGCAAGTCCCACAGTGTCCAGCGACTGACGACTCCAGTTCTGCGTGGGTTAATCAGTCTTCTTACATGCCCACTAAGTTTCTCGTTTCTGGCTGTGTCCATCTTAACTCCCATCTCTTTCATCCGAAGGAGTGACGTGGACCAATGGTTGTCGCAGTCATGTAGAGAGCTACCTTTCACACTTCCCGGAAAGCATTGATGATGTCCACCCGATCCATCGTTTGACCGTCCGCAACAATGATGATGTCTAGTGAAAATCGAGCTAATGTCCACAAAATTTTAATTGTGATTTGTTGTTTCTTTACTTAGTTGAACATGTCGCACTGAATCCAAGCTATTTTCCTGACATTGACAGATCTTATTCTGTCTCTTCTTATTATGTTTTCAATTAAAGGCATTCGTGATAAGTTCGAGAAAATATCATATCGGTTGGAAATGAGAGCTACTATTAGCAGATGATCGTGCATAAATACCTGGAAAAATAGAACACCTACAAGAATGCTTAAACAGACTTAACGAGACAAGCCCGATGAAAGTTGGAAGTCAACGCCAGCATGACAGAAGTCATAAACATAGCAAAAGGGGAAACAGAAAACCATCATAGCGATAGAAGACAGACATCTAATTGAATGAATTCAAATATCTAGGAAGTCTAGTAACAAACGACAAACTCAAATGAAACAGAAACAGACTCAAGGTGCAACAAAACTTGTCTGATCATCGGACAAATTTCACCTCTACTGTTCAAAAGAAAGGAATAAATAAATATATAGGCAAAACGAGGACTCTGTAAGTAACACAAACCTTATCCCAATGTTGTGCTCACAATGTTCGACCAGGACGCTAGACTCAAGAATAAACGGATAAATAACCACTAACGAAATTAAATGTGCCACTGTAAACAGCCTGAGGAAAAAAACAACATCAGAAGCGTAGAAATAAAAAAAGGAACCTAAGAATAATCCCAGCCATTGACACATAATGAAGTAAGGATCAAATGGTTTGGTCCTAGAGATCAGACAAGAAAGATAGAAAAATCCAAATACGATACAAGTCTTCAACAAAAGCTACGTGTAAATCAAACCCTAGGGCCGATTATCCTTTCTCGATCAATTTTTTTTTTCGCCTGCTTTCACCTCTGTCGAAGTCCCCTAGAGACTAGGAACTGAACTTTGCGTGTTAATCTGCTTTTTTTTTTATTTCCTGCAGTCTTGTACATAGGGGCCCTTGCCACACAGGCAGATAACTCCGACGTCGGAGGTGCTCATATTTTTCCGTCGATGATGGATTGACGTTTCTAGCTGGGCCCCGCTGCAGAGACTAGGGGCAACTGCCGCAGAGAGAGAAATCATAAATAATAATCCCAACTGATGCTCGAGACCGCGTCTTGCCACGAGACCAACCAGTTCTCCTCCTGATTAATTCAATTAGGAACCTATACCTTTTTTTATGGAATGGCTGGAGATAGGAAAGCTGGGGTTGAACCAACGTTTTCTTATCGCTAAACTAGTGCCCTAGCCACCTCGCTACAGACACCCCCATCTACACTAGAAATATTTCGATCGCAGCCAAGTTGATTCTGTTAAGACGAAAAGAAGCACTAGGGAATGTGCTTGTGTCGCTGCGTCGTCGGATGATGAAAGATGTTAAGATCATCTCTGATCAACGGGCATGTTTGTAGTCGCGACTTAACCTTTCACAGAGTAGACAATGTCATTGATACCTGAACCAGCGACGTCACAAGTCATAAGTTAGTCGTCCTCCTGCAACCTACACGCTAACGTAAAACCCCTAGGACCACACGCAAATTGGTTTTGGAACATTTCCCTGGAGAGAAGAAACCTCTAAGAATGAGTGCTTCAAATATACACAAACAAAACACTTGAAGCACCCACTGAATAAAGAAAACACTGAGTGCTATTTACATTTTATTTCTATGGGCGGAAGAGTGACTGAAAGTATGAATGATTCTATTTTTGTTATTTTTTTTTTCTTTACCGGGTGCCAATGCCGTTGATGTTAAGTATGTGTTTATATATCAAGGGTAAGACTTCATGCTCTAACATTCGTTGATATCTTTCCAAAATGGATACCTTAGGATCGGTTAAGGTCATAAAAGGGAAAAGAACAATCTTTCATCCCCAAATATCTTAGTACTGTAACTGAGACACTTTACGCCCATTGTATCTAGAACTGTTTACAGAATAATTTTCATTAAGCGTGTCTGTTTTGTATATTCTACAATCGACAAATGACTAACTAGAGAACGGTTGCCTCATCTACAGATAGATTTTTTAGAAAATAACAGCCGGCGACCATTTTTTTGCCTACTTTTATTACTGATTCGAAGAGGTACACTCCCCATCCCCCTTTTAAAACCGATGCCTTACCATCCTCTCTATTACTCTCCATTACTCTCATCCATTAATCTCAGTCATCAATCAAATTATTTTATGTGTGTGTTGTTGATATTTCAATCGTAGATTTTCAAACGTGTGTGAATTTATCATTTATCTAGGGGGCGCCCAAAACTTCGATTTGTAGACGTGTGTAAACGTGACATGAGGATTCTGAACATGGACTCTTCAGCCTGGCCTGCAGATCAGAATCTTTGGAGACACACTCTAAAGCTCCCACTGAAACAAGAAGCAGACAGATTTATTAAAGAAGAGAATACACGGCGAAAGAAAAGAAAAAATAGCATTTCTAGGGACGCTGCAAAATCCATTGCCAACTATGACTGACGGAGGCTACTACAATCAACAATGACTGACGGAGGCTACTGCTATAACATTTGAAATGGCTGAGCCAACAACACCTGGGATGGTAAGGTCCTAACTTCACCTCACCGCATCCTGGTAGACCTGCAGAAAGGTCCTAACTTCACCTCACCGCACTGTGACAGACCTGCAGAAAGATCCGGAATAACCAGCCAGGCCGTAAGAATAAAGACCGAAAACAGAGGACATACCTGCCTGTGTATTCATATATAAAAATACATTTTGTTGTTGTTGAAATGAAGAAAGAAAATAAAACAAATGCTTACCTGAGCTTTTATCACCAAATCCACAAAATGGGAACAAATGGTGATATATCAGAACTTTGAAGCTCTGGTGGACTTACATTTGTCAACAACAAGAGAGCTATTATTGTTTGTTGGTTGATTGTCTTCTCCAAAGTAATTCTCGACATTTTCAACTTCTCCAAAGTAATTCCCGACATTTTCAACTTCTCCAAAGTAATTCCTAACATTTTCAACTTCTCCAAAGTAATTCCCGACATTTTCAAATTCTCCAAAGTAATTCCCGACATTTTCAAATTCTCCAAAGTAATTCCCGACATTTTCAACTTCTCCAAAGTAATTCCCGACATTTTCAACTTCTCCGAAGTAATTCCCGACATTTTCAACTTCTCCAAAGTAATTCCCGACATTTTCGACTTCTCTTAAGTAAACCCTGATATTTTTTAACTTCACTTATAAAACGTCATGATAAAAAGGACCAGTGTTCATGTTTTAGTCTTCAAATCGCCCAGCGTGTGAGGATTGGTGTCTTTGATGACGAGAAACATAGGCAACACTATTATTGTGTAGGATTCTCCAAACCATAATGACAATGTTCATGTACAAGTCATAGCTCTGTTTTTAGTTTCGGTATGACGAAGGGACGTGAATAGTGGGTACTTCAGAAAGGTCGCCGTCAGCATCCAGGGAGTCCAATCACTGGGCACAGTCATCATCATCATGTGCCGTACCGGTTGGCGTTGGCGATCATGTCCTTCCACAATCTTCTATCCACAGTGCATCGTATGAGTTCTGTTGTTGACTGTTTTCCGTGTCATGACACCAAGCTATCCAGTATTTTCTCGCTTTGTCGTCCGCGATCTCTCTTTCCTTTTATTTTGCCAGTTGTAACCAAGTATTCCAACTTTCCTCTTCTCATGATGTGCCCAAAAAATGTTGATTGCTTCTTTCTGATGTTTTTTAAGAGCTCCCTTTTTGTGTTGGCCTCTTTGAGAACTTTCTCATTGGTCTTTTTAGCTGACCAGGGAACTTTCAACATTCTTCTGAGAAATCTCATCTCTATGGCCTCTAATCGTCTTTTCATGTGTTTGTCTATTGTCCATGATACGCTTCCATAGGTCAGAATTAGTTCTATATAGCATCGATTACCTCTTTTTCTCATCTCTATTGACATAGATTTGTTGCATAAGATATTTTTCATTTTCTGAAATGCTATTCTGCTTTTTTATTTCTGTGTTGCATCTTCCATCTGATGTTATCACTGTGCCCAAGTATTTCAAACGTTGCACTTGTTTCAGATTTGTCTCGTTTATTTTTATGCTGCATGATGGTGATGATTGTTTCTTCGATATAACCATTACTTCTGTTTTCTTACTATTCAGATTGAGACCTTTCTTGTTGCTTTCTTTTACTAGTTTTTTTTTTCAGTTATTAGTTACTGGGCACAGTAACCTATGTTTATTACAAATGATGCGATAAAATCAGTTGACAATTAAAATAATGATACAATTACAGTAGCTCTGAGTCACAAAATCCGGCAGCCCTAGTCTAAAGGTTTTTATAAAATATTTATCTCGGTACCGTTAGAACCAGAGAGGTTTACTAGAACGTGATCCAGCTGGGGAAATCTCCGCGTGAGCATGTGTGTATGTCTGTGTGAGTGTGTTTGTGTATTCACTTATGCGTGCGATATGCAGCGAAGATAAATGTTCATTGTGGTCGAACACATGATAAAGGAACGTGCATGTTGAAAGTGTGAATGTGCAGCAAATATTAAAATATGGATAAGAAATACCATGACTGAGCAGCTCAAAAATTTTACAGAAGGATTTGAATATAAACCAACCATAATGCAATGCTCTTAGACTCCACTTTTTTTTTAATGAAACAAATATTTTTATTAAACTTTTTTTATTCATTTAGCTATCGAAGAATTCAGAATTGTGGAGGTTGCCCATAAAATCATAGGTTAGACAAAAATACACACTTTAATTTTCTCTTTATTTCTTGATTTGTGAAACTCTTCCAAACGATATGCACGTATCGATAGCCATCTCACATAGACCAACCGTGTCACTCATTTGACTCGCGCTGGTTAAGCAAAACCGAGTATTAATTTATGGGTGGCTAACGAAATGGTTTGTAAATATGAATTTAATACTGGTAAACAATAACATATGTTATCAAATTATTAAAAATGATATAGTAATCATCATACTGTTACAATTTCAATTTCTTCAATGAAGATATTACTTGAGTAATAAACATTGCGTGAAATCAGATATCTGGGCAACACTATATTTTGTACAAGCAAATCGTGTTTAAGCTTAATGTTACTTATTACAGACTAACCCTAACTTTGTTTATTCGCAATGGGAATATTTCATCCAATATTTGATAGGTGTGACAAAAACATAGAACAGTAACGCCTTTCTGTTTAGAAGCCTTTCTAATTCTGTCCGGTTTCGTTATTCTCTCTCTGTGTCTACGTCAGATTTGAATCATTTCTAAATCATATAGTTAAATAGGAATCTTCATCGTCAGTCTCTCTCTCTCTCTCTCTCTCTCTCTCTCTCTCTCTCTCTCTCTCTCTCTCATATAATAATTTCCAGCATTGTCTATCATCTTCTATTCGAAGTTCGTTAACTTTTCAAGTTTGTCCATGCAGGACCCCTGCTGAGTTTTCCCTTCTCTCTCCGCTGACTCTTCCCTGGGCTAAATCTGGACTCTCAGATGCCATTTCTATCAAATGTCTTTTTTACCATAATGATCTTTCCAAATACTGGCCAGTAACTTACCAGCCTCTAGCCACATTGAAACATCTTACACGAAAGATGTCATTCTCACCTTATGCTTTCGATGTCACACGCGGTCACGGACAAGTCAAAAGTGAATTAGTTACCACAAAACTTGTCACACACAAAATGTATAGCTTTTGGCGTTAATCAGAATTGTAGACCGCACATGAGAAATCAAAAGTGTAGACCCTACACGAGAAATCAAAAGTGTAGACCCTACACGAGAAATCAAAAGTGTAGACCGTACACGAGAAATCAAAAGTGTAGACCCTACACGAGAAATCAAAAGTGTAGACCGTACACGAGAAATCAAAAGTGTAGACCCTACACGAGAAATTATATATGTTTTTTACCTATGAGAAATCAAAACTGTAGACTGCACATGAGAAATACAATTTATAGTCCATTTTTGAGAAATCAGATATGTAGAACACCTATGAGAAATCGTATATGTAGAACACCAATGAGAAATCATATATGTAGAACACCAATGAGAAACCATATATATATATATATATATATATATATATATATATATATTATATATATATATATATATATATATATATATATATATATATATATATATATATATATATATGTATATTCTGCACAAGATAAATCAGCCCGTCTAACCACCGTTTTGTTTTTAATTCATACTTTGACTTCAACTAAACAGAGCTGGTACTTGACATGCTAATCCAGTAACGTCTTCCAAGACCACCTCGTTGCCAAAAGGTTTATATTGGTCTAACATTACATATAAAATTGCACGTTCTTCGACAATATACTAATTTTAAATAATTACTTGGCGAGGGACCCCCGTGCAACGGCTGCCAGAGAAAAATGGACTAACACACAAAATTCAGTTCCTAGTTTCTAGGGACTTCGTCAGAAGTAAAAGCTGGCGAACAATAAAAAAAAAAAATTTACTTCATTTTGCTAATAAAATGTTAACTTTTCTGAATTATACCATGCTTCATCATACATGTCGTAATCTTACAAAATCATCATCATGTGCCATACCGGTTGGCGTAGGTAATCATGTCCCTCCACAATCTTCTATCTAAAGTGCATCGTATCAGTTCTGTTGTTGACTGTTTTCCATGCCATGACACCAAGCTATCCAGTATTTTCCCCCTTAGTCTTCCGTGATCTCTCTTTCCTTTTATTTTGCCAGTTGTAACCAAGTATTCCAACTTTCCTCTTCTCATGATGTGCCCGAAAAATGTTGATTGTTTCTTTCTTGTGTTTTTTAAGAGCTCCCTTTTTGTGTTGGCCTCTTTGAGAACTTTCTCATTGGTCTTTTTAGCTGTCCCAGGAAATTTCAACATTTTTCTGAGAAATCCCACCTCTGTGGCCTTTATCGTCTTTTCATTTGTTTGTCTATTGTCCATGATTCGCTTCCATAGGTCAGAATTGGTTCTATATAGCACAGATGAACTCTCTTTCTCATTTTTATTGACATAGATTTGTTGCATAAGATATTTTTCATTTTCTGAAATGCTATTTTGGCCTGAGCTATTCTGCTTTTTTTTTATTTCTGTGTTGCATCCTCCATCTGATGTTATACAAAATAGGAAGAAATAAAATAGATATTATTTCAAATGTTATCTGATGCATTTCGCAGCTTAGCACATTAATATAAACAGTAAAATGAACTATTATTGATATCGGATATAAGCACAGTAATAAAACACAAGTCTTCACATTCTTCCGAACACACTGATAACGTTTACTTCATATTCGCTCGGTAGCACAAGCCTCGCTGAAGCACACTGGAAATTCCCTACTCACGTCACGCGATCATATGTTGTCCCTGATTCACTGTAGTCGAACTTCGACTAGTGTATGTGTGTAGATAGACAGTTCGCATTCATGATCCACAGCTGAATACCCACGTTTACTCGGTGACAGCCGGCAAACATCACACCTGTACAGGTGAGAAACCAAAACCGCTCTCGTTGGCTGAAAGTTAAAATTGTTTCTGAATTACTAGTCTGTTTTGTCTAATGCACGTGCGCCAGCAACCGTTGCCGTGAGTTGCGGTTATCTATCCCGGGTCAGGTGTGTGGCGGCTATTGACAGACAGTGCCCGGCACGATTTTCGTGAATTGTCGAGCCACCATCGGACTGTTGTTCTTTCTTGTATACTGAAGGGTAGCACGAGATATAATAGAAGTCCTGCGGGTGTCACGGCAGTCAGAAACTCTCAGCTGATCAAGATCTTTCCCCACATCCCAACTTGTATTCCAAGTAACTGCGTCAAAGCGGACCGACAAACGAGGTGAGAATTGTCGTGGTCCTTACTGTGGTAGAGTCTGTCGATATAAAAGACCTGGTATTGCAGTACCTCTAGGATGGGTATGGGATCTGTTGATATTGAAGACCTAGTATTGTAGTACCTATATGATGGAATCTTTTGATAGAGAAGACCTAGTATTGTAGTACCTATATGATGGAATCTTTTGATAGAGAAGACCTGGTATTGTAGTACCTATATGATGGAATCTTTTGATAGAGAAGACCTGATATTGCAGTACCTATATGATGGAATCTTTTGATAGAGAAGACCTGGTATTGTAGTAGTGTGGTCTGTTGATACAGAAGACCTGATATTGCAGTACCTATATGATGGAATCTTTTGATAGAGAAGACCTAGTATTGCAGTACCTATATGATGGAATCTTTTGATAGAGATGACCTGGTATTGTAGTACCTATATGATGGAATCTTTTGATAGAGATGACCTGGTATTGTAGTAGTGTGGTCTGTTGATACAGAAGACCTGGTATTGCAGTGCCTCTAAAGTGGGACCTTTTGATATAGAAGACCTGGTATTGTAGTACCTTTAGAATGGGATCTTTTGATATAGAAGACCTGGTATTTCAGTTCCTTTAGAATGGGATCTTTTGATATAGAAGACCTGGTATTGCAGTACCTTTAGAATGGGATCTTTTGATATAGAAGACCTGGTATTTCAGTTCCTTTAGAATGGGATCTTTTGATATAGAAGACCTGGTATTGCAGTACCTTTAGAATGGGATCTTTTGATATAGAAGATCTGGTATTGCAGTACCTTTAGGATGGGATCTTTTGATATAGAAGACCTGGTATTGCAGTACCTTTAGAATGGGATCTTTTGATATAGAAGACCTGGTATTTCAGTACCTTTAGAATGAGATCTTTTGATATAGAAGACCTGGTATTGTAGTACCTTTAGAATGGGATCTTTTGATATAGAAGACCTGGTATTTCAGTTCCCTTAGAATGGGATCTTTTGATATAGAAGACCTGGTATTGCAGTACCTTTAGAATGGGATCTTTTGATATAGAAGACCTGGTATTGCAGTACCTTTAGAATGGGATCTTTTGATATAGAAGACCTGGTATTGCAGTACCTTTAGAATGGGATCTTTTGATATAGAAGACTGGTATTGTAGTACCTATATGATGGAATCTTTTGATAGAGATGACCTAGTATTGTAGTACCTACATGATGGAATCTTTTGATAGAGAAGACCTAGTATTGCAGTACCTATGTGATGGAATCTTTTGATAGAGATGACCTGGTATTGTAGTAGTGTGGTCTGTTGATACAGAAGACCTGGTATTGCAGTGCCTCTAAAGTGGGATCAGTTGATACAGAAGACCTGGTATTGCAGGACCTCTAGGATGGGATCTTTGATATAGAATATTCGGTATTGCAGTACCTTTAGAATGGGATCTTTTGATATAGAAGACCTGGTATTGCAGTACCTTTAGAATGGGATCTTTTGATATAGAAGACCTGGTATTGTAGCGGTGGGGTCTGTTGATATAGATGACCTGGTATTGCAGTGCCTCTGAGGTGGGATCAGTTGATACAGAAGACCTGGTATTGCAGTACCTTTAGAATGGAATCTTTTGATATAGAAGACCTGGTATTGCAGGACCTCTATGATGGACAAGAACAAGCATCTCCAGCAGAACCTGGAAAATAAGAAAGACATCTACAATCGCCACATTGACTTCCTAGGTCAATGAGACTACGTTCCTTGTCGACCTTTTGACAATCGATCGTCAACATCATGCTTGTGTCCTAAATGTTGTTCCCCATGATTGGACATCAACAAACATATGTGGCCATCCTTTCTTCCAGTATTGTCAGTAAAAGGTCTGACCATAGGCATCTATAGAAGTAAGCCTGAGGACTGAAGCCCCAGAAAACATCCACAATTAACGTAATATGTGCAGTTTTGTAACAAGCGCGGTTGTGTATAGAACGACGTCAGCCGTCTAAAGCTCATATAGGTGAATACATCACGCTAGTAGGGGTGTTTTGCGGTTTACCTTTCAACCTTCAGGCTTGATTCTGTAGATGGTCATTGTCTAACCACGGTCAACTAAAGATTTACTTAGGCCTGTGGTCTGAGAGGGAATTCCTGGAAAACCTCCAAATAGAGTGACGTTTCCAGCTTTGCGAGCTGGGGCGGTTGTGGATAGAGTGACATCAGTTGCCAAAAGATCCTCTATAGTCCGTTCAGATTCGTTTGCCTAGACATTAATTTATTTTTTAAAAAAACTTATTGTTCATTTGCATTGATCTTTTGAAGTTAGGTTTAGAATACTAATGTCGCTATAAAAATATTTTTTTATCAAAGAAATGTGATCCAGTTTCAAAGATGCCTTATTTAACCTATATTAAAAAAAAGTTAATCGATATTATAAACACCGGCGGGATTATGTAGATGCTTACATCTCACAGCTGATTCTTTAACATATAGGCATGACCTTCACGGCTGAATGCGCACCGTCCTAAAATAGTTATGTTTCCACTATAAATTTTTATAAAGAAATGTTACATATGAAATTTCCCGTTTAGCACAAAATGACATTTTAGCCGAAACCGGAAATTATGTGACGTCAAAATCACGGCCGTAGACTCGAGTTCGAGTCATAATTCAGAGGCAAATCTCAATATTTACAGAAAGGAGGCGGCACTATCCATATTATCTTCTGCAAGTCTATGTGAGAATGAATATAAAGGCAAAATATTTTACTGAGCATAACATTGCTATAAAGATTTATCAATACTTCTGCAGAGAGCGTAAAAAGGGACATCTTTATTGTTCTTTATCAAACCCTGAGAAGAGAACAATGCATATTTTAGGTTTGTGTAAACGTTCATTTGATCGAATAGTTAAAGGAAGCGGATATTTATTGCCAACAAATGCAAGAAAGCCAAGGAAGGAAAGAAACGTTAGACAGTTTTGATAAGGACCTAGTAAAAAGAGAAATCTGTCGAATGTTTGATATAAACGAAGAAGTGACACTTAGAAAGTTGAAGCTTTGGCTGAAAACTAACAACGACATTGAAATATCAAAAACTTCATTATGGAAAATATTAAGAAGTGCAGGCTTCACCTTTAGAAAGTATGCTGGTGGAAAAAAACATTATTTGTGAGAAGCCACATCTAGTAGCTCTTAGAAGCAAGTATTTACGTGAAGTGAAGGAAATGCGCGAAAATGATTATGATATTGTTTATTTAGATGAAACTTGGATCAACGCTCATCATACAAATGAAAAGGAATGGCAGTTAGCAGATGGAAGTATTAAAAGATCAGTACCAAGCAGTAAAGGGCAACGTTTGATAGTTGCACATGCAGGTAGCAGACATAATGGGTTGTTGCAGAATGCTCATCTCGTTTTCATTTCAAAATCCATAGACAATAGAGACTACCACTCCGAAATGAATGGGCACATATTTAAAGACTGGATCGAGAAAAGTATCCTTCCAATATTAGATCGACCTTCTTGTCTGATAATGGACAATTCTTCATACCATAACGTAGTTAACGTAGAAGATAGAATCCCAACATCATCAAGTACAAAAGATGCAATCAAAGCGTGGCTCATAAAAGAACACATACAAGTTAACGACAGCTACTTGAAACCCGAATTGCTTAGCCTTGTAAAACAGACACAACGTACAAAGATATTTAAAATAGACAAGTTAATTCAAGAACATGGTCATAGATGTTTGAGACTACCTCCATATCATGCACACTTAAATCCTATAGAACTAGTTTGGGCAAAAGTTAAAGGACACGTAGCATATACAAATAAAACTTTCAAATTATGCGATGTTGAGACACTTACAAATCAGGCTCTATCAAATATAAATAAAGACTACTGGGTAAAATGTGAGGATCATGTGTTACGACAAGAAGATGAATATTGGAAAAAGGATGGTTTGTTGTTTGTTGTTTGTTCAGCCGAAAGCAGTAATCGACCTATTTGACTCGTCTGATTCTGAATGATCATTACTCTGATTAAGTCTACAGATAAATAGTTTGATTTGCAAAATTTCCTAGTTGATTTGTTAAACAGTTTATTGTTCAAGACCACCCAAGTCAATCAAAAATATGTTATAAGCAAACCAACAACCATTACTTTGAATGGAAGCCTGCTTGAGTCAGTACAGAAGTTCAGCTATCTTGGATCCACTATTACAGCCACACTTTCCTTAGATGAGGAACTAAATGTACGTATTTGAAAGGCAGCGACAACATTTGGGAAACTCACACCAAGAGCATGGAACTATATCAAATTGACTCTACGAACAAAAGTTCTATATATAATTTAAAATTTGTATACTTGCCACCAAGTAAAATTTTATGGACACGCCTATGGGTCATCGTTGCACTAAATTACTGTAAAACATTTTGATTAGGGTCAAAATAATAGTTACATGGGCAAAGATCAAAGGAATTCGCCGCTTTAAGAAACCGTTATAGCTAGACATCGAGTAACACATATGTTCTCGTGACATGGGCATTTTAACACCGTATGCCAAAAATCATGTGAAATCATCAAGAACTTTTTGAATTATAAATCATAACATCTCGGCAAACGAATCTGAACGGACTATAGCTGAAAACGTCACGCTGTTTGGGTGGGGAGGGTGGGGGGAGAGATTTCCGTTTTAATTTTCGGCCCGCATGCTTTAGTAAATATATAGTTGGCTGTGGTCTGATCCACATCTTTAATGTAAAATTTCGCCGCTCATCGCTATAGCATTACTGATTCGGTTAGTTCTATTTGTATAATTATTGAGGACGTGCAGAGGTTCTGTAGCGAATGAGACAGCATGTATTTCTGGTGATGAGATCCCAGCTTCTTCAACAATATCACTCTGAAAGTTCTGACGGCTGACCACGTATTACATAAACCCGCGGCGATTGTGGTAATTAGTTATTGACTATTAGATGAATAGTTACCAGATCGGTTGTTATTGATGTTTGGAGTTCTTAAAAGACAACGATAACAAATGGACCTTTCACTTAACAAGAGAGAGAATGACGATTATCTTTTAGTCAAGGAAGACATTTGTTAGGAAGCGAATATCGCTAATGCGATACATACTGAGTAGAGTGATGATGTGATGATGACGATGATGATGATGATGATGATGATGATGACACGCCAGTTGGCGTCTCCACGCCGAAGGAATGCTACAGATGTTACAACAGATCTGATTTATATCTTCAATTATTGATACAACAATCGTAGCAACATACAGAGTAAGCCAACATTTAACCAACCTAATTAAAAGTGTCTACATCAACAGCAGCTGCAGGGTCAGAACAGCAGCAGGCTACACAGACCACTTCGAAGTTAGATCAGGTGTAAGACAGGGATGCGTACTATCCCCCCTACTGTTTATTACATACATGGACCATATATGCAAGCTAGCCAACCCATCAGAGACAGAGGAGATCCACGAGCTTCTATTTGCAGACGATCAGGCACTAATACATGAAACAATAGAAGACCTACAAGAACACTTAACAAACTCAACATCTCAGGCACAAAATACAACATGAAAATCAACATCAACAAAACAGAAGTCATGAATGTCGCCAAAAATAAACAGATCATCAACATAACTATAGAAGGCAGACAACTAAAACAAGTAGAGGAATTCAAATACCTAGGAAGTCTAATGACAAACGATAATTCTCAAACAGCAGAGATAGAATCAAGATGCAACAAAGCTTGTCAAATCATCGGACAGTTATCACCACTATTGTCCAACAAGGAAATAACTCTGGAGGCAAAACGAGCACTATACAATACAATCTTCACCCAAACGTTGTGCTACCAATGCCAGACCTGGACCCTAGATGCAAGAACAATAAGAGAAAAAAAATAACCTCTACAGAGATGAAATGTGTTAGACGAATGACAGGAAACAGTCTGAGAGATAAGAACAGAAATGAAGAACTGAGAAAAAAAAAGCTAGGAATAGCCCCCGCGATAGAATATATAAGGAAACAACAGATAAAATTGTTTGGCCACGTGACAAGGTGACAAGGCAGAAAAATCAAAACACAACACAACGAGCCTTCAACAAACGTTGTGAGAACACCAGACCCAAGGGTCGACCACGAAAACGATGGATCGATAGAATATTAGAAGCACTGGGAAACATAACAGTAGTGGAGGCGAACAGAAGAGCAAAAAACCGCAAATTATATCTTTCCTCGACACTGAAAGGCAAATGAGGAAGGAAAGAAGAAAAAGAAGAATTGATATTTTCCACACCTAAGTTGCTATCAATCCATCTCTAAACACGGTTCTCTATCTGTAGTAGACCCAATGCTTTTCCCTCGCTGGTTACAGATTCAACCTACGTTGTGTCTTTTTAACATCCAAAATAAACGTACATTTTATCATTTTTAACGTGTAAGCAGCAAAGAACGATAGATATGAATAGCGAAATGCTGATTTTGCGTGTATCTGGCATGTCAATGTGTGTAGCACACCTATGTTTGTGTGTAGTGTATGTAGTGTTTATAGTATATATGCATAGTTTTGGTTGTACACAAACACCATAAGTTACGACTCCATGTAAATAACAAATCAAGCACATCATTAAAGAATTGAACAACTGCAGGGAGAGAGGGGTAGACTAGATGTAAGCATCCGGTCTATGGACAGAAAAGTTCCGGGTTAAATCTCTACCACAGTCGGTGACAATTGTGCAAAAATTGAATCAATTGTTTCCTCGTGGCTGTACCATTCCCTTGTCTCTATTTGGGTAGTGAGATGTCTAGCCTTCTCTGGGTAGTGAGATCCGATGTCTATCCTTATCTGCGTAGTGAGATCCGATGTCTAGCCTTCTCTGGGTAGTGAGATCCGATCTCTAGCCTTCTCTGGGTAGTGAGATCCGATGAATTGCCTTCTCTGGGTAGTGAGATCCGATGTCTAGCCTTCTCTGAGTAATCAGATCCGATGTCTAGCACTTCTGGGTATTGAGATCCGATGTAGCACTTTCTGGGTAGTGAGATCCGATGTCTAGCCTTCTCTGGGTATTGAGATCCGATGTAGCTCTTTCTGTGTAGTGAGATCCGATGTCTAGCCTTCTCTGGGTAGTGAGATCCGATGTCTAGCACTTTCTGGGTAGTGAGATCCGATGTCTAGCCTTCTCTGGGTAGTGAGATCCGATGTCTAGCACTTTGTGGGTAGTGAGATCCGATGTCTAGCACTTCTGGGTAGTGAGATCCGATGTAGCACTTTCTGGGTAGTGAGATCCGATGTAACACTTTCTGGGTAGTGAGATCCGATGTAGCACTTTCTGGGTAGTGAGATCCAATGTAAAACTTTCTGGGTAGTGCGATCCGATGTAGCACTTTCTGGATAATGAGATCCAATGTCTAGCCTACTCTGGGTAGTGAGATCCGATGTCTAGCACATTCTTGGTAGTGAGATCTGATGTCTAGCACTTTCTTGGTAGTGAGATCCGATGTCTAGCACTTTCTGGGTAGTGAGATCCAATGTCTAGCACTTCTGGGTAGTGAGATCCGATGTAGCACTTTCTGGGGAGTGAGATCCGATGTCTAGCCTTCTCTGGGTAGTGAGATCCGATGTCTAGCACTTTCTGGGTAGTGAGATCTGATGTCTAGCCTTCTCTGGGTAGTGAGATCCGATGTCTAGCACTTCTGGGTAGTGAGATCCGATGTCTAGCACTTCTGGGTAGTGAGATCCGATGTAGCACTTTGTGGGTAGTGAGATCCGATGTAACACTTTCTTGGTAGTGAGATCCAATGTCTATCACTTTCTGGGTAGTGAGATCCGATGTCTAGCACTTTCTGGGTAGTGAGATCCGATGTCTAGCACTTCTGGGTAGTGAGATCCGATGTCTAGCACTTTCTGGATAGTGAGATCCAATGTCTAGCACTTTCTGGATAGTGAGATTCAATGTCTAGCACTTTCTGGGTAGTGAGATCCAATGTCTAGCACTTTCTGGATAGTGAGATCCAATGTCTAGCACTTTCTGGATAGTGAGATCCAATGTCTAGCACTTTCTGGGTAGTGAGATCCGATGTCTAGCACTTTCTGGGTAGTGAGATCCGATGTCTAGCACTTTCTGGATAGTGAGATCCAATGTCTAGCACTTCTGGGTGGTGAGATCCGATGTCTAGCACTTCTGTGTGGTGTGAACCAATGTCTAGCACTTTCTGGGTAGTGAGATCCGATGTCTAACACTTTCTGGGTAGTGAGATCCGATGTCTAGCACTTTCTGGGTGGTGAGATCCGATGTCTAGCACTTTCTGGGTAGTGAGATCCGATGTCTAGCACTTTCTGGGTAGTGAGAGATGTCTAGCACTGTCTGAGCATGTCTTTCTGGGTAGTGAGATCCGATGTCTAGCACTTTCTGGGTAGTGAGATCCGATGTCTAGCACTTTCTGGGTAGTGAGATCCAATGTCTAGCACTTTCTGGGTAGTGAGATCCAATGTCTAGCACTTTCTGGGTAGTGAGATCCAATGTCTAGCACTTTCTGGGTAGTGAGATCCAATGTCTAGCACTTTCTGGGTAGTGAGATGCGATGTCTAGCACTTTCTGGGTAGTGAGATCAAATGTCTAGCACTTTCTGGGTAGTTAGATCCGATGTCTAGCACTTTCTGGGTAGTAAGACGCGATGTCTAGCACTTTCTGGGTAGTGAGATGCGATGTCTAGCACTTTCTGGGTAGTGAGATGCGATGTCTAGCACTTTCTGGGTAGTGAGATGCGATGTCTAGCACTTTCTGGGTAGTGAGATCCGATGTCTAGCACTTTCTGGGTAGTGAGATCCGATGTCTAGCACTTTCTGATAACAACAAAACATTGGACGTCCCTTGTGCATTCTGTGCACGTTTAAAGAACCCTTGGAAATTAGTAATTGAAAAGAGTAACTGCATAGACAACATTCTGAGAAAAAATAAATAAATACGCAAAAGTATAGACGATAACAATAATTAGAGTACCGTTAGACTCAGAGAATAGTTGCGTGTATGGCGGGGAACACCTAAGTCGGTGTAGAAATAGGGAAAAAGTGATGTTCGCGCATTCAGTCCCTCAAAGTGATTCAGTCCCTCAGGGCTTTATTGGAGATACAAATTGGTGTTAGCAAACAATAAACAACTTTAAAGAATTTATCTATAACAGCATTATTCTTTTTCTTTCAGCAAAATATCAACTTTGAATAAAAACAAAGTATCTCATCTTCTCTTTGATAAGGAACTTAATTTTATCAAGTTCAATTTGTTTTTATAAAGATCACAATCATAAATTTATGATAGTATTTATAGTCAAAACTCTATTTTAGTAAAAGAATAAAATATCAAATGAAATAACAGTAACAAGGAGTAATCATTAAAAGCTTGTGGATGAAATAACAACTACAAAATACGTTGAATTGTTACACAATCAATGAGTCAGTAGACAATGTGAGACATAAGTGCCAGCTCGAATCTTTACCCATACATTAGCTGGGTTGGCTGCGCCAATGATTTCTTAATTTTCGGGATTTCCATATATTATATATAATAGTGACACTGTGACCTTCCAGGCTTGTCGTAAGAGGCGACTAAGGAGTTTGATGGATGGCTTGACAAGCTGTCATTGTAAAAAGTATTGTTATGGAAACAGCGCCATATATTTTAGAGCAGTGCTCTCTGCAATATGTGCCATTTTGGCACGCAAGGGTTCTGTTTTTGAGATTGTGGTTCTGCCCTATGTGCCGTCTTCGGCTCGAAAGGACAATAGATAGATAGATAGATATTGCAGAACACGCACTTTTTTTTTAAGCGCCAGAAATAGAATAATTGTAGGAGAAACGCCAGTGTTCATGATAGTTGTCTCCCTTGACACTCATTTGCATCCATTAATATAGCCAAAGTGAGGGCTACAAAAACATAAATGCTTACTTTCCTCATGTCAACTAAAACTAAACGTCTTGCATTTCAATGTGTGTAAAGACATGAGAATACGCACATTGTGTTTCTGAGTTATTTTATTTATTTATATTTTATTATAGTATTTTTATTTGCGGTTCATCATCATTGCACTCTGAACATGTCCATAGGTGCTGAGATACCCACCTCAGAGAGTCCCGCAGCGTCCAGCGACTGACGACTCCAGTTCTGTGTTTTTGATAAATCTTCTTACACGCCATCTAAGTTTCTCGTTTCTGGCTGTGCCCATCTTAATTCCCATCTCTTTCATCCAAAGGAGTGACGTGGACTCATGGTTGTTGAAGTTATGTGCCCTTCCCACAACTCGGAGGGCATTGATGACGTCCGCCGTTCTATTGATTGACTGTTCAAGGACAGTGCATCTAGCCAACCTGTCCACTCTTTCATTTCCCCGTACTTCCGCATGTTCAGGGACGTAGATAAAGGTGACTACGTATTTTTGACTTCTGTAATGACTGTACCCACTGCATGCGTATAGAGCCCGCCTCCACTTTTCTTAGCATGTTTATCGCATCATGGGGTTTCCGTTTCCGGTGTTTCACAAGATGGCGGCATTATTTTTCCGGGTCATATTTTTCATTCTGTGTTCATCATAAGTGAGATTTCTCTGTTCATCATAAGTGAGATTTCTATGTTCATCATAAGTGAGATTTCTATGTTCATTATAAGTGAGATTTCTATGTTCATTATAAGTGAGATTTCTATGTTCATCATAAGTGAGATTTCTCTGTTCATCATAAGTGAGATTTCTCTGTTCATCATAAGTGAGATTTATATGTTCATTATAAGTGAGATTTATATGTTCATCATAAGTGAGATTTCTATGTTCATTATAAGTGAGATTTCTATGTTCATTATAAGTGAGATTTCTATGTTCATCATAAGTGAGATTTCTATGTTCATCATAAGTGAGATTTCTATGTTCATTATAAGTGAGATTTCTATGATCATCATAAGTGAGATTTCTCTGTTCATTATAAGTGAGATTTCTCTGTTCATCATAAGTGAGATTTCTATGTTCATCATAAGTGAGATTTCTCTGTTCATCATAAGTGAGATTTCTCTGTTCATCATAAGTGAGATTTCTCTGTTCATTATAAGTGAGATTTCTATGATCATCATAAGTGAGATTTCTATGTTCATCATAAGTGAGATTTCTATGTTCATTATAAGTGAGATTTCTATGATCATCATAAGTGAGATTTCTATGTTCATTATAAGTGAGATTTCTCTGTTCATCATATGTGAGATTTCTATGTTCATCATAAGTGAGATTTCTCTGTTCATCATAAGTGAGATTTCTATGTTCATTATAAGTGAGATTTCTATGTTCATTATAAGTGAGATTTCTATGTTCATCATAAGTGAGATTTCTATGTTCATTATAAGTGAGATTTCTATGTTCATTATAAGTGAGATTTCTATGTTCATTATAAGTGAGATTTCTATGTTCATTATAAGTGAGATTTCTATGTTCATTATAAGTGAGATTTCTATGTTCATCATAAGTGAGATTTCTATGTTCATCATAAGTGAGATTTCTATGTTCATCATAAGTGAGATTTCTCTGTTCATTATAAGTGAGATTTCTATCTTCATCATAAGTGAGATTTCTATGTTCATTATAAGTGAGATTTATATGTTCATCATAAGTGAGATTTCTATGTTCATTATAAGTGAGATTTCTATGTTCATTATAAGTGAGATTTCTATGTTCATCATAAGTGAGATTTCTATGTTCATCATAAGTGAGATTTCTATGTTCATTATAAGTGAGATTTCTATGATCATCATAAGTGAGATTTCTCTGTTCATTATAAGTGAGATTTCTCTGTTCATCATAAGTGAGATTTCTATGTTCATCATAAGTGAGATTTCTCTGTTCATCATAAGTGAGATTTCTCTGTTCATCATAAGTGAGATTTCTCTGTTCATTATAAGTGAGATTTCTATGATCATCATAAGTGAGATTTCTATGTTCATCATAAGTGAGATTTCTATGTTCATTATAAGTGAGATTTCTATGATCATCATAAGTGAGATTTCTATGTTTATTATAAGTGGCATTTCTCTGTTTATTATAAGTGACATTTCTCTGTTTATTATAAGTGACATTTCTCTGTTTATTATATGTGACATTTGTCTGTTCATTATAAGTGAGATTTCTCTGTTCATTATAAGTGACATTTCTCTGTTTATTTAAAGTGGCATTTCTCTGTTCATTATAAGTGAGATTTCTCTGCTCGTTATAAGTGACATTTCTATGTTTATTTTAAGTGACATTTCTCTGTTTATTATAAGTGACATTTCTCTGTTTATTATAAGTGACATTTCTCTGTTTATTATAAGTGACATTTCTCTGTTTATTATAAGTGATATTTCTCTGTTTATTATATGTGACATTTGTCTGTTCATTATAAGTGAGATTTCTCTGCTCGATATAAGTGACATTTCTCTGTTTATTATAAGTGACATTTCTCTGTTTATTATATGCGACATTTCTCTGTTTATTTTAAGTGACATTTCTCTGTTTATTATATGTGACATTTGTCTGTTCATTATAAGTGAGATTTCTCTGCTCGTTATAAGTGACATTTCTCTGTTTATTATAAGTGACATTTCTCTGTTTATTATAAGTGACATTTCTCTGTTTATTATAAGTGACATTTCTCTGTTTTTTACAAGTGACATTTCTCTGTTTATTATATGTGACATTTGTCTGTTCATTATAAGTGAGATTTCTCTGCTCGTTATAAGTGACATTTCTCTGTTTATTATAAGTGACATTTCTATGTTTATTATATGTGACATTTCTCTATTTATTATAAGTGGCATTTCTCTGTTTATTATAAGTGAGATTTCTCTGCTCGTTATAAGTGACATTTCTCTGTTTATTATAAGTGACATTTCTCTGCTCGTTATAAGTGACATTTCTCTGCTCGTTATAAGTGACATTTCTCTGCTCGTTATAAGTGACATTTCTCTGACGAATTATTACAGGATGGTGGTACTCTTTTCGCCGATTTGTCTTAACGTGTAGTTTTCATGTTGTACGTTTCTGAATGGGGCATTTCCGTTTGAATATACCAAGCTAAAAAAAATAAGGGACGCAGCCTTAATATTTACTATTAATGAATATTCCTGTATTGTGATAATTTGAAAGCTGTTGTGAAGTGACTACTTGATTTTTAAAACCGTGAAGAGTTTAAAGTGTAAATTCATCACTATGCAAAAGGTAACTGTGTTATTGTACATGCACTTTTGCAAGGAATCTAAAAGGGGTCGGTTATTTGAGTTATTTGCGGGTCATCATCATTGCACTCCGAACATGTCCATAGGTGCTCAGATCCCCTCCTCAGCAAGTCCCGCAGTGTCCAGCGACTGATGATTCCAGTTCTGTGTTGGTTGATAAGTCTTTTACACGCCCGCTAAGTTTCTCATTTCTGGCTGTGCTCATCTTAACTCCCATCTCTTTCATCCGAATGAGTGACGTGGATCTGTGGTGGTCGAAGTCCTGTGCTCTTCCTACATCTCGGTTATATTACTATTCAATGTAATACGGATACGCCTTTGGCTTGCATTGTTAGAAAGTTAACATTATTTACAGTAAAATCTAATGTTCAGAGCACGTAGTTTGATATTTCCCTAAAATTATATAACAAAAACCGATTTGTGCAAAATTCAGACTACCTTTGTACTTAAATGTTATAAAATCTGAAGGTCAGTGAAAAAAAATAAGATTTCATGAAAAAGAATTACAGAAATTCATCAAACAGTTTCCGAGATAATTTATCAACCCTGTGGACAAGAAGGCAACACACAAAAATCGTCACAGATAATTTTATATGGGTTTTGTAGTATTTGGTTAGCTGATTTCAAATCTGTCTTTAGTTTTTTTCTACCACGTAACATTTTTTTTTAATAGCTAATTATAATATATTTCAACAGTGGTAATGATCACAAATCGAGTACAATGTTTTATTTAGATTGGTATCGATACCTTATTACTGGCTGTTACAAATTTGTTCAGTTTCGGGTCACGTGATTTAGTATCGATGCTACCATTTTTGTGTATTCGATAGGATATTAAATCCATTTATACACGTGTGGTGTTTGCTTAAAGTAATTACGACAAGTATATTATGAGATTTCGTTGTGTTGTCCTTTCTTTTATTTTAAAGGTTGCAAAAACCTTGCATTTGTGTACTTGATAACTTATTTTGTGTACTTATTAACTTATTATCATGCCTAGAAGATGCATCAATCATCCAAACTGTTTCTGTTTTGTGTGTGGTTCATTTGTGACGAAATCACAGCGGCGCACGATTTCAGATGATCTAAAGAAGATATACATATTGTATTTTGGCTGTCCACTGGGTGATCAGGATAAATCTTGGGCTCCACATATCATATGTACCAGTTGTTCAAGCGGACTACGTGACTGGCTAAATGGCCGCAAGGCAGCTATGCCATTTGCAATTCCAATGGTATGGAGGGAACCGCGAGACCATGTCAATGATTGCTACTTTTGTCTGGTGAACACAAATGGATTCTCTGCTAAAAATAAACAGAACATTGTATATCCTAGCTTAGATTCTGCCATCAGGCCTGTTCCACATGACGATTCATTGCCTATTCCTTTACCTCCTTCTGGTGGACTCGTATCTATGCAAGATGGGGAGGAATGCAATGAAAACACAGCTGGTCACAATGCAGACTCAACTGATCCAGATTATACTGTTGATGAATGTTTAGAACCTAAGACTTTTACACAGGCAGAGCTGAATGATCTTATTCGTGATCTAAATCTGTCTAAAGATAAAGCAGAACTTCTTGCTTCAAGGCTTAAGCAAAAGCATTTGCTTGCAAGGGACGTTAACATAACTCATTATAGAAAACGAAATCTCAAGATGACGACGTTCTTCAATGTTGACGGCTCATTGAGTTATTGTCAGGACATCGATGGTCTCTTCAACAGTTTATCACAAGTGCATGATCCATCAGAATGGCGTCTCTTCATTGATTCCTCGCGAAGAAGCTTAAAGGCAGCTCTTTTGCACAATGGAAATGTAAAACCAAGCAAACCAGTTGCACATTCTGTTTATCTGAAAGAATCCTATTACAACATGAACAGTTTGCTTGAAGCTATCCATTATAAAACACACCAGTGGAACATCTGTGGTGATCTAAAGGTCATTGGCATGTTGATGGGCATGCAAGGAGGATTCACTAAATACTGCTGTTCCTATGCCTATGGGATAGTCGAGCAACAGCGGAACATTATGTCAAACGTGTCTGGGAGCCAAGACATATCTATACGCCAGGAGCAAGCAGTGTCCAAAATATGCCCCTTGTTGATCCACAGAAAATATTTCTGCCACCTCTCCATATTAAGCTAGGACTGATGAAACCCTTGTGAAGACCATGGGTAAAACAAACTCAGAAGGTTTTCAGTACCTTGTTAATAAATTCCCAAACATCACTGCTGCAAATATGAAGGAAGGGATATTTATAGGTCCACAAATCAGATCTGTTTTACAAGATGAAGGTTTCAAACAGTCTCTGTCAGGAGCTGAGCTAGTAGAGCTAGAAGCCTGGGAGGCATTCAAGTGGGTCTGTGAAAACTTTCTAGGTAATCATAAGTCTCCTTCGTACAGGGAAGGAGTTCAGCGTCTAATAGATTCTTACCTGAACCTTGGCTGTCGCATGTCATTAAAACTTCACTTCTTGCACTCCCATGTAGATTTTTTCCCAGAAAATCTTGGTATGGTGAGTGATGAGCAAGGAGAACGTTTTCACCAGGACTATCAGTTAATGGAGCGCCGTTATCAAGGTTTGTGGAATGAGAGTATGATGGCCGACTTCTGCTGGATGCTATTCCGTGATAATCCAGGCGAAGAATATAACAGAAAATCATATTCCAAGCATTTTTGAAGAAACATTCAACATATCTATGCTGTGATGTGAGTATATTTGATTTAGTCTAGAAGATGTGAATCATTTGCTTAATTGATGTTTGCGATTCTCGAACAAATACAGCCAAGTTCAGTGAAAACTAACATCACTCATAACTTAAAAACTTGACGTGATAGAAAAAACTGATACCAGATCTGAAATCAGCGCCAAAAAATCCTTTAGAAAAGTGTATTTTGGTTTGAGATGATTTAAAAAAGTTTGATTTTGTTGCCTTGTGGAATTTGTGAAGGAACTATAGCTTAAACACTACGCATAAACAGCGCTGCATTCTTATGTAAATGAAACCTGTATCCAGTAATAATAAAACTCTGTATACACACACACACATATATATATATATATATATATATATATATATATATATATATGCACGTAACAGCTGTCTTGTGTCAATATGTTTGATTCAATAAGTAATGTGTGAGATCGTAGTTTTTGTGTGCATTCACAAACATCAAGTTACACATTCTTTAGGGAATTGTATAAACTTACTGCAGCCAGTTATCGTTCTTAAGTAATCGTAACTGGTTTGAGTTGTCGCACTTTGAGATTCATTACATAGGGATTATGATTTGTGATCAAGATGCCCTGGAGCACATGGTCAGTCTGTGACTCATAGTTGACTGCTTGCCACAGTGTCAGGGAACTAAAACTAATCGAGATACTACTCCACCTCCCCGCGGTCGCTTTGGTAACTAAATAATCAGACCACTTGAGTGGGAAGTCCAACCGTATTAAAAAATGTCGAGCTGAAATCGTATGTGTTTGGCCCAAAGGTGGAGATATCAAAGATTACAGCAAACTAAAACACAACGCGTCCATTCTCTTTTAAAGTTCCTTTGGAGGCGAAGGCGCGCCTCACAGCAGCAGAGCTGGAAGTTGTCAGCGACCCACAGCTGATGGCTTGCGCCAGGATCGGGGAACCAGAACCATCCAGACCCTACTCCACCTCTCCGTGGTGCCTCTAGTAACAGACTAACCTACCTAGTCTGACCAAGCGAGTAGAGATCGAATAGGGAAGACAACCCGGTACTCAAAAATGTCGTGCTGAAGTCGGATGTGATGGGCCGAAAGGCGCAAATATCACAGTTATACTGCAAACCACAACACAACGCAGACACACCCTGTAGTGTTAAAACTTTAAGGACGGATGACGAAGAGGTGTACTCCTTTAGTCATCGGGCAAAGGCAAGCAAGCAACGTTCCTTTTAGGTCGGACGGTAAAGAAGAGTAGTCGTCTACTCTTAAAAGAAAGAAAAAATTGAGTGAAGAAAGGTGATGGAAAGGGAGAGGTGAACGAGAACTGTTGGGTATCTTCTTAGCGCTCACCTGTTAGGTGGGCGTTGATGCGCTGTGTCGCTAGAGTACGGCAAAGTCGCGATACTTGCATTAGTTTCAATACACCCGTCCTCGATGTTGGAAGATTTGCTTCACAATGTGTTGTCGGGCAGCGGACGTTTTGGCCTACTCTTTTCTACTTTTAACAACCAAGGCTTCTTTAACGTGTCCAAGTACATGCAAGACCTCCTGACTTTCGCCGTTATCCGAAAGGGTTTGACGTCGTATCTCACTACCCAGAGAGGGCTGGACGTCGTATCTCACTACCTAGAGAGGACTAGACGTCGTATCTTACTACACAGAGAGGGCTAGTCGTCGTATCTCACTACACAGAGAGGGCTAGACGTCGTATCTCACTACACAGAGAGGGCTAGTCGTCGTATTTCACTACACAGAGAGGGTTAGTCGTCGTATCTCACTACCCAGAGACCAGGTTAGGCCACGAAAAAAAACCCGCATTGGAAGTGAAACATTCCTACAACCTGTGGCAAGATTCGCACCCGAGACTTTCCTGTCCAGAGGTCGACCTCTTATATCTAAAACACTCAGCCTCCCACCTCCAATGGATGTATTACTTGTGCTCATTTATCTTTCAGCTTTAATAAAAAAAATTTTTTTTTTTAAACTACAGCTGATCGCACTGGGAGCTGCGATAGCTCAGTGGTTAGTGAACTGGACTACCACGGACAAGGGGTAGGGTTCGATCCCAACCGACGGCTTCCGGGTTCACCCAGTCATAAATGGGTACTGGATTTTTTTCTGGGAAAGTAAAGCAGCACGGGCGTAATACTGACCACATTACCCCAAAAATCATGTGCTGAAGGTCTGTAAAATATAGGGTCACTAACACCATATTTCCCTATACGCCACTTGGCGTGACGGGGGTACTTTACTTTACTTTTACAGCTGATCGCACTCTGTATGTGTGTAGGGCAGTTATAACATAGTACCACTTCCGCCATTTTGTTTTCAATTTAAATTAATATCTCTGCCTCACAATCTTCTCAGCCACACTGTTGCTGGTTGCCCACTCGTTTGGTTTCCTTTCAATGTGGTACCGACAGGTCGGCAATTCTCGTTGTTGTGATGGAGTTTCTTCCTCGAATATTATGAATCATACATCATCATTAAGTGCCGTCTCAGCATCGATGTTTGGCTAACATAGAGCGTCATTCCGTTCTGACTCTTCCTATGATAGTGTATGTTGTCATAGGCTGATTTGGCCATCTTTTGTTACTCGTCCTTGTTAGTCTTGGTCTGCCTCTGCTACTTTGTGTTTTCCCTTCCAATATTACTTTTAGTAGGTTGCTTCTTCGTGGCTTTCTTTGAAATAGTACGTGATGAGGCTTCTATCTCTTTCACGGTGGTCAGCCATATTCGTCTTTCGTGTCCTGAATATGCCTCTTGTGTTCTACACTTTGCTGCTTTCGCTTTCTGGGCCGTTGATCATTTCTTATTCTTCCTCCCCTTCTATCGTCACAGACTTTGTGCATTTGGGACGGACATTCCATCATTTATCGATGCATTCCAAACACAAAGACCGGAAACAGAATCATTAACGTCAGCACACTATCACTAATTTAGCAGATTAATCGTCACTACTTGTTCCGTCGATTACAAAATAAATATCAGAGTACAGCTTCCAGGCCACATTCATTTTGTTGACATTCCAACACTTCACTTATTGCTGATGATATAGAGGGGAAAACTACGCTGAAGAGGGATTGTAAATAACAGAGAAACTAGTTTGTTAAACTAACGTCCTCCGTCGGGGCGCCCATTCAGATTTTACATTGTAATTTATTCTTTTCTTCTACTTCTGCGATCATGGCTCATTCAGACTAAGACTCTGGACTCTCTTATGAAGGCAGCTGTCTGTTTAAGTGATTGGGCTGCCCCAAATAGTTTCTCTTCCAGGAAGGTGGGTGTGGACCACATTGTCCTTCTCATGTCTGTGTACTGGGGCAATCCTGTAGAACATATTTTGTTGTCATGTTATCCATGGTACAATGACATAGGCTGGTAGTTCCTATTTTGAGTTTGGTGAACATGTGATTTCTCATTCTGTTGTGGCCATTACGTAGGCGAAGTAAGATGACTTGATCCCTCCTTGATAGTTGGAGGTACCCGTCCCTTTCGTTATACTTTGGGTGTTCTTGTTTCCATTTTTCATGAAACTGGCCTTTGATGATGGATTTGGCTTTATCGTAGCTGACCAGATGGTTCTCTCTTGGTAATGTCCCTCCCAAATTGTAATCTCGCACTACAAGGCAATCATAGCAAACTAGAGATTTGTAAATCTATAGATAGCTATGAGACAAGATTACACCCAGAAATATTATTCAGTATTTTAATTAATTTATTATTTTTTTGTTTCAAAACTTGTCTCACTCTTAATCACATACGACTGAGGGACTACTCTATAAAGACGTAAATTACTATTCCTGGGGTGCGAAATAATAATTCTCCGTCAACTAAAGTTGTGCCAATTTCCAATTGTGCTAACTTGGATGTGTGTACTTGTCAGTGAAACTACCAATTTTGATCAAATAACAGCGAGTCTAAAGATTACGTCACACCAAAATCCATATAAACGTATGTAACGTAAAACTTATGACGTAATACAAATAAGGGTGACTTTAATTATGTGAAAGTTCTTTGAAAATGAAAACAACTTGTATCATTTATGAATCAAACAGTAAGAAGACGGGTGTCATACCTCAACTACATGTACATGTGGACAGGCGCCCCAGACTGCTGAACACATTCTACAAGACGGTACTGACTGAATATAGTAGACTGAGGAAAGTCCATTGGCCAATAGATACAACACTATAGTAAAAACTATATGGGCCACTGCAAGAATTATAAAGGATTGTAAAATTTATACAGGAAACGACATTGCAATACTTCGGGCGAACGAAAAATAGATAGATGTATGTGACTGATATGTACGTTTAGCTACCAGCTATAAATGTCTATAATTATGCACTCACAATTGAAGGTAAACAATTAAAAATGGCTCTCTTTTGATTGTTGGTAAAACACGAAGAATGCCAGAGACATAAAATATTGTGTAAGAGAGCTAAAGTGGTTAAAGTAAAACAAAATTAATTCAAAGTTGTTACACCACCCAGTAGAAGCTGATGAGAGAAGAGAATAAAATATGTTTTGTATTTTCGCGGAAGAGAGCTGAACTACTGTCCGCTTAAAGTTATTGAATTTTTACGACGAAAACTACCAGCTTCCCATTCAACCATCTGGCTATTAGCATAAATAATAACACACGATGATCTGATAAAGTAGGCTGTTCCGATTCCTACTAGCACGTTTCGTGTCTGGGTACGTGTATGTGTAACACTGGTCGAGAAACAGCTGTTGATGCACGTGCACGTATGACTTCCTGTTTCATCTAAAGTTGCCCAGTTGGCTGTACTTATTACTTTGGTTATGGGAAAAGATGGGATTTATTAATTTGAACCAACTCTTTTGCTGTGGTCTGACCAAGTTCAATTCACCTGTATTTCTCCATCAACGCCTGCTTGGCCGACAGCCAGGTCTAGTGTTGGAAACGAACAATTTATCTTATTGCATGCATAGCAGCAAGGCACCGAGCTTGATGCTCGTCACTGTATAACTGCTTCCTGATGTTGTTTACAACTTCACTTGATTGATTTGTTTTTTGTGGTGACAGCAATGTTAATAGAAGAGCAGCACACATAAAATCGTTGATCTACTTCATTGCTGACAGTGCTAACTTTCTAGCTCAAGTACGAAAGGGCAATAACTTAATATACACACAACATCGCGTTTCTATCAATGAATAGGCAGGTGACATGGCCAGCCCATAGCACCAACATGGAAATAACAACAAATAGGAACCACACAAAATTTCACTTTAAAATTTTCAATTGAAGCAAAATTTTTTATCTGTGTATGAAAAACAAATTAATGAATAGTTTTCAGAAAAATTATTGTAAATTATAAACATGTAAATTATAAACATGTAAATTATTGTAAATTATAAACATGTAAGTTATAAAATATAATTAAAAAACAGAATCATCACAATGCAGAACACTGCGGGCAAGCTGCTGGAGAAAATAGTTGCCCGTGTCCTCACCTGTCGCCTTGAACAGAAACGCGTATTCCCATCCACACCCTGAGGTTGTAGATATAACAAAGAGACATGGCTCAATGCTGCAGTATTTGCCTATGACGTCTTCGAAGGCTTCCACAGACGAGAGGAGACATGTGCTGCTGCTATAGATCTGGAGGATGCATACAACAGGGTACCATTTGAATATCTCATGCATATGCTTCTCAAACTGGCGGTGAACCCCTTCCTCATTAGATGGATCGACGCGGCACTGTTTCAGAGGAAGGTGATACTCAGATGTGGAAGTTGGTCTTCCGAGCCAACATCCATTTGTCCTGGTCTGCCACAAGGCTCACCATTGTCACCAGTTCTATTTAACGTGTACACAATAACGATCACGGCCCAACAGCTGGATGGGAGGGGAAGAACTATGACTTTTGCTGATGATATTCTGGTATATCGACAGGGAAGAGACAGACGGGGAATCGCCTCCACAATGCAAGACGAACTCGATCGCATTTCTTCCTGGTGTGGGGTTTCAGGTGCCTTGGTTAATCCTAATAAAGCATCAGTTTCATGGTTCTCCCTTAACAATCATATCGTTAATACGACCACACCGGTAGTATGAATGGGAGCTGATGAGGGGACCAGGGACAAGTTGATGACATACATCGGAGTTAAGTTTGATCGCAGCCTGTGTTTTCGGGACCACGTCGACCATGTGATAACAAAATCCCGCTAAGGATTAGCCGCCTTGAAGGTCATGGCAGCTGCCAACATCGAGCAGAGGCTACTTACTCTTCTGTTCCAGGGATTAGTCCTCGCACCAATCGAGTATGCACTGGCCATTCTTACTGTCAGTACGACTCAAATTGATAGGCTGGAGAAAATACAAAATGAAGCCATGCGCATTATCCTGGGATGTACGAGGGACACTCCCTGTGTTGCAATGAGGTATCTTCTTGACTTTCCAACCATGGAAGACAGAATCAAGATCTGGAGAGCACGAGCATACCTGAAGATTAGTACAGATACAGAGCATCCATTGCACCACGTGCTCAACACAGAGAAAGGTACCAGGCTAAAAAGAGGCAAATCATGGGTGGGCCGAGCAGAAGATGCCATCAAACAGGTCTGTGGGCTTACCAATATCAGCATTGGTGAGAAGTGGATACCGGTGCCTACGTCATTCAAGGGGACTTTCTCATGTATTGTCACACTCGACGGGAAAAGTAGGGAACAGAACCCGGTCGTGATTAATGCTGAGGTCAACGGTCTCATCTGCGATAACACCAATGAGAAAGATGCAGTCATCTATACAGACGGATCTGTAAGACGACACCAAAGAAGTGCATGGGCATTTACAGCACGCTCGGCAGGCAGAATAGTCTACGAAGACAGTGGTGCATACGTCGTGACCACGAGTAGCATGACAATGGAGGTGATGGCAGTGACCAAGGCATTCAAATGGTTAGAGTCACAAGACTACACCCACGCATGTATACTGAGTGATTCGATGAGCATGATAAAAAAAGTGGAGGCGGGCTTTGTACGCATGCAATGGGTAGAGTCGTTGCAGAAATCCAAAATACGTAAGGTCACCTTTGTCTATGTCCCTGGACATGCGGGAGTACGGGGAAATGAGAGAGCGGACAGGTTGGCTAGCTGCGCTGTCGTTCAGGACGGGCAACCGATGGATCGGGCGGACATCATCAATGCCCTCCGGGATGTAGGAAGAGCACAGGACTTCGATAAACACAGATCCACGTCACTTCTTCGGATGATGCAAATGGGAGTTAAGACGGGCACAGCCAGAAATGAGAAACTTGGTGGTTGTGTAAGAAGACTTATCAACCAACATAGAACTGGAGTCGTCAGTCGCTGGACACTGAGGGAATTGCTGAGGAGGGGATCTGGGCATCTATTTACATGTTCGGAGTGCAATGATGATGACCCGCAAATAACTCAATAACAATAACTCAATTTCAGAAAAATATACCCATATTTACTAAGAAGACCCAAATGAAATATATATTAAGCAAATGGAGTACATAATGAAATATTAAAACTCGAGTCTTGGGGTTCATTTTCTCAGCATAATTTGACAACTAATATTTGAGTAACGATTCACTTTTGACATATTTATTTAATAGCAAAAGTTTCAATAAAACACAAGTAACCCTGAGATTGAGACAAAAAAATAAAAACCAGAAAACGTCAAGCATAGACTAATAACTTTGTACAAGTGAGAAACTGCAGGGAGAGTTGAGTAGTAATAGAAGTGATGAGCTGTGTACAAATGAGACGGTGCAGGGCGAGGTGAGTAGTAATAGAAGTGATGAGTTGTGTACAAGTGAGGTGCTGCAGGAAGAGTTGAGTAGTAATAGAAACGATGAGTTGTGTACAAGTGAGGTGCTGCAGGGAGAGTTGAGTAGTAATAGAAGTGATGAGCTGTGTACAAATGAGACGCTGCAGGGCGAGGTGAGTAGTAATAGAAACGATGAGTTGTGTACAAGTGAGGTGCTGCAGGGAGAGTTGAGTAGTAATAGAAACGATGAGTTGTGTACAAGTGAGACGCTGCAGGGAAAGTTGAGTAGTAATAGAAGTGATCAGGTGTGTACAAGTGAGACGCTGCAGGAAGAGTTGAGTAGTAATAGAAACGATGAGTTGTGTACAAGTGAGACGCTGCAGGGAAAGTTGAGTAGTAATAGAAGTGATCAGGTGTGTACAAGTGAGGTGCTGCAGGAAGAGTTGAGTAGTAATAGAAACGATGAGTTGTGTACAAGTGAGACGCTGCAGGGAAAGTTGGGTAGTAATAGAAGTGATCAGGTGTGTACAAGTGAGACGCTGCAGGGAGAGCTCGGTAGTAATAGAAACGATGAGTTGTGTACAAGTGAGGTGCTGCAGGGAGAGTTGAGTAGTAATAGAAACGATGAGTTGTGTACAGGTGAGGTGCTGCAGGAAGAGTTGAGTAGTAATAGAAACGATGAGTTGTGTACAAGTGAGACGCTGCAGGGAAAGTTGAGTAGTAATAGAAGTGATCAGGTGTGTACAAGTGAGACGCAGCAGCAAGAGCTCGGTAGTAATAGAAACGATGAGTTGTGTACAAGTGAGACGCTGCAGGAAGAGTTGAGTAATAATAGAAGTGATGAGGTGTGTACAAGTGAGACGCTGCAGGGAGAGTTGAGTAGTAATAGAAGTGATGAGTTGTGTACAAGTGAGACGCTGCAGGAAGAGTTGAGTAGTAATAGAAGTGATGAGGTGTGTACAAGTGAGACGCTGCAGGAAGAGTTGAGTAGTAATAGAAGTGATGAGGTGTGTACAAGTGAGACGCTGTAGGGAGAGTTGAGTAGTAACATAAACGATGAGGTGTGTACAAGTGAGACACTGCAGGAAGAGTTGAGTAGTAATAGAAGTGATGAGATTGGAATACCGGTCAATACGACGGATAACTGGCATGAACAAATTGAGGCTTAGTCTGAAAAGTGTTTCTTGTTGCTGTTTTCTCATATTCCAAGTTCGGCTTGCTGCCGAAGATACTGAGTTTAGTGTTCTGTGCAAACCGTGAGCTGTGAGTTTCATCCGTTTTGATTGAGTTTCGATATTCTGATTGCTTACGATGGATATCGTATGAGGGGGAAAAGATGGCTGTGTTCACTTTCTGTGCGGTTTTGCCTTATGTTTTTTGGCGTGTGCTGTGACTGCTATGATGTGGACTGCAGCTACCTTTCTTTGTTTGGGAGATGAGATATTACTTCGGATGATTCCACTGGCACGGGATGTTGAGCAATTATGGATTTTAATTCGTTTGCAGTGATAAAGGGCCTTCCATAACCATAGCCTGAAGCGATGAGCTGTATGTAAATGAGATGCTGGGGAGAGTTGAGCAGTTCTATCTATCTTTTATTCCCATGAAGTATTGTCTATATCTGCAATGATGTTTCCTGTATAAATTTTACTGTCTTTTGTAATTCTTGTAGTGGCGCATATAGTTTTGTCTGTAGTGTTGTATCTATGAGCCAATGGATTTTCCTCAGTCTACTATATTCAGTGCAGTCCTGAAGTATGTGTTCTGGGGCGCCCGTCCACACGTACAAGTAGTTGAATAGATCTTGAATTGTGTGTACGTTACTGTGGAGTCGATTGTGTCCTGTTCTGAGGCGTATAATGATAACTTGTTCACATCTACTCATATTATGAAAGGCATCCTGATTTTGGGCTTGTGGTCATCTCAATGATTTCATTATGTTTCTTATGATGGCATGTAACCGTTGCATCTGGTTGTGTGCCTGTTGAACCTTCCATTGGAATTGAGCAGTAATAGAAACAATGTGTTGTAGAATGAGTAGTTCAGTTGGTAGACATCTCAAATCATGTGCACGACGCAGCGTTTTAGTGAATGTTTCTATTGGCTGGAGGTTGGTGGTATCATATGAAGAAATATTTTTGCAGCCAGCAAGTTTCGTTTGGTCTGTTTCCTCTATTGGATTTCCTTCCATTTCTACTTTCCTCTCACTTTGTAACCAACTGTATGAACTGCTGCATTTTTCAAAACACTTTTTAAAAAACTCCAGTTTACTTCTGCCCCTGGATTGTCTATCGCGTTTCACAGACCCGTAAGTTGGCTATGTATTTCCTTGTTATATACTTTGAAGATCACATGAGTGTAAACATAACCAAATGATTGTAAACAACTGGAGTCTATGTTTGCACTCTTATTAAGTTTATCTACATTTTTATGTTTGATTTTTAATTTAGCAAAGCAGAGATTATGATGACTGTTGATATCTGCCCCTCTACATGCTCTCACATCTTGGACTGAAGAGAGGAATTGGATGCTTATGTAAAAATGGTCTATTTTGTTTTTAGTTGTCAGGAGAGTTCCATTTCATTGTTTGTCTTATGTGGGATTAAGGTATTTGATATAACACGGTTTCACAGAGATTTATCAGTCACTTTGAATTTCCTTCATGCTTGCTATGAATGGTTAATTGCAGGCTTAACATGCAACCATCATAAAATACCAGCTGTTACCAAACCAGAAATCCTGAGAGATAATAATTAATCCAACTCAAACTGCTAGAAGCGAGAAATATTTTCTAAATTAGATGTGGGAATGTTTGAAGTTCATATCAAGCAGATAAAGCAGTGCAAATCTGTGGTGCAGCTAATGGTTGTAAAATGGATATTCTTGGTATTGGTGAAAGTAGATGGACAGGTACAGGTAGGAACTGCCTATTCTTCTTCTTCTTCTTCTACCTTTTTAGCTCCCAGTGGAGCATAGGTCTTCAACAAACACTTTCCAAGTCGTTCTGTTTTTTGCCATTCTTTTAAGATCATTCCATGTCTTTCCCATCATCTTCATCTCTGCTTCTATCTGTCTTCTCCAAGAATTCCTTGGTCTTCCTCTTTGTCTTTTCTCCTGGGGATTCCAAAAAAGGGCCTGTTGTGTAATACTTTCAGTTGGCTTCCGTAGTGTGTGTCCTATCCAGCGCCATTGTCTTCGCTGTATCTCTTTATCCACTGGTGTTTGACTGGTACATTTCCATAATAATTATTATAATGTAAATATTAATATAATATATAAGATAATTTTATTTTTGTATTTAACCTAATTTCTTTGGATTTCCATATGTTTCCCAGTGAGTGAAAGCTCCTCTTGCTTTTGATATCCTTATTTTGGTATCACTTTCTGTTCCTCCCTCTTTATCTATATTACTGCCCAGATATATGTAAGATTGTACATCTAATAGAGGTATTTCTCCTAGTTTTATTTGGTTATTGCCAACTGTATTAATTCTCAAAATGTTGGTCTTATCTCTATTAATCTTCAGTCCTAGCTGTTGTGATCTCTCATCAAGTATGATCATCTTATACTGCATCAAAAACTGCCTATACAACAAACAAATACATGTTTACTCAGGAAGAACTGACAACCACGATAATGAAGGTGTAGAGCAATGCCGATGTCACATAAAGAACATTCACTCACCAGCTGGGAACTGGTCAATAAAAGAATCGTGACAGCATGTACCAAATAAAATACTCCAAACTAACTGTGATACAATCTATGTGTCAATAAATGAAGATGGCACCCACAAGATTTGTTATAGTTACTCGAAGGCCCCGGTTTCACTGCAAACAAATGAAAAACCATAATTGCTCAACCGCCTGTGCCATTGGAATCATCCAAATTAACATCTCATCGAATATCCAAACAAAGAAAGGCAGCTGCAGTCCCCATCATAGCAGCTACAGCACATGCCAAAAGACATAAGGCCAAGCCATCATAAGAATCAGATAATCAAATCAATCAGAGGACCACAAGCCCCAAATCAGGATGCCTTTCATAATATGAGTAGATATGAACAAGTTATCATTATACGCCTCAGAACAGGACACAATCGACTCCATAGTCACATGTATACAAAATTCAAGATCGGCACATCAACTACTTGTACATGTGGACAGGCACCCCAGACTGCTGAACACATACTTCAAGACTGCACTGAATATAGTAGACTGAAGAAAATCCATTGGCCCATAGATACAACACTACAGACAAAACTATATGGGCCACTGCAAAAATTACAAAAGACAGTAAAATTTATACAGGAAACGATATTGCAGATATAGACAATAATTTGGGTGAACGATAGATAGATAGTTAGATAGATAGATTAGATAGATTAGACAGATTAGACAGACAGATTAGACAGATAGATAGATAGATAGATAGATAGATAGATAGATAGATAGATAGATAGATAGATAGATAGATAGATAGATAGATAGATAGATAGATAGATAGATAGATAGATAGATAGATAGATAGATAGATAGATAGATAGATAGATAGATAGATAGATAGATAGATAGATAGATAGTTAGATAGATAGATAGATAGATAAGGCCAAGCGGTACTGAAAGTGAAGGCAGCTGAACTGTCCTTTGTCATACGATATCATCATTCATTGTAAGCAATCTGAATATAGAAACACCATCTGGATGAAAAACACAGCTCACGGTGTGCACAGAGCACTAAACTCAGTAGCACCTGCAGCAAGCCGGACTTGGAATATAAGGAAACTGCAACAAGGAATACTTTTCAGACAGTGCCTCAATGGTTCCTGTCATCTATCTGCCATATTGACCGGAAGATTTGTTATGACTTGTTATTAGACATCATCTACAAAACATGACGTTGTAGTCATAGGAAATTTTAATGCCAAGGGAGGAGAAAATAAGAGAATAGATAGTCATTTTAGACTTCAGGTCCATGAACTAAAACAGAGAGCAACTGGTGGGTACAAGAAACACCTGACAAAAGGATGCTAGCCGAAGTAAGCATGCAGCTTGTCATGAATGATGCAACCAAACAACAGAGCCATCATACAGGAGTCCATAAAAACCTGTCATCATCTCATGAAGCCATTATAATCTATACAGAAGAGTCTATGTCTTACACCCAGTGAAGTGGGTGGGGATTTGTGGAGCCAACATGTCAGGGAAATGGCTAAGGAATCAGGTCATTGTTGAACTAGTGTCCAACATGAGGATGGAGACATAAGTCTGGAGACACCATGACTGGTTACAAAGAACATGAACTATTCAGTTTTTATGGCAAACTCTTAGCTCAGCGTTTGTAGTTATAGATTATTTGTATAAATTTTATATTCATCATAATCATCATCAAGTACCGGGCCTACTGGCGTAGGTGATCATGTCTCTCCACAACTTTCAATCTCGGCAGCTATTTATCATTTCTGTTGTTGACCTTCTGCCATGCCATTCTCTTAAGCTGCCTGTTATTTTTTCTCTTTGCTTCCCTCTATCTCTTCCTCCCTCAATTTTTCCAGTTGTTACAATATATTCCAGTTGTTCTCTTCTCATTACATGGCCAAAAAAAATGATGATTGTTTCTTCCTAATATTGGAAATTAGCTCTCTTTTTGCTTTGACCTCTCTCAGAACCTCTTCATTACTCTTCTTAGCTGTCCATGGTACTCTCAAAATTCTTCTGTAAAATCACATTTCTACAGACCCCAGTGATTTTCTTGTCCTATTGTCCATGATTCGCATCCATATGTTAAGACTGGCTCTACATAAGATTTAGGAACTCTTTTTCTTATTTCTATTGTCAAAAATGGATTGCATAGTATCTTCCTCATTTTTTGGAAAGCTGCTTTTGCCTGAGCCATTCTACATCTCACCTCTTTTGTACATCTTCCATCTGAGGTTAACAAAGTTCCCAAATATTTAAACTCATTTACCTGTTTTAATATTGTTCCATTTGTCTTTATTTTGCTCTGAGGTGATGTCTTTTTCTTTGTTGTTACCATTACCTCTGTCTTTTTGCTATTGCTTGCTTGCTTGCGTTCGCCCGATGACTAAAGTATTCTAGAGTATTCGTAGACTGTAGAATTCCTCTTCGTCATCCGTCCTTAAAAGGACGTTAAGTGGGCGTGTCTGCGTTGTGTTGTGGTTTGCAGTATAACTGTTATATTTGCGCCTTTCGACCCAACACATCCGACTTCAGCACGTTTTTGCTATTAAGGCTGAGTCCTTTATTTTTTGCTTTCTTTCACTATAATGTCTAACATTTCTTGTAACTCATTTTCACTCTTAGCGATTAAGACTGTATCATCAGCATACCTTCGATTATTTATATTATGACATCCAATTGTTATTCCAAGCATGTCCCTTATGGATCTTAAAATAATCTGACTATAAATATTAAACAAATCTGGTGACACTAGCACACAACCTTGTCTAACACCCTGTTTTATTTGTTGAAACATTCCCAATTGGTTTCCAGTTCTTATGGCCGCTGTTTGTTGCCAGTACATGTTCTTTATTATTCTTAGATCTTAGCTGTCTATGTTTATGCGTTCTAAAATGTTGATTATTTCTTGGTGCTTTACTTTGTCAAATGCCTTGGTGTAATCTATGAAACATAGGTATAGATCTGTTTTCACCTCTCTGGATCTACTAAAGATCTTATGATATAAATGGCATTGCTTGTTCCTTTATCTCTAACGAAACCACACTGTTCATCGCTAATTTCTGGACTGATTTTGTTTCGCACTCTTCACATGATGATTCTTAGTAATATCTTAGTCATATGACTCATAAGGCTTATTGTGCGATGATCATCGCATCCAGTTGCACCCGATTTCTTTGGTAGGGCTATGAATATTGATTTGAGCATGTTGTCTGGTATACATCCGCTGTTGTAGATATCATTCAATATTTTTGTTATTATTTCTATTCCAAAATCACCCATGGCCTCAATCTCTTCTTTAGTTATATTATCTGGTCCAGGAGCTTTGCCTGCTTTCATATTGCGCAAGGCATTTTCCACTTCTTCTCTGAGTATTTCTGGTCCTTCTCCATTATCCTTAATATTTACTTCCGTTCGTTCATCATTATAAAGATCTTTAATGTATTCTGTCCATCGTTTCCTTATGTTTTCTTGATCAATCAACAGTTCTCCTTCCTTTGATCTTAGACATCCATTTTTTTATTGCGTTTTTCTTCCTATTAATTCCTCAATTTGTTTGTATATAGCTTTAGCATCTCCTTTTTGTTGCATTTCAATCTCTTTGCATCTCTCTTTTAGCCATGCTTCTTTTGTTTCATTGCATTTTACTACAATTTCTTTATTTAATCTCTTATACTCATCTTTATTTTCTTTATTTCTTCTTCTTGTATCCATTAGCTGCAAAATGTCGTCTGTCATCCATTTCTTTCTTGAATTTGTCCTGGCTGGTGGCATGAACTCTTTTGATGTTTGTTGCATTGATTCTTTTAGCATTTCCCACTGATTCATCAATGCTTTGTATCTTCTCTATTGCATTGTACCGGTTCTATATTCACACAAACATAATAGCAGACAATTCTGAAAATTGTTTCATAAGTTCGTCAAAATTAATGTCACACATTTTGTAAGTCACAAAGATCGGCTTACTGTACAAGTGTACTTCACAAACTCTATCAAAGAGACTATATAACTGCTCAGGATTGAAACAAGAAACTAGACACAGCAAACGTTAACAAAAATAAGATCATGAAGATGGTCAAAAGGTCTGTTTAAAATAAAAGTTGAAATGGATAAATGATAAGAATAGAAATATATAAAAGGAAGTTTAATTTAATTCTTAACCTATGGAATTATATCGAAAGTAAGGCCAGAATTATCTGGCTTGGAACTGTAAACTATCTAGTGTTATCTTGATGAAACTTCTGTATAAATTTTGTTCTTAATTAAAACATGCCAATAGTGCACATCTCATCAAAGAAAGAATGTAGCTCAAATGAAACACTGTTGATGGGACATAATGATATTCAACTGTGATACTTTAGAAATGCCACAACTCTCTCTCTCTGACATTCACCTGACAATTACCAAAAAAATCAATAGTCCTCTTTATCATTTGTCCTTAAAAATACATTTCATGAGTGTAGATGCATTGTGATCTGGTTTGCAGCTAGGCTGTGGTATTTGTGCCTTTTAGTCCAACACATCTGACTGCAGAGCTGCATGTTTTAGTACCAGCTTGGCCAATCTGTTTCCTGAAGCATCACAGGGAGGTGGAGTAGAGTCTAGATCATTTCTGTTGTTCCTCATTCCTGATACATGCAGTCAGTTGTGGGTTGCTGTCTGCTCTCAGCTGCGGGTTGCTGTCGACTCTCAGCTGTGGGTTGCTGTCGGCTCTCAGCTGTGTTGCTGGATAGGCATCTTCGTCTCCCAGCCACAATAATTGGTCCAGATTTAAAGAGTTAATGAACCAACAGGAAAAAAGAAAGGAATGTGCAGTGAACAAAAGCAGTCACAGACTCACAGTTGATGAGTTAGATTCAATGAACCAGATCAAGACACTAATCCTGATGCATCAATTGTATATTTTGTTTAAAATGTCTTTTTCCTTCTATGCAACCTTCCCCTCCTATGGTTTAGTCAAGCGCATAAGGATCAAAAAAGAGGCAAAACTAGTTCTTAACAAAATGTATTAAAATCAAATGTGTTGGATTGAAAGGTGGAACTCTCTCAACACAATCCTACTAATGACCATTTTATTCCACTACCAAGGTGGACGAGACACAACAGCAATATCAGGGTGAATGTCAAAAGACAACAAATTAAATAAAACCTTTCACCAAAATTATAAATAAGAATTTCCTTCTCTCAATATTTCCTGTTAAAGGCTTATATCTGATCCAATGAAACTCACACAATTTTATTTGGTAATGGGCTAAAGATGTCAAATGATGCACATGCAACAATTAATATATTCACTGATATCACACTTATATTTTTTAAAATATTAAATGGGGCATTATGTTATGAGAAATAAGATAAATTTGTTTCTCTCATTAGCTCAAAATGTAACATTAATATAACAAACAATTGGAGACCAGTGGATTCCAAATATACAAGCTGCACAGTCTCAAACATGGGTGTTTCGGTGGCAAACTCTTAGCTCAGCACTTGTAGTTTGTTTAACCCTAGATTATGATACTGTTGTAAAAATTACCGCATCAAAACACAAATTCTTCCAAATGTAACTGTTCGCAGTGTTCAAACATTTGTCCCCCTGTGTACTTTCTTAATTATTACTTCTGATGACATCTGGGTGTTGGATTTTTTTTAACCATTGCGTGGTTAAATTGGAAAAAATCCATCAATTTTCAAAAAATTGGTAATTTTCCTTTTTTTTTTGCTGTGATCAGCAAAATTTCCTCAGTCGTCAGCTGACATAAAAAAATAACCCTTTGCAACTTGGGAAACGCAGCGAATAACGTTATGAGATAGTCAAACATACTGACAGCCTTTCGGCTGCCATACGAATCAACAATGTAACATGTCCGGCCCATGGGGTCAAATTTCATGTCATAAATCAACCTGAGCCAGGAAATCTGAGTCCCAGTGTCTCCCAGTGTAAACACACAGCTGTGTGTCAAAAGTTCAAAGAAAATACTATTTTTAGAGTTCCTCATGTTATAATTAAGTACATATTTTAATTATTAATGTTACTGTGGTATCATAAACACGTGAGTCACTGATAGGTATCATAATCTAGGGATAATTTTGATTAATACATAAACATAAAAACAGAAAGGTTTACTAGACACACTTGTAGCAGAAAGAATGTAATTATTTTTTGTTTCTAAAATGTTTTACACATTCCCAGAGAAATATGAGGCAATGTCTTCAGCAATTGAAGTCTACACTTAACTCTTTCCATACGGAAGCTTTTTATCGACGCAACGGAAGAGATTTTAGAGACAAAAGTGTTCATGGTTTTAAGAATCAATCTATATATTTATATTTATCTAACATATAACATATTATATATGAATGTTTAGATAATTGAACAAGGTATTAGATTTCACCAATATGAAGATGATACAAGACATGTAAAACGAATATGGTCTGATGGCGTTCACACTAATAAAATTTAGCGTGGCGCACCATGCGGCGGAACGTACGCAACCGAAACGGAAATGGTGCACCATGCGGCGGATCGTAGGGAAAGAGTTAAGACATTACATTATTAGTCCACTCCTGCCAACACACCCAGGGAAGAAAAAAAAAAGATAGGCTGCACATATACAACAAACAGAGTGTATTAAATATACTCTCCACAAAGACAGAAGTCACAGCACTAAATTTAGAAAACCCAACAAAGTCAAAATAGAAAGCTGGGAGCTTGCAGCAGCAAATACTTTCACATGCCAGGGAAGTTTTGTAACACCAGATGATGGAGTTAGTGAATTTAACAAAATAATAAACAGAGCCAGGTTAGCCTCTCATAATGTAAACAATGTCTTGAGATTTACCCAGTACAATACAAAGATCAAACTAAGAAAACATACAAATTGGGTACCTCTGTAATTTTATAGAAATCTGAATACTTGAGAAAAAAGGAGGAAATGTCCAGATAGTCATTCGTTCATACAATCTGTCCCGTGATGAGAATTCTTATAAATATTTTGAAGAAAGAAATTAATAACCAAGAATTGCTCAAAAGCAATCATGATACACACACAGTGTTAGCTTATACATAGAAAATTCAGGATACACACACAGTGTTAGCTTATACATTGAAAATTCAGGATACACAGTGTTAGCTTATACATAGAAAATTCAGGATACACACACAGTGTTAGCTTATACATAGAAAATTCAGGATACACACACAGTGTTAGCTTATACATAGAAAATTCAGGATACACAGTGTTAGCTTATACATAGAAAATTCAGGATGCACACACAGTGTTAGCTTATACATAGAAAATTCAGGATGCACACACAGTGTTAGCTTATACATAGAAAATTCAGGATACACACACGGTGTTAGCTTATACACAGAAAATGGGACTGGACAGAAACAATCACAAAAACTCCCATGCACTGGACTCTTGAGGGAAGGCAAAAAGGCAGACCAAGGACAACAGAAACAGAGATGAATAGTGTGAGCCAGACATTGGACACCCCATAATGGATAACTACATACTTTATGAAATGGAAAAACTTTGTTATTGCCTCACAAGATGTCACAAGGTTTGCTAGACACTGTTTTGTAGATCTGTGGCCAGGGAAAAGAAAAGACTTGCAGTTGCTGTTTTAGAATTACAAGTAGCATATATCATCTTTATTTGTTTTAATCCTGGATTATGATACCTCTATAAGTTACATTTTTATGAAATCGTCATAAAATTTAATACTCAAAGAAAACTGTATTGTGGAGAAATCATGAGCACAGGAAACTGTTGATTTCCATTAATTTTATTTTTGAGATTGTAATTTTTACAATGTGCTCGTAATCTAAATCTAATCAATCCTATTTTGTTGTTCAATTAAAAAAAAAGTTAATGTAAATGATATCGATCAAAAAAAAAAAAATTAATGGGTCATGGATGATTTGATTATTTGTCCACTTCAGCAGTAACACTTTCATCAACAATAGGAAAATGAGAATGAAAACTGATGGGCTGAGCTTCCAAAGATTTCAAATTGACCAAAACCGCTATTCCTGTTTGGCTGAAACGTGGAACTGTTAGAAGAAGCACCTCCTGATTGGCTTGGCCTGAAAACAAAAAGGAAAAAATGTGTGTACATTGTATTAATGAATTGGCAACTTTACTTACATGCCTTATGTACAACAATGATTATGTTCTGTTTGGCATGAGCTAACTCTAATGGCCTCACCCATGACCAAAGAAGATCTGACACCATGCAACATTATAATTGAATACATGTTCTACTATAAAATAAGGTTTTATGCATTAAAACTTGATCTGTAGAGCACCTGTACAAATTTGCTCCTCTGATGTGTCTCCACCACAAAGAGGTAGAGAAGCTTGTATGCCCATACTCCCAAGAGCTGTTCTAGTGGTAGCAATGCTACCAAGGGATCATCCAAGCTGAACAGGCCAAAAGGCTGGGATCAGGAAAAGTGAGATTGTTGAAATTGGATGCACTGGGTAACATGTAACACAACATGACATAACTCTCACCATGAAGATATTCTGTTAATTATAAGAATTTATGGGAGCAAACACAAATGTGATCAAATATAAAGAATGCCCCATAACTCTGAAAATCATAAGGGAATTAATTACTAATGTCACTGTACTAAGCAAGAGCATTTGGAAATGAGAAGGCAAATGCTCTTCCTTAATGTTGAGACCTTCTTTAAAGAGCCCATTACCCATTTTATCTTCAGCTGGTTGATTGAAGATTGCAAGATCAGAATTGAGCAGCTGAGTTAGAGGCCAATAACAAAATTGTGAAAAAACTTTTAGAATGTAGAATATTCTGATATGGTCACAAAATGAGACATGAGACTCTAATGCGGGTAATATTGGAAGGAAAAAAGGAAAGAGACATTCATGGAGTCCAAGTCATAGAGGAACATTTGTTTTAAGTTTAAAATGATATATGAAGAGAGGTGTCAAGTACAGAGAAAAGATATGACTAGGTACTTCACCGCCAGTCCAATTAAGATTTGAGACTGAGATGCATATTTGAGATGAATGTTTGCTTTATCTTATCTTCCTCAATCAGAGGCCATTTGAGCATGAGCTTCAGCTGATGCCATGATAAAAACACAAATCTGTGTAAATAGTATTTTTGATATTTGGAGATGAATTCAGGTATTTCTGCCAGTGTCTCTTTGATAAAACATCATTAAAAATTATACCCATACATAAAGGGGAAAACAAAGACTCTCAACAGAACTTAGGCTGATCAGTGACAAGAGCTGATCAAGTACCTACTCCACTTCTACGCAGTGCCTCTGGAAACAGACTAAACAATCTGGCCAAGCAAGTAGGGATCAAGAAGGGAAGACAACCAATCCAATATTCAAAAATACTTTGCTGAAGTTGGATGCATTTGATGAAAGGCAAATATCACAGCTTGCTGTAAAAGACAAAACATGCATCAACATCCATTCAATATCCTCTTAAGGCTGGCGATGAAGTGTAATAATTATTAATAAATATAAAATTAAAAAGAGAAAAAGAGAGCATTAACAGTTTTGTTTATCCACATGCAAAACATAAAAATAACTCTTGATACAGAAAGGCTCAAGAAACAATTTTACATGGCATTTGTGGCTTTTGCAAAGTAAGTTACACAATTTTCTTCAAAAGTAACCAGTCACTGCAGTATATTGCAAATAAATGTTAGAACTATATCAATTAACATATATCAATTAACATATATTAATGGTAAATCTTAAACTGATACATTTTTTTTTACCAATAAAAAAAAAACAGGATAAATCAACCAATACCTTTGTAAATTTTACTTTTAAATTCTGGTTGACAACTAGCAAAAAAGATGTGTGGACACTCAGACAGAATGAATGGATCATCATTGTGAAATGGATAACAACCTGCAATGATAATTATTTGTTTCAAGAAATTATTGTTACAATTTTTATATAAACAACTGTTAGATTTATAGGCATAATATATTCAACCAATTCATATATTTAAAACATAGGCGGCAATTTTTATGACTTTAATCCCATCTTTGGGAAGCAGGTAATTGTGCTCAAAGCTTCAGTGCAGACATCATGTGATCTACAGTTGGAGTTTTTTCTCCACACCCAAGATAGAAAAACTTGTGTATGTCTTGGAAGTTTCATAAATCAAACAGACAAAAAGAAAGAAAGTAGAATCAGAATAACAAACCAAAGGTAGTAATGACTTTCAGAAACCTTGATAAAATATAGAAATAAAATATTGCTAAGTATTTAAAAAAATGCTCAGGATTATCAACAGAAAAGTATTATCCCCCCTCTACTTTTGCATACGAGAGCTGGAAAACTAAAGAAATAGAAAATAAAGATGCATTTTGAAAGCAAATGTCTCAGAAAAATATTTTGCATATTATGAAATGAATTCAAGACTAGTGAAGTAATAAGACAAATAGCATAGCATGCAATAATATGTATAATCAAGAAAAGAAAGTGGGTGTTATGTTGGTCGTATGATGAGAAGAGACAATATGAGAATCTCAAAACAAGCCCTCAAATGGAACCAGAGGACAAAAGAAAAAGAGATCGACCCAGAAAAACACTAAAAAGAACACTGAGGTTAGAGGCAACAACAGCAGGTGTTAGCTCCATTGTCGAGGTTGATAAGCTCGCTCAGAACAGAGACACATGGCAAGATACGCTGGTCCGTTGCAAAGTCTGATACGCAATAGCAAAGGTTGTCGGACATAGAGAATATAGAGTTTATGCCCTATGCGCCATCTTTGTTTCGAAAGGACAGATAGATAAAACATTCAAGAGAATGTCATTCTATCTGCAGTTTATATGATTAAATCTACCTATGAGTACATATTAACATTTATTTTAAACAAAAGAACAAATGAAAAATGCAAATATATGACAGAAAATCAAGACTACAAAATTCAACTATGATGGACAAATTAATAACATTATTACATTTTTTGCAATGATAATTATTTTTAAATTTATGGGACTGGTTGGTCTCGAGGCAAAATGCCCATCTAAAGACAGAGAGGTTGTGAGTTCAAATCCCAGCTGCACCAGTTGGTATTTTTATTTGTGATTTCTCTCTGCGGCAACTACCCCTGGTCTCAGCAGCGAGACCTGGCTTGAAACGTCAATTACTCATCGATCAAAAATATGAGCACCTCTGAAGACTGAGTTATCTATCTGTGCGGCGAAGGACTTCCAAGCATATGGCTGCCAGGAAAAAACGGATTAACAAGAAAATTTCAGTTCTTAGTCTCAAGGGACGTTTGCCAGAGGTGAAAGCTGGCAAACGAAAAAAAAAAAATGGAAATTATTAACAAATACTGAATGTTCAAGGTTAAACTATGTACATCTCCATCACAGTCTCAAGTCTGCCTAAAATCAAGTGACAAACTTTAACAATTTTATTTTTATATGTTATTTCATTTTTTTCTTATTTAACAAAACAATTTCAAGATCATTATGAACAAAATGAGACTTATTCAACTTACCTAAAGTGTCTGGAGCAGTAGGGGCAATGTGACCCCAGACAAGTGTGTTCTCCAAGACTGTTAATCTATCATCTAACTCACTGTACTGAACAATATCTTTGACAGGTTGACCTGCTGAACCCATGATGCTGTGAAAGATCATCAAACAATTGGGTGTTTCATGGCAGATGCAAAACTTTTATTTCAAGAAAAATATAGCACAGCAAAATAAATGTAAGATAGAGCACTTTAAACATGTTTCATGACACATCTGAAGCCAAAAACTAGTGCTTTCACCTTGACTAGGCTTGGCAACTGAAGTATCCTGAATACCCTCAAAAGCTGTGCCAGCAGTCTTACTCCTGGCTGGTGAGGTTTGTGTGGATCGGGAAGTCACACAATAAATATACTCTTGTCCTTTAGCTACTGCTTGTGATCTAAAATCAAATTCAGTTTCAGTCACAATAACCCGTCGTTCAAGTGTGAATAGGGTGTTCACATAAGACAGGCAATAAAGGATATTCCTAAAGGAATATGATGGGCATTGTTCTCAGACAGAATATGCAAGTAACATATTATTAGCCCACTCCTACCAATACATTTGTAAAGCTCAGCAAAATTGAAAATAAAGAATCAAGAGCTTGCTGTAGCATACACGTTCACATACTTGGGAAGTATTTATAGAAAAAGTGGCGTGACTTCAAGATCCTATCATCTACATGGATGGTTCTGTATTCTGTGGACAGCTCAGCAATGAGGGGTTTTGTTACATACCAACAAGGCAGAGAAGTGGCCAAAGAATCTGGTAAGAGTAACATTATGGTGTCCAGCATGAGAATAGAAACAGAAGTAGCAACAATGGCGATAATAAGATTGGTTACATAAAACATGGATCATGCAATCTTTGTGACAGGCTCAGAAAATATGCTACAGAAGATTGACAGCCAGTCTCTGCAGCCAGAATGGATGCAGCTCTTGGATAGCTGTAAAGAGAGCATGTTAACCTGGGTGTGCTCAACTGTCACGGCACACTGGTGCACATGGCAATGAAATAGCTGATAAGCTCATTGGCAGCTCTGGCACTGAGTGTGGCCTGACTCTGGACAAAGAGGGAACCACCAAATTTGTTCTTTATTCCTTAAGAGAATAGGAGGTGGGACAATGATGTATATATTGAGAGACTGATGAAAGGTGGTAAAGAAGTCTGGTCAATCCAGAGTACTTAGTGGGAAAAGCAGATGTTAGTTGTTTGGTTGGTTGTTGATTAGAATCACTGCACACTGGGTAATCCATAGGTGTTCGATATCTCCCTTAAGAAAATTGGAAGAGAATCCTGGCCCACATGCACAAGTTTCATAGCATGGCCTGGGATCCAAGGTGTGTGTAGGTATCTGCTGACAATTTTGCCCAGGCAGTGGCCATATTTATGGCCTACTCTTTTCGATTTCAACTGCCAGGGTTCTGTAACATGCGCGAGTGCATACGGGACCTCCTGTTTATTGCCATTATCCGAGAAGGCTAAACATCAGATCTCACCACCCAAGAAATCACGGGAGGATACCATGGATTAATTTTTCGTTTTTGACAAATCACGTCACCGCTTATGATGGGCTTAGAACCTGAGTCCTTCATGTCCTGAGGCAGATGTCGTACCTCTAGCCTACTACCCTGCCCCCAAGATGTGTCTACAATCACCACCTTACAGGAACAATCATTCTGCAAACGCTTAAAGAAATGTTGGGACAGGCAGTGGAGTGGGTATGGAAATGCCCCAACTGCAAATGAAACTGATTTCAAGAATAGAATAGTGAAATTAGATAGAAGTGTTGGTGAGGATACCAACAAATAAATCAATAAGGCCAAAATAGCATTTACCAATCTAAACAGCATCTGAAGAAATCTCCAGTACAGCATATAAATTAAACTAAGGATTTATGAGATCTATATACTTTCAGAGATTTTGCACAAATCTGACTGCTAGAGAACAACAGAAAAGGAAACACCAAAATTGCCAGAGATGTGTACAAACTGCTGGAGGAAAATTCCTAGAATGCTTAGATTAAACACAATCATCAACCAAGACCTGCATATAAGAAGCAATCAAGAGGAATGTTAGGAGCCGCGATAGCTCAGTGGTTAGTGAACTGGACTACAAAGGACAAGAGGTGGGGTTCGATCCCAACCGACGGCTTCCAGGTTCACCCAGCCTTTAATGGGTACCGAATTTTTTTCTGGGAAAGTAAAGCGGCACGGGAATAATACCAACCACATCACCCCAAAAATCATGTGCCAAGGGTCTGTAAAATATATGGTCACTAACACCATATTCCCTATACGCCACTTGGCGTGACGGGGGCTCTTTACTTTTTTTTTTTAACCAGAGGAATGTTGCTCTATAACAGACAGAAGACACTAGAGCTGGATAATTCGTGAGCTCAGAAGAGATATAGAACAATCGCAAGAACTCAAGTGATGGACTGGAGGCGAAGGTGCACCTCCCTGCAGCAGAGCTGGAAGTTGTCAGTGCCCCACAGCTGATGACTTGTGCCAGTATCGGTGAACAAGAACCATCCAGACCCTGCTCCACCTCTCCGTGGTGACTCCAGTAACAGACTAACCTGTCTAGTCTAACCAAGCGAGTAGGGATTGAAGAGGAAGCCAACCTGATACTCAAAAATGTTGTGCTGAAGTCGGATGTGTTGGGCCGAAAGGCACAAATATCACAGCTAAATTGCAAACCACGACACAACACAGACATGCCCACTTTACGTCCTTTTATGGGCGGATGACAAAGAGGTGTACTCAATTTCACGCAAGCAAGCAAGCAATGTGATGGACTTCAGAGACAAGGTGAAAGAAAAGCAAACCAAGAACTTAATTTTTTTAAAAGTCATCACTATTAGTAAATCTTAAAAACTGACCAGAACTGTTTATAGATGGAAACAATGGTCTGGTCTCTTATAAAAGCAAATCATTACTGAGCCATCCATGAGTATTTGGAAGCATCTGAAATATATTTAGTTGATAATTTACACTTTCTTCTGGGTGACATTTTTTTTTTTCATTTCTTTTGCTACAAGCATTATAGATTTTTGATTCATGGAAAAATTTTATTTTGCATATAAGTTTCTTAAAACCCAACCTCATACCAAACAAAAAAAAACAAAAAAACTTGTAAAATTCTAAATAATTAAATGGTAATATTGAAATAAGTCACAACCTAATCAAAACATACCGAATACCATCGATGGTAAAATCACAGGGGTTGGTCTGATGATGAAATGTGTTGTACCGTGAAGACTGAGGCAGCATGCAAGGATGAAGAGGTTGCTGAGGCAGGGTAAAGTTTGATGGGTCAAATTCACCTGGGACCAACGTCACATCCACACTGGTCTGAAAATGGCATGTATTTCTTCTATGGAAGGTGTTTCTTGAAACAACAATAACAACTGTTAACAAACACAAATTAATCACAAAAAAGATTTAACAACTTTCTGAGATTTGCTCACAATCAGGTATGCAGACGTATTGTAATCCTTAAGTAAGATACCCATGAGTGACTCACTTTTTTACGATACAGCAGTAAAATTACTACCCCTTAAATGTAGCACTTCGATTTTCGAAAATCAAATTTTCTTTGAATTTTTGCTACACAGTAGTGAGTTTACCCAAGATGAGCTACGGGAATCCGATGCAGTAATTCATTTCCTGCTTTACAGTAAATTTTTAGCCAGAAACGTTACACATGGGCTCCCCAGTTTCTGCTGTCTATTCATACGGTGATCGTAAACTGTCAAATCAGCCAATATGTTTGGCATCCTTTTGGCACTGTTCACTAACTCTCCCATGTTACAAAGTTTCCTTTATATCAATGCCTACGGCTGAGATTTCCCATGCCATGAAAAAAAGAAAGGAAAAAAAATTAATTTCTTTCAAATTGGCAGAATTTGAAATAAAAACTGTCCATCTTTTACGGAACCGTAGTAATTTTTACTATGCAATTGATAAAAAAGAATCCAACATCAAACAAACAAAAATCAAACATTCAAGAATCACCATTGGTGATAATTAGGAAGGTATAGGGAGGAGGGGATTGTATGCTCATGGGAAATTGTCAAATTAAAAAACATATTTATTTTGAAGCGATAATTATTAAACATAATCTAGGGTTAAAAATTATCATCTGATTTTTTTTTCCACTGTTATTTGCTTTATCAACTTTTCACTTCCTGTGCCATATAGATAACTCTGCAATGGATCTCTTGACATTTTCACTTCCTGTGCCATATAGATAACTCTGCAATGGATCTCTTGACATTTTCACTTCCTGTGCCATATAGATAACTCTGCAATGGATCTCTTGACATTTTCACTTCCTGTGCCATATAGATAACTCTGCAATGGATCTCTTGACATGTACATGTGGAATACCAGGCAATGAAAAAGTGGATGCTAGCTTATCTAGGAAAAGCACTGCTCTGACTTCCACAAGCAAAATTAAACAAACCAGAGGGCCACCACCAAATCTGGCAACCATTTAAAACTAAGCAAAGATAAGCCTTCATGATTCAGTCAAACTCTCTCAAAATGAGACCAAAGTATACTTCAAATGAGAACAGAACATGCCCTTGTCAATCAAGACCTAAATAGATTAAACACCTTGCATGAACCAAACCGCAGACACTGCAATCACAGCATGGAAATTGAATCAGCTGTTATTGTCCAAATTTAATTAATTTGAATGTCTGGTGACTTCTAACACACCCACTATTTATTGACTGCACACTTTCCTCACCAGCAGAAAAAATTAGAGAAATTGGCATCTTTGTGTGAGGGCCATGGACATGGAGCAATCAGCTCACAACAGAAAACAGGTTAAATCAGATCAAAATCCTGGGAATTTAAACTAAGCATTTCAATATTTCTGACATGATAAAACTGATAAGAAAAATGGAAAAGGTTTGTTTATAATCTGTTATCACCTGTTATCTGTACAACCTGTTCACCATAAGAAGCTGAATGATAAATGATAACTGTAGACAAAACAGCAAACGTCTGTGAGTACTTACCACTAATTGTGCCAGAAAGGTGTCCAAGGATTTAATTGCTTCAACACTTGCTGCTGATTCTCTCTTTGATAAATACTTGGCCTACACAAATCATGGACACAAAGATTGATAAATACTTGGCCTACACAAATCATGGACACAAAGATTGATAAATACTTGGCCTACACAAATCATGGACACAAAGATTGATAAATACTTGGCCTACACAAATCATGGACACAAAGATTGATAAATACTTGGCCTACACAAATCATGGACACAAAGATTGATAAATACTTGGCCTACACAAATCATGGACACAAAGATTGATAAATACTTGGCCTACACAAATCATGGACACAAAGATTGATAAATACTTGGCCTACACAAATCATGGACACAAAGATTGATAAATACTTGGCCTACACAAATCATGGACACAAAGATTGATAAATACTTGGCCTACACAAATCATGGACACAAAGATTGATAAATACTTGGCCTACACAAATCATGGACACAAAGATTGATAAATACTTGGCCTACACAAATCATGGACACAAAGATTGATAAATACTTGGCTTACACAAATCATGGACACAAAGATTGATAAATACTTGGCCTACACAAATCATGGACACAAAGATTGATAAATACTTGGCCTACACAAATCATGGACACAATAACAAAGATTGATATTTGCATTACAATGCAAGGAATCAACATATATAGTGTAAACAGTGATCTATTTAGTTAATGTTTGATTTCATTTAGTGATATAGTAATTGATGAGAGAGCAATACTGATGCTAGAGAATCAGGAGTTAGATTTGATATACGAAGACAAATGATATGGGAACAGTAATTTTAGAAAAACATCTGGAAAGATCCATAAACTATAAATGATAAAAGAACAACAATACTATAACAAAGAAGTGATAATGCACCAAACTACTATGCTAATAACACTCATTCTTTTTAGTTGAACTATTAAAATAAATAATAAACTACATACTTTCAAATTAAATGTCATGTAAACTAATTTTCTTTGTATAGTCCACAGCCTACAAAACACGTACTAAGTGTGCACCCCATTGATTATGCTTTTTTTATTTTTCATGTTTGTTTAGGTGAAATAGATAAGTCATTAAAGAATATGTTAGAAATAGAAGACATGGAACAGTACCCTTAGATTTAAAATCAGATAGGAAGATTATATTAAACTCATTAATTCAAATATAAAGGTAAAGTGTGAGACTTGAATCAGCGTCTTAATACGCGAGTTTTCACCCATATGTGCTCGGCCGCCTTTTCGTAAGTGTTTGGAGAATTCTGGATAGTGCCGCTTCAAGCACTGAAACTCATGATGTGAGGCAGCCTTCTTCACCTTCCCAGAGTAATACCCTTGTGCCCATTTCTGCCAGTGGCTGGGTCAACTGCAGGTTTTTTTTTTCCAATCACGAGTACAATTCACACTGCTTCCAGCGGGAATCGAGCACAGGTTGTCCGAACGTCAGTAGCTTAGTCGGGTGGTTTTCCCAACTATGCAACCGAGGCCCCTGAATCCAAATATTGGGGTCATGACCCACAAGCAGAGATCATCAAGTGTTTTCTAGAGGGGTTGCAAAGGTTTTAACTACAACAACAATTACATAAAATGTTACCATAAAAGTTTTTGGACCTACTTTTTATTTTATTTGGTAATTATAAAATGGGATAAAGGTTACTGAACTATTATAAAGGGGGGGCAGGGCCCATAAAAGATTTGGAAACATTGTATAGGACAATTCTTGATCAAGTGAGAACTAGTTTGGAACAAAGACGGAGGGAAACTAACTGACAGGATAGTTTTTTTTTTTCGATTGCCAGCTTTACCTCTGATGAAGTCCTGAGAGACTAGGAACTGAATTTTGCGTGTTAATCTGTTTTTCCCTGGCAGCCGTGTACACAGGGGTCACTTTAGACTATGAAGAATGACTATGAACCCAAGCAAAGTGGGAGAGATTTTGTTGTTACCTTACAACGCCATAATACTTCGATATTCCGATTGTTTATGATGAATGATGGTATCCTATCATGGTGAACAGATTTTCTGTGCGGTTTCGCCTTATGTCTTTTGGCATGTGCTGAGACTGCTATGATGGGGACTACAGCTACTTTTCTTTGTTTTAGAGATGAGATAGTAATTCGGATGATTCCACTGGCATGGGCAGTCGAGTAAGAAGGAGTAAGAAGTCGGTGCATACTATATTCTGTTCTACATCCTCTTTTTATAAGCATAACAGATAGCTTACTTTACTGAGTGTGTCTCTGTCCTGAGTAGTTTCATTCAATGAGTTTCCTCCAATGATCAAGTGACATATAGAAGCAGATGCCTCCTGCTGGCTGGGGTCTCCAAGCTGTCCACAAACCAAATCTGCTAACATTTGCATTTGAAACAATCTGTCTGACTGACCTCCAAGTTCAAATCCACTCACAAACATGATATACCTAAATCAAACAAATGAAATGAAAACATTAAATCAATTCTTGCAATCCTTTGTTCCAAAATATGAGAACAAGACAAAACATAATATAAGATAATCACAAAACTAACCAGTAAAATTCACTTTATTGCATCAAATTTTTTACATGGAGAAAAAAAACAAATTAAGCAACAGGTTAACTTTAACAATTAAAAAAAAAAAATTTTTGCTTATTTTACGATTGCGTTACATATCTCATCTGGGTTTTTTCTTCTCCTCTTTGATAACTGTTGGTGACTGAAGGTTTGCATCAAAGTGAAGACAAATCTATGGGTAATCAAGGCTTAGTGAATCAAGGACACTAGAGCCATCAACAGGCTACTTTCTTGTCTTTGTTATCACTGATCTTGTAGGCAGAATTCCAGTACCTGTGCTACATGGATTTCAACATCACACAGTGGCAAAATTAGGCTGACCCTTTCTTTGGAGAGAAAAGCCATTTTTTTTTTCAATATGGCAGCTATTTTTCATCACTACAGCTGGAAATAGCCTACAGTAAGAGAAAGCTCTATAACAAGGTCAAAATGTAAAGACTAGCAACCAACAAAAGTGGAGCTAATAAGATAAAGGTACAGAGATATTTTCTCAAACCTGGACATTCCCAAACAATTTGCTGCTATAGGTCGTTTCAAAATATTTTGAAGGTGTTTAAAATTCCATATCTCTGCAACCAATTGATTGATAATGCTGAAATTTTGCATATGGTCTTGTGATTTTTTGGTCCCAAGAAGTACATTCATTTCCTCACCAACAAACGTATAGTTTTAAATATTCTTTATTTGAAGTATACAAATTTAAGGCATTTTGGTCAAACCATATATTTGGAGGAATTACCGCTTCATATGAGTGAGCACCCACGGACTTGTCATCTTGAACGTAATGCGCGCCAATTTCCCTGTTTTAAGCACTAAAAAACACATAAAACGCGTCATAGTTATAATTTTATATCCGGTGCATCCCATTTCCTGTCGTTTTGTTGTGATTTATGTGCAACGGCGTATCCTAATTATTGGGTAATTTCGTTAAATTTGTGATCTGTTAGTCAATGGGTATAAAAGTAAAGTTCCTTACATTGCAATCAGTGGCAATAAAGGTGTATAAATATTTTTGCATAGAAGCTAAGCGTGGAAAACTGTATCGAAGCATCTCAAAGCCAGAAAAGAGAACTATTCACGCATTGGGTATAAGCAAACGCTTTTTCAAACAAGTGCTTAAAGCTAACGGAGTGTCCAGTTCAATCAAGACTAGGACGCTAGGAAGAAAGAAAGTAGTAGATAGTTTTGACAAGGAAGTGATTAGAAGAGCAATTTGTAAAATGTTCGATTCCAAAGAAACTGTGACTTTAAGAAAACTGAAAATTCGACTGAGAGCAGAAAATGACATTGTTGTGTCGAAAACAACATTATGGAGAACTGTTAGAAGCATCGGTTTTACGTTTAGAAAGTACGATAGTGGTAGAAATGTCATCTGCGAGAAGCCGCACTTAGTTTCTATGAGGAGTAAATATTTACGTGAAGTACGGGAAATGCGTAACCAAGGTTATGATATTGTATTTCTAGATGAATCTTGGATAAATTCTCACCACACAAGTGCAAAGGAATGGCAGTTATCAGATGGAAGTATTAAAAGATGTGTACCCACTGGAAAACGGTTGGCTTACCACGGCAACAGCCGGGGTTCGTACCCTGGCGAGGACACCTGGGTTTTACTAATTCCCTAAAAATTAGTAGGAGCCGCGATAGCTCAGTGGTTAGTGAACTGGACTACTACGGACAAGGGGTAGGGTTCGATCCCAACCGACGGCTCCGGGTTCACCCAGCCTTAAATGGGTACCGGATTTTTTCTGGGAAAGTAAAAGCAGCACGGGCGTAATACCGACCACATTACCCCAAAAATCATGTGCTGAAGGTCTGTAAAATATAGGGTCACTAACACCATATTTCCCTATACGCCACTTGGCGTGACGGGGGTACTTTACTACCCACTGGAAAAGGACAGCGTATTATAGTGGCACATGCAGGCAGCCGAAAAGAAGGGTTGGTGAAAAATGCAGAACTTATATTCACCTCTAATTATACTGACAACAGGGACTATCACACCGAGATGAATGGCCATATATTTAGAGAGTGGATTGAAAATACTCTTCTTCCAATTCTAGACAGACCATCCTGTCTGGTAATGGACAACGCGCCGTACCACAACGCTGTGGCAGAAGAAGACAAAATTCCTACATCTACCAGTACAAAAGATGTTATAAAGATTTGGCTAAGAAAGGAAGGAATTCCATTTAACGAGGGATTTTTGAAACCTGAATTACTGTCACTTGTTAAGAAATCGCAAAAGACCAAAGTATTCCAAATAGACAAAATCATTCAACAGCATGGTCATACGTGCTTGAGACTGCCCCCTTATCATCCACAATTAAACCCCATTGAACTCGTTTGGGCAAAAATTAAAGGGCAGGTGGCAGCTGAGAATACAAGTTTTAAACTATGCGATATAAAAGGACTGACATATGCTGCTCTATCACAGATTGACAAAGATTTTTGGTGCAAATGTGAAGATCATGTCTTAAAAGAAGAAAATGACTATTGGAAAAAAGATGGACTATCGTTCGTTCAGCCCAGATTAGTAATCAATATGTTAGACTCCTCTGATTCAGAATAAATGAAATAATAATGGACGTTTTTATATGTCCGCATGATCAATCTTTAGCTAAAGTTGATAACGTTTTGAAAATGTAAAGATTCTTGATATGTGTACTGCAGGCATGCAAAGAAACTAAATCACTTTCATATGTCTTGTTTACGTAAAATAATGAAATTCACATGGAAAGACATAAAACGAACAATGTAGCTCTTTACAGTGAAGAGGATCCCATGCTTACATCGGACTCTTTAGTCACATGCGTACCCATAAACAATAACTTTGCTTGATATGTCATGCTCGTTATCGCTCGCAACGGATAATTAATTTTTTAAAATGTATTCTTTGTTGTATATTGTTTAAATAGTTTTCATTAATGGAACTGTTTATACGCTGATTTGTTTTAGACCGTCTGTAAAGGCTATAACATTGACATTCTCATAGTATTTTAAAGAAAGTAAACAATAGAAAGTAAACAGTTGATAAACGCCTCCAACTTTCAAGTTGTGTAGAGACGCCTATGTCGAGAAGCTGATTTCCATTAATGTACGGTAAATTATTTTCTCCAGGAGCAAAAAGATCCGTAAATTCACTGAGATCAAAGGAAAGTGCTGCTTCATGATGAAGCATACTTCCTACATCATTAAATTTTGTGAAATCGGTGGGACCTTGGAAAAACAAGGCCAGATGCAAAAAATCAAGTTTGTAAGTGCAGGGAAAGAGGAGATATTTCATGTTAATCGTGAACATTTAGATTTGAAACGACCAATACTAAAACCCTTAAATGATCATGAGTGCTTCAATATATATCATACTCAGGCAAAACAGAAATGACCAATACATTATCAAAACATATATTGTTCAGTATGTGCTATATATTGGGAGCAGCGATAGTTCAGTGGTTAGTGAACTGGACTACAAAAGACAAGAGGTAGGGTTCAATCCCAAACGATGGCATCCGGTTTACCCAGCCTTTAATGGGTACCAGATTTTTTCCTGGGAAAGTAAAGCGGCACAGGCGTAATACCGACCACATCACCCCAAAAATCATGTGCCGAGGATCTGTAAAATTTATGGTCACTAACACCATATTCCCTATACACCATTTGGCGTGACGGGGGTACTTTACTTTTTTATGTGCTAGATTACTGCCAAACTGATGAACTCATCTTAGACAATGAGACTAAAGCAAACATTAGTTTCAGAACTCTTATGAAGATTGTGTAAAATCTCTTCTAGCAACTTCCATGCAGAGGTTACACACCTCAAACTATTATTCTTCATACCATTAATTTGTATCAAATTTCTCATCCTCAGCATCACTGGTCTCCTATTGTGGTTCTTCTGCTTTTGAATTTGTTCATGGTGATCTTACTAGGACTTTTCTCATCTTCTTCAAAGTACTATCCACCTACATAAATAAATTGTGCAAATTTCTATCACAACCATGACTCTTAGAATCATTAAAACGACAAAGAAAATCCTTCATTTAACCATTTGAATACTGAAGCGAATGCAATCGACCCAATCATTTACTTCACACTCCTGGAACGACTTTAAATGTCTTTTTGATACTTGTTTCATTACTAATTGAATTTCATCTTTTTATTAGGCTTCCAGTAAATTTTAAAATTGTGACTTTCAACATTTCAGTGTACGAACATTCTTTCCATTTTTACCATGTGCAAATCAAAGGAGTTATTAATTTTCAATAATTTATATATATTATGTGGAAATTTTGTGTCAATTTTTGGAATAATGTTCTCTACTTAATTAGTGAAGCCACTGGTTATGATTAAGATATGTGTAATTTAGATGATCTATACATGCTGAAGAAAATAGAGAAAGTAATATTTATGAACGATTTTCAAACATTTTGATAGCAGATCAGACAGTGAACATGAGAAAAGTGATGCCAAGGATGGTATTGGACCCAGGATATTGGAACATCCACTTCTGCTACTGACATCAAGCTATCTATTTATATTTATTTGTTAAGGGAATTCATACTTGTCCTAATTAAACTGTGTAAGGTGATTACTTCTCAAACTATGATACTATCATGATACAGTAATATGTTCCAAATGCTGGAATGTGTCAGTAACACAGAGGTAATGCTGGTTTCATAACATAGTGAATGTGAGTTCAAACGAAGCTCTAGGCTCTCTAATCGACCCAGCTGAACAAAGAAATGCGTGCCCGGTTCACTGATTTGAGGAAAAGTAATGACAGTACAGAAGAGCACTGGTATCACCCCCATCTCCAAATGCTGTGGCATAGTAAAGTTAATCATTATTTTACTTCCCTTACACTTGATATATGTTATGAGACATTACAGATGAAAACTGCTATTATATCCAGCTGAAGTAATAATAAAAGTAACAAGAAATTGTATTAACTTTTGGAAAAATGAAACTGATATTTCCTAAAACATGGTTAATGTGAACTAATTAGAAATTAAATATGACCTTACTCATCAAAAATAACATTATAACCTTACCTGTCTTGTTCCATTATAGGTCTAGGAACTTGTTGTGGCAAGTCCTGGTAACAATGATCCTCTATATGAAATTTGCCTTTATCATTATTTGGCTCTCTGCCAATTACAGCAACCACAATGCCTAGAAGTAATCAAAGAAATGTTACTGTAGAATGCATCACAAAATTACTCCAAATACAAATAAAATAGAGGAATAATTGAGAAGTGATCTTTATAATTACATAACTGGCTTGTAAGAGACCTTTTAACAAAGGGAATCATAATTGTAATTAATCTATTACAAATGTAACTAACACTATTTAAAACTTACAATATTATCTTTATAGTTAAATGTTATATTGGATTTTAAATGTTAATGATGTAATATTGAAATAATTACTACCAAACTATCAAAGCTCAAGACATTGATGTTCTCACTGCAGCAGATATTTCAAGACTTGTAGTGAACTCTTCAATCATTTTTGAACCCATTCATACAGAAAATGATGAGAGTGGGTCCTCATCAACACAGACGGATGGATAAACAACAATAAAAGATTATAACCTACCAAATTACAAATCTCAGCTACACTGTACAAAATGTGACTAATAACAAGCAGCCTTTAAGTAATGCGATATCAAAATGATTCAACATTTTCACAAAATCAGTTCATTTTATTCTTTCTTATCTAAATGAGCCTTGCTTCTTGATCCGGAGTATCCGGGTTGAATTCCAAGAAGTGGCGGATTATTTTTAATCTGCAAGGCTCCGGAGTTCTCCCAGCCTCTAAAAATGGATACAAAAGATTTTTCTTGGAAGTAAAGGCGGCCTGGTGTGTTACCAACCACATCACCCAAAAGTATGCTGTGGTCATGGAAAAACATACTCCCATAGAATAGCAAAGCGTGGGGGGAACCTTTACGTACTTTTATTTCAGCACAACAGATTACCCAGCTGTTTTGGTTCACCAAATCTGACATCTACTAATATATGAATATGTCAGATAAATATTTTCTTCAATGAATCAGTTTTTAACAACTTTTATCGTAATAATCTTAAAACTTAAAGAAAAGATTGTCTAGTGAAAAATATATAAATCTACAGGAGAGTAGAAAGTGTTTGTAAATGAAAACAAGCTTACCAGTTACACAGGATGCACACTTGAGATCACCAACTAAAAAAATTCTTTGAAGCTCATCTTCAATGATCAGTTTGTCTTCAGATCCCACATACCTGCTCCTGATTGGCTGAGGCATTAGGTTATGCTATAGAAAGTCAATAAAAAATACCGTTAATTATTTAACCATTTTATCTCTCAGAAAATAAAAGTAACATAAATAGTAAATAATTTAATCATTTTATAATTTTAAAATTTCATATCATTTGTAAAACAGCGCAAAATGTTAGAAACTCAATAAAATATTACTCCTAGTTGGAGAAAAAAGAAATGAATTACTATTTCCCAAACAAATGCATGCTGAAGACAGAAGCACTGAACCACAAAATGTAATGCGGTGAGCTATTATAAAGTATGAAGATTAAAAAGAGAGAAAAACTACTTATTCTTACCATGACTGCTGGACAAAACCAAATAAAGAGAATCATGCATGTGACTAGTATCTGACTGATTAAAAAAAATAATGTACAAAAACCCTCTTTCTAAAGTGCTGGAAAATTGTATGCATGGATACATATTGCAGTGGAGTCAGCTTTTAGTTAATTGTAGAACTCAAAATTGGAAACAAGTAGATGTTTCTAGTAGAACTGTTGAACATATTACAAACAACATGCAATCCACATGACGTTCTGGAATGTTTATTTATAGTATTGTCAAGCAAATAGCAAAATTGTCACTGACTGATGTAAACTACACTCACAGCATATGCATTCCAATTTATTTTTGCATTCTTTACATCTGTACATACATGACTAGGTTTTCATTTCTCCTTCTTTCAGGTGGAGTGCTGACTAAAATTAAAAGTATAATGACCTCCTCACTAATCTCCTTCAAGATGCTAGGTTGTAGCTCCATGTGCTTGAACAGTGTTCCAATCACAATACATCTTTCATCCTCTTTCAATTCATGTAGTCTACGCTGAGGTATATTTTTACCTGTATATAAATTGTAATAAATTATATAAAATTTATAAAACATGTCAACCTCAAAGGAGATACAACAGAAGAAACTTGCTTAAAATGTGATGTCTACCTCTACCTGTTAAAATAACTGATTTGATTCCATGTTGAAAAAGTTTAAACTTGTGTTCACTTTCCATCATGAAAGATTATAGTGTTAGTCCTATATTGAGTTATTATTGAACAAATAACTCAATATAGGACCAACACTGCAGTTGTCATCTTATAAGCTACTACACCCAAATTATTTACCATTTTGATTGTTACTGCACAAATGTTTGTATGATCATCTATCTTACTTGTCATCATATAAGCTACTACACCCACATTATTTACCATTTTGATTGTTACTACACAAATGTTTGTATGATCATCTATCTTACTTGTCATCTTGCTAAAATGAACAATGACTAACATATTCTTTTTGACAATAATCAGCAAGCTAAGCTAAGCGAAATGTCACACGGTTTTGGTTCAGCTTTATCAATGCTGCATATTTTTTGTACTTTCCTACACATTTAACCAATTGAGTTATTAGCGGGTCATCATCATTGCACTCCGAGCATGTCCATGGGTGCTCAGATCCCCTCCTCAGCAAGTCTTGCAGTGTCCAGCGACATTTAAAACCAGTGACAGACAAAACACATTTAACCAAATTTGTTATCAATATGTTTCAAAATGTAAGCAGCAGTGATCATGTTTTAAATGTTACTATGTTTTTAATTAACTTTCCATAAAAATAATTGTACAGTTTTATAATATAGTGTCATACCACATTTGAGTGATCCTGGGTGCTATATTCAGGTACAACAACCAAACAAGGAAAAAACATTATGATGGATTGATAAAGGAAAGACTATAATGGGAATAACTGAAGATGATTAAGAGGAGGAAAACAAAGTGAGTGGACAGAAATCGATGCAATGGGTTAAAAAGAAAAGAAAAAAATTTTACAGAAAAAGAGGTAGTGGTGTAAATGAAGAAGAGAGATATAAAGATGACGGGATGGTGAATGTAGAGAAGGGAGGGAGTGAGAGAAGGGAGAGAGCAGGATTTTTAAGCGAAAGTGAGGATGGAGAGTTAGAAAGTAAGAAACTTATTCACATCACTTGAGAAAAATAATTTGGAATGGATTGTCAAACTGTTCTGAATGTAAGAAATGTATCCTCATATAGAGTGACATTCATCAGAGATAAACAAAAGTATTTAAGTGATTCTGCTGTCCGCCATGTGACTTAGACTTACAGTGGTATGTTAACAATTACCAAAGTCCTGGATAGTTTTATCAATTAAAATAAGATAACAGCATTGAGTCATTGACAGATGATGGCAATGAAAATATGAAGGAACCTATATAAATGAAAGACATTTTTTTAATGACTGAATGGACATTTCACTATTTCACACTTGTATAAATGGCTTGAAAAGGTTTTTTTTTTTTTTAAATTAAGATTAATAGCAAGAAAACAAGAAATGTGAAAGTGAGAGATCTAGGTCAACTTGTCAAAGTTAAGTAGGTTTCACAATGATCAACAGCAGATGCAGCATAAGATAAAGTCTCAAAATAAAATTGTTAAAAATGCCAAGTCTTTGGCTTGACCCACTACTGACTACACTACCATAGAGGACTACTGCTACACAGACTGAGAATCAGAGACTGCTTGGCTGGCAGTGTGACACTGAGTGTCACAGTGTGGAATGTGCCATGGTGGATTGTAATGTAATAAACTCTTTAGACTTTAGTCTCTTCTTGGCAAGGCTCTGAATTAGCAATCGCACTCACTGAGTTATCAGACTCAACAGTGTGTTTGATCTTGCTTCCCTGCAGCTTCGGGCTGTTTATTGTTCTTTGATCTTTGTGTTTTCTGTTGATTATTTGTGTCTAGATTTTTCAGTTTTGTAAACATACCTGTTCGACTAAAATGATTCGTTGTTGTAACACTCACACTCACCAGGACCACCCTTAACACTTACAATACAAGTTACACTAGACTACAATCACACTCACTTCACAACTCAGTGACAATAGGGCTAGAATCGAAACACCGATTCCAAAATGAAATACTACTAAAGGGCTCATCATCAAGTACTGGGTCTAGTGGCGTAGGTGATCATGTCTCTCCACAACTTTCGATCTCGGCAACTATTTATCATTTCTGTTGTTGACCTTCTGCCAAGCCATTCTCTTAAGCTGTCTGTTATTTTTTCTCTTTGCTTCCCTCTATCTCTTCGTCCCTCAATTTTTTCAGTTGTTACAATATATTCCAGTTGTTCTCTTCTCATTACATGGCCAAAAAATGATGATTGTCTCTTCCTAACATTGGAAATTAGCTCTCTTTTTGCTTTGACCTCTCTCACAACCTCTTCATTACTCTTCTTAGCTGTCCATGGTATTCTCAACATTCTTCTGTAAAACCACATTTCTACAGACTCCAGTGATTTTCTTCTCTGTTGTCCTATTGTCCATGCACATCCATATGTTAAGACTGGCTCTACATAACATTTAAGAACTCTTTTTCTTATTTCTATTGTCAAAAATGGATTGCATAGTATCTTCCTCATTTTTTGGAAAGCTGCTTTTGCCTGAGCCATTCTGCATCTCACCTCTTTTGTACATCTTCCATCTGAGGTTAACAAAGTTCCCAAATATTTAAATTAATTTACCTGTTTTAATATTGTTCCACTTGTCTTTATTTTGCACTGAGGTGATGTCTTTTTCTTTGTTGTTACCATTACCTGTCTTTTTCTTTGTTGTTACCATTACCTCTGTCTTTTTGCTATTAAGGCTAAGTCCTTTATTTTTGCTTTCTTTCACTATAATGTCCAACATTTCTTGTAACTCATTTTCACTCTTAGCGATTAATACTGTATCATCAGCATAACTTAGATTATTTATATTATGACCTCCAATTGTTATTCCAGGCATGCCCCTTATGCCTTATGGATCTTAAAATAATCTCACTATAAATATTAAACAAATCTGGTGACACTAGCACACAACCTTGTCTAACAGTACTAACACCCTGTTTTATTTGTTGAAACATTCCCAATTGGTTTCCAGTTGAGTTCTTATGGCCGCTGTTTGTTGCCAGTACATGTTCTTTATTATTCTTAGATAGATCTTTGCTGTCTATGTTTATGCTTTCTAAAATGTTCATTATTTCTTGCTGCTTTACTACTTTGTCAAATGCCTTGGTGTAATCTATGAAACATAGGACATAGGTATAGATCTGTCACCTCTATGGCTCTTTCTACTAACTAAAGATCTTATCTATCATGTCTTATGATATAAATGAATAAATGGCATTGCTTGTTCCTTTATCTCTAACAAAACCACACTGTTCATCGCTAATTTCTGGACTTATTTTGTTTCGCACTCTTCGCATGATGATTCTTAGAGTTTAGTCATATGACTCATATAATATAATAAGATTAAGAATACGCAAAATAAAGGCTTATTTTTTATTGTGCGATGATCATCATCGTATATTCAATCGCACCCGATTCACCGACTAAAAGGCTAGTAAAGGGCTACATAAATTTAATTATACAGTATTAGAGCTCTCACCCCATTTATTTACTGCAGCATCTGAAAGCCTTTTTCGCATTGTAAATAGTCTCGCTGCATAGAGATGGGCATACTGGCGGTTGAAGTTTCTATCCTTCACCACGAACCGCTCATTCTTGGCGACATATTCACATTTAACCCGTTCATATATGTTGTCTTCTTGTGCCTCTGATTCCTTTACGAACGACCCAACAAGTTGAGGTTTTGGCGAAGATGAATAAATCATTTTCTGTTACGTTCCAAATTAACTTTATTAACTAAGGACCTAGATGTTTTTATTTTACCACAGCATAACTGTAGTGTAATCAAACATACTTATTTTGCGCCATTTGGCACAATTTAATGGTAGTTTAGCAGTTTAAAATATCTCAGCTATTGACACGGTCATTGTAAGGATAAAAAATATAGAACAAATTTGTTTACGGTATGGTTAAAGCCTTACATAATAAGTGGACGACACAAATTAGAACGACGTTTCGGCTCCATATGCCTTCAGTAGGAACAAACATACAACACGCATACACAGATATGTATTAAAAAAATTTTTTTAAATAATAATTTCGAACTAGAATGAGAAATACAAATAAAATGTCCCCCTGTATACTGCTCTACGGCCAGAAAGAAAATGAACGTTGGTGCGCACGGGGTAGCACCAAAGTTAAAATGTGCGCACACAGCATGTATCTCTAGAAGTTCCCACACACAGGTCAGTGTGCATACACAAAGCGCAAAGAAGAGACTATAAGAATACATGATACCCGGGAGGAGGAAATATTGAGATTTCGCAGAGTTGGGTAAGAGAAATAGAGGACAGCCGAAGTATTGCAGTGTGGTCTAGTAGAGGAGAGATATGAATAGCATGGCATGTGCATATACTAATGTGCGACAGGGAAAATCCGACGACTGTGTTTCATATGTTCGGATTTAGAATCAGAAACGATATCCTAACATCATCTAGTGCTATACATTAAAAAAATTATGATCATCATCATTTTCAGGAGAACGTGAACTGTCGGTCAATATGGTAGAACCGTTAAAAGCTGTGTCTGAAAAGTGTTCCTTGTTGCAGTTTCCTAATATTCCAAGTCCGGCTTGTTGCAGGAGCTACTGAGTTCAGAGCTCTGTGCACACCGTGAGCTGTGCGCTCCACCCGTTTTGATCGTGTTTCAATATTCCGGTTGCTTACGATGAATGATGATATCGTATGACAGGGAACAGATGGCTGTGTTAACTTTCTGTGCTGTTTCGCCTATGACTTTTGGCGTGTGCTGAGACTGCTATTATGGGGACTACAGCTACCTTTCTTTGTTTAGGAGAAGAAATATTAATTTGGATGATTCCACTGGCACGGGCGGTTGAGCAATTATGGATTTTAATTCGTTTGCAGTGATACCGGGGCCTTCCATAAACATAGACGACTGCCGTCATTCTACTCACAACCGCACTGCTCGTAAAGCTGAAAACGTTACAATAGTTGGAATGTTTTTCGATTGTATTTTCTGCCCGGGGGCCATCTATGTAGTTGGCTGTGTTATAACAGTACTACTCGTTGCGCCCACGCCGTCCTGGCAGGAGAAGCCTTCCATCTGGTCATGGAATCAAATTTGCAGTCCCGTCGCCATGATGATGTACATGGTTCTTTCCAGGTCGTGACATCTGCCCCGTAGTTTCTGCCTCCTGTGGCCAGATTTGACACCGTGGTTACTTGAGGAACGGACACAGATGGAAGATTTGCCCTGATTATGCGAATTCCAACTTGGCATTAGTTTGTTGGGACACTGAGGAAACAGAGATACATTGGGAGTCTGTAGTGGTCGATTCTCAGAGAAAAGATAATGGTCTGCTTGAATCTTTGCAATTGGTGTATGCTGAAGTCATTGCCATTACTAATATTTAGCCTCCTTTCGCACTCTGAGTATTTGGTTATTTGGTTATGGAAGGCCCCGTTATCACTGAAAACGAATTAAAATCCATAACTGCTCAACCGCCCGTGCCAGCGTAATCATCCGAATTAATATCTCATCTCACAAACAAAGAAAGGTAGCTGTAGTCCCCATCGTCGCAGTCTCAGCACACGCCAAAAGACATAAGGTATAAGGCGAAACTGCGCAGAAAGTGAACACAGCCAACTGTTCCCTGTCATACGATATCATCATTCATCGTAAACAATTTGAATATCGAAACATGATAAAAACGGATGAGACACACAGCTCACGGTGTGCACCGAGCACTTAACTCAGTAGCTCTTGCAACGAGCCGGATTTGGAATATGAGGAAACTGCAACAAGGAACATTTTTCATGTTACCGCCGCCTATCCACTATATACCGGAAGTTTCACTCTGAGTATTTGTTGTATATGAAGGTTTGGCTTCTCTGTAGATCATTTGGAGACAGAACTATTCTATTATATTCACGAAATCAGTTTCATTGCTTTCGGGTCATCTTCATATCCGTTCCACCGGCCCTCCGAGCTTTTCTCGAAGCTTATTGAAGACTGATTGTTACTATAAGGTGCTGGTTGCAGACACATCTGATTACCCCACTAAGTATTCAGAATAAATCATACCCATTTTCCGTCTTTAGACACACCCGTCTCTCAACATATACATCGTTGTTCCATCCATCCCACTCCTCTTCTCTTAAGGAAAGAAGAACAAACTTGACAATCTATGTCCCTTTATCCAGAGTCAGGCCATATTCAGTGCCAGAGCAGCCAGCGAACGTATTGCATATTCCATTGCCGTGCGTACCTTGCACATTACACCCAGATTACGCGCTCACTTTAGAGCTATTCGAGAACTTCATTAACTCCCGCCGGTGCGGCTGGCTATCAATCTTTTATAGCATATTTTGCGAGTGTGCCACCAAGACTGTGTGATCCACGTTCTGTGTAACCAACCACTTTATCCGTATAGGAACAATCAGTCTGCATACGCTTCGAGAAATATTGGGACGAGCGGTGGAATAGTTATGGAAATACCTCGATTGCAGTGAAACCGATTCCATGAGTAGAATATAAACATGTTATCGCATTTGTTGCTTCTATCTCTATTCCAATGCTGTACACATTAATCACGGTTTTCTATATGTGTAGAAATGAAGATGGCAATAGCCGTAACGCTACAATTGCCAGATTCCCTGGTCACTTATCTGCATGTTGATTATTGAGTTATTTGCGGGTCGTCATCATTGCACTCCGAAAGTGTGCTGAAATCCCCAAATTTTTTTCACCCGAAGGAGTGACGTGGACTCGTGGTTATCGAAGTCCTGTGCCCTTCCACCATCTCAGAGGGCATTGATGACGTCCTCCCGATCCAATGTTTGACCCCGTCTACGGCAACAGCACGGCCAACCAACATGTCCGCTCTTTCATTTCCATGTAATCTGCATAGGTGAGAGTGCGACCCGTTCAACACTATTCAATTGTACTGCCCTGGCAGTGTAAATATTTAACAAAGCAGGTGACAATGGTGATCCTTGACGCAACCCCGGTGAGACAGACCGCTGCTCAGATGTCCAGGTTCCGACACGTTGTGTCACTTTCCTTCGCACCAGCAGAGATGCCACTCATGCGCACGAGCCGTGAGTCAAAGCCTGTCTCAATAAGTAGGTGTACAAGTGCGTCGTAGCCCATCGATTGTATGCATCATCAATATTGAGGACTATCAGTTCTTATTCATCTTTCCTTTGAAAAGATTAGCAAACGCCATATGCAATGCTTAATAAGTGATGAATGGGGGACAGGTGGTCTCGAGGCAGGACGTCGGCCTCGAGACAGAGAGGTTGTGGGTTCAAATCTTGGCTGCATCAGTTGGGATTTTTATCTGATTTCTCTCTGCGGCAACCACCCCCTAGTCTCAGCAGCGTGTCTGCTTGTGCGGCGAGGGACCCCTGTGCATATGGCTGCCAGGGAAAAATGGATTAACTCGCAAAATTCAGTTCCTAATCTCTAGGGACTTCGTCAGAGGTCATAGCTGGCGAACGAAAAAAAAAAAAAGATTGGAACACAGAACCGGTGTTCTTAGTCGTTTCACGCTACGAGATTTGTTGAATAGGAGATATGAGCATATTTGACGTATGGGCAAATTTTAAGATGTTAATAATTTTTGCTTTACTACCACTAGTAGATCAATAGATGGGTTTTGCTCTAAATATTGATCATTTCTTTTTCTTGCGTCATTATTTAAAATAACAATTATCAACTGATTAGTAATAAACATTTAATTTGCTATTCCTGCCAAAAAGTTTAGAGAGAGAGAGAGAGAGAGAGAGAGAGAGAGAGAGAGAGACAATCTCTACCTTCTTTCGACATCAATGGGGGAGCGCCTGCGACATATGGTCGCAATAGCAGCACCATCATCTGACCAAGATCTAGCAGTTCTATTTCTTCGTGGTCTTCCCCGGTGACTGTCTGCGCCTAAACAGGCTGGCTAACAAAAGCTAGAATCGCTGTGTTGGTGGCTCTTACTGATGTAGAAGACCTAGTATTGCAATGCCTCTAGGTTGGACAAGTAGTTTCCCTGCATAGCCTGCTTTACGAACTACAACTTCTCCAGTAAGACCCGGGAATGTCAAGAAAGACATTACGATCTGCTACATCAATGAGTAAAAGGGCACCTTGACCGCATCAACTCTTGGCATTACTCATCATTACTGTATTACATTACCTCGTGGCATTACTCATCATCACTGTATTACATCAACTCGTGGCATTACTCATCATTACTGTATCACATCAACTCGTGACATTACTCATCATTACTGTATTACATCAACTCGTGACATTACTCATCATTACTGTATCACATCAACTCGTGACATTACTCATCATTACTGTATCACATCAAATCGTGACATTACTCATCATTACTGTATTACATCAACTCGTGACATTACTCATCATTACTGTATTACATCAACTCGTGACATTACTCATCATCACTGTATTACATCAACTCGTGACATTACTCATCATTACTGTATTACATCAACTCTTGGCATTACTCATCATTACTGTATTACATCAACTCGGGACATTACTCATCATTACTGTATTACATCAACTCGTGACATTACTCATCATTACTGTATTACATCAACTCGTGACATTACTCATCATCACTGTATTACATCAACTCGTGACATTACTCATCATTACTGTATCACATCAAATCGTGACATTACTCATCATTACTGTATTACATCAACTCGTGACATTACTCATCATTACTGTATTACATCAACTCGTGACATTACTCATCATCACTGTATTACATCAACTCGTGACATTACTCATCATTACTGTATTACATCAACTCTTGGCATTACTCATCATTACTGTATTACATTACCTCGTGGCATTACTCATCATCACTGTATTACATCAACTCGTGGCATTACTCATAATTACTGTATCACATCAACTCGTGACATTACTCATCATTACTGTATTACATCAACTCGTGGCATTACTCATCATTACTGTATCACATCAACTCGTGACATTACTCATCATTACTGTATTACATCAACTCGTGACATTACTCATCATTACTGTATTACATCAACTCGTGACATTACTCATCATTACTGTATTACATCAACTCGTGACATTACTCATCATTACTGTATTACATCAACTCGTGACATTACATCAACATCGACATCAACAATACACTCGAGTACAAGTATTGTGTGGATTGTATTATTTCGATACCGGACGTGGAGACAGCACATGGCGGCGGAGGGCACACACATGGGACGAAAACAACAGTTACACGCTTTATGATTAGAGAGTGATTTTAGTTTTCATGTGACGATGGGTAATATTGTTTACAATTTTCTTTAGTGAAAAAAGTAAACGTGAATGAAATTTACAAGTTAATGAAATTTTATAAAAAAAAATCCAAGTATACCAAAGTGCAGACGAGAGAGTCAGAGAGAGAGAGAGAGAGAGAGAAAGAGAAAGTAAGACTACTCACACTCACACTGTCACTACTACTAGTACTAACTTAAGTACTAGTGACTAGTGAGTTGAGTATTGAGTGTTCTTCGTTCCTTCCTCATCTGCCTTTCAGCATCGAGGGGAGATATAACTTGCGGTCTTTTGCTCTTCTGTTGTTCGCATCTGCTGCTGTTATGTTTCCTAGTGCTTCTAATATTAAATATTCCATCGACCCATCCCATTCCATCTTTTTCGTGATCGACCCTTGGGTCTGGTGTGGTGTTCTCACAACCGTACAACCGTACATGACAACGTTTGTTGAAGGCTGGTTGTGTTGTGTTTTGTTCTTTCTGCCTTGTCATGTGGTCAAACCATTTTATCTGATGTTTTTTTTATATATAATAAATCTATGGCGGGGGCTATTCCTAGCTTTTTTCTCAGTTCTTCATTTCTGATCTCATCTCTCAGACTGTTTCCTGTCATTCGTCTAACACATTTCATCTCTGTAGAGGTTCTTTTCTTATTGTTCTTAGTTCTTGCATCTAGGGTCCAGGTCTGGCATTGGTAGCACAACGTTGGATGAAGATTGTATTGTATAGTGCTCGTTTTGCCTCCAGAGTTATTTCCTTGTTGGACAAGAGTGGTGATAACTTAACAGTAGGGTGGATAGTACGCACCCCAGTCTTACACCTGATCTAACTTCGAAGTGGTCTATGTAGCCTGCTGCTGTTCTGACCCTGCAGCTGCTGTTGATGTAGAGACTTTTAATAAGGTTGGTTAGATGTTGGCTTACTCCGTATGTTGTTAGTTTTTTAGTATCTCCCACAGTTGTTCTCTGTTTACTCTGTCGAATGGTTTTTCCTGGTCAATGAAGGCTTTGTATAAGTTTTGATTGCGTTCTGTCATTTTTTCTGCAAGCTGTTTTAATGTGAATAGTGCGTCAGTACATCCTCTGTTTTTTCGGAACCCCATTTGAGAATCGCTTAACTGTAGTTCTATTATTGGTCTCAGCCTTTTTTCCAAGATTTTGACGTATAGCTTTCCTACATGGCTGAGAAGAGATATACCTCTATATTGATTGCAGTCTCTTTTGCTACCTTTCTTTTTCCATATTGGTATGATGATTGCCTGTTGCCAGTCTTCTGGGGCTTGTTGTTGGTGCCATGCTGCATTAAATATTCTGTGCAGCCATTGCACTTCTGTTTCTCCTGCTGCAGCTATTATTT